>OY755240.1:77105173-77567034 GCA_963576725.1 Azorinus chamasolen | reverse complement strand
CTTAATACAATTTTGTGGTTTGTCTGACTATGGAGAAGCTGGCTAATTCAGTGTCATGATGGACAAAGACTGAAACATACTCATTTTGTTAGACAGCTTTCTTACGGTTTCTTATCCAGTCTCAGTTAAGTTCAGTTCTACAATATAAAACTTCTGTATTTTGAAATATAACGTCATTATATTTCTTCATCTGATTTTTCTATTTTTTTAATAATTCTTTTTCACTTTTGTCATTCCTGCAAAATACAAAGTTTTATAGAAAATACTTGTAACCAGGGGTTTACATACATGTGATAATTTTTTCGAGGCAAAGAGGGAGATTAGCTTTTCAAATGAGGGAGATTGGGTGTCAAAGAGGGAGATTTATGCGCATGGTTATTTGATGGTATAATAGGCCAGAGACCTATATTTATATTACATAAATATCTGCAAGAAAAGAACAAACACTCCCCAACACACACACACACACACACAAACACACACACCTGGTTTGTAAGGAGGAGGTATGATAAAAGCACTTTTATGCGCGACAAACCATCTTAAAGGCATTTCGAAAGGAATGTTGACTCTTTAACCCCATGCTGTGTATTTCAGTCCTACTAAAACCCGTGACGCCCGTGACGTTCCGTGACGGTTATGTCACGGGTTTTAGTCTTACTGTCACGGGTTTTCCAGCAATCGTCACGGGTTTTTGTTCTAAACGTCACGGATTTTCCATCTATTGTCACGTGTCTTATTCAATTCGTCACGGCTTTTGTATTGTCAGATAAACAACGTCATACATGTACAGCTAGCATAGCAACGACGTCAAAGTCATTATTTCTTCTTAACAACGTCATTGTTGCATTCAAAATAGATTATTTTAGAATAGATCATGTAGAAGTCCGATGTCTTTTTCTGTTGCGGCCATCCTAGAAGTATTGCAAGATACGACTGCAGAGCCAGTGTCAGCTCTGCCCTCTCGGCCAAAGGGTGGACAGCTCTTCTGTTTCAAAGCAGAAGGAGTTGCCGCACAAGACTGGAGAGCTGATGGTCACCGCTGGGTAAACCAGGGTACAGTGGGGCTACCAAGGAAAAACCCAAAACTAAAGAAGAAGTACTTCTACATCGCTACTGAAGATGGGGCATCAAAAGAATTTGTGAAGTATGTATTTCACGAGCCAGGGAAAGAAGCTGGACCATTTGTCATTCAGTATGTTGGAGATGAAGGAAAGTCCAAGCCATTTTCACATGGAAACGCCAAAAACGAAAAGGCCTTTGTCCGATCAAAGCCCAGTGCACTGGACAAATGGTTGAAACAAACAAAAGTGGAGGACGCCAGTGCCGTATACAAGAAAGAAATTCAGTTAGAGGAAATGCCAAGAAATTTGAAACAGGTGCAGAACATCCGCTTTAAAGCTAGCAACGAGGTAAGGATTTCCCGTGATGCACTATACAACATTCATGTTATTGCAAGAGACTGTGGAAACCAGTTTGTCCACACCATCTACACTCATCCTGATCTGCTTATAATTTGTGGCCACTCTATGATGTTCGAAGAACTCGAAAATATGCTCCATTTCAATACAACGGACCATTGCCTCAGTTATGATACCACTTTTCAACTTGGTAACTTTTACGTTTCAACCCTGATCTTTAGGCACATTTTATTTAAAGAAACGCCCTGCATGCCTGCTATATTTCTTATTCATGAAAGAAAATTTCAAAAGCATCACGAAACATTGTTTAATTTTTTTAAAGAACATATAAAGCT
Organism: Azorinus chamasolen; assembly: GCA_963576725.1. Classification (NCBI taxonomy): domain Eukaryota; kingdom Metazoa; phylum Mollusca; class Bivalvia; order Cardiida; family Solecurtidae; genus Azorinus; species Azorinus chamasolen. Next base: position 77,565,281 of record OY755240.1, on the reverse strand, counting down.
ACCAAAACGACATTTGGCGTGCGTGACTGACGGCGAGATAGGGATAATCAATGCGCTTGGAACTGTCCCCACACTTGTTGATGTCAGGTGTTGGAATCACGTTCTGCAAGATGTGCAGCGATTTCTGACCGAACGAGGATGCTTACGGGAAGAAATTAAATGTTATAAAGATCACATGCGGTTCATTTTCCAACAAGATACACAAGAAGGTTCGTGTGAGGCGATCACAGAGCTTAAAAAAGCATGGATGGCCGAATTCAAAAAATACTTTGATGACCGCATTCTGCCAAACTTGTCAAAGTTTTGCAAGTGGGCGATCCAAAATTTGACTAATTTTGATCCGTATAGTGGCATTACTCAGAACCAAAGTGAAAGCATGAACAAACTGTTAAAGAGTCTGAACAAATGGAAAGAGGTCCCATGTGATGTCATTGTCCTGTCATTTCTCCGCTTGCACCAATATTACATCAAGGAAATTTATCGGGGGCGTGCAGGTCTTGGAAATTATACACTGAAACCTCAATACATATCAGCACGAATAGACATATCAGACATAGTTAAATTCTCAGTTTGCAAACCAGAAGACATCGTATCTGCCATCAAAGAAAACCAATTTAACACAGATACAGATAGAACAACAGAATTAACCACACAGCCAACAAAAGTCAACACCACAATATCACGGGCAGACGAATTGATCCAAAATGACAAAATAGCCTTTTCTGGAAAACTGGGAACATTTACAATCATAGGAGCAGATGACAAACCATATGTCATAAAGCTGTTTCCCGAATCATGTTCCTGTCACTCTCCAAACTGTTACCATATTATCGCCATAAAAAAGTCACTGGGAATGGAAATCAAACTAAAACATCCTCCAAACCTGACAACCCTTAAGGCCAAAAATGAAAAGAAAAAATCAGGAAGAAAACGACCACGACAAGGAGATTTTGATTATGACTCAGAAGAACTCATGACTAAAGCCGAAATATCCGTGACGGATCAGGAAAATCCCATGAGAGTAAAACCCGTGACGAAAGCTGAAAAATCCGTGACGGGTCCGGAAAAACCCGTGACGAGATCGCCAAACGTGTCAATCACTATTGGTGAAAATCTAGATGAAGAGGAAGTGATTGTTACACTAACGGAAGATTTTTATGAGGAAACTGTGCCAGGTGAAAGGGTTTCCAATACATCAACAAGTGGACCAGACTGGCTCAGGGTCGGTAGCATTACCCTGAAAGATGAAGAGAAACAAATTCTCTTTTCCGCAACAGAATGGGTAAATGACCGAATAATCGATGCTGCACAACAACTTATTAAACGCCAATGCCCTCATATTTGGGGGTTAGACTCATGCCTCAAAGCATCCAACAAAAGTTTTGAACGTTGTCATGGCAACTTTATTCAAATTATAAACAGAGACCTGCAGAATGGGGGGTCTCATTGGCTTACTTTGTCAAACATAAAATCCAAGACGAAATCGGAAGTAAAAGTGTTTGACTCTGCATTCACGTCCATGAGTTTTCCCGTACAAGAAGTCGTTTGTTGCCTGCTGCGCAAAGGCCTTCGACCAAAACGGAATGACAAAATTTGTCTAAATTTCATGGACTGTGCCTTTCAACACAATAGTGATGACTGTGGGTTGTACGCAATAGCGAACGCAACTGCTGAGGCGTTCGGTATTGAACCAACAAGCCAAGAGTACGACCCACAGTTGTTAAGAGGTCACCTAATGAAATGCTTCGAAGCCAATGAGATCAGTCCATTTCCTGCTGGTACACGCACACCATCCAAGCCCATGCGCTACACTGCATATCTGAAAGTGTTCTGTTCATGTACTATGCCAGAAGACGGTGAATACGTGATATGTGACAAGTGTAAAATATGGTTTCACCCAGCATGCGAAGGACTGTCACAGGAAGAGATCCCCGAGGGACATATCCCTTATTATTGTAAGAAATGCATAAATAAGCACAGAAAATGAGTAAACCTATATTAAATAGAATGTATACATGCTGTAATGAATGTGTGATTAATAATACATGTCCGTATAAACACTATATATAGCGTTTTTTATGTTTCCAAAATAATAAAGTTGCAGTCACGGGTTTGCCAGTGACAAAGTGAAAAGCCGTGACGGATTTCGATGTTCATACCGACTACTCGGCGTATGTCTTAAGTATACGAAAAACCCGTGACAAAATTGATCATACTTCAAAAAAGCCGTGACGAAAACTGACCGTCACGGGTTTTAGGTAATGATCGAGTTTAAGACCGTCACGGGACATCACGGCTTTTGTATTCGTCACGGGTTTTAGTAGATCCCTGTGTATTTTGGGAGTTGACCGTCAGGGATATGATACACGAATTGATAAGGCGGGCTACCTTCACAGAGGATCAATGTATAATTGCATAACTTTATCTATTATGGCTATGGACCCTGACTGGACACTGCAGGAGCACAGCTGGATACTGTGTATATAGGGGGGGGGGGGGGGGGTCACTTATATAAGGAGCTTTGAAATGCCTTTAATTACTAGGGCTTTTTTTTTTGCCTATCTAGTAAATTACATCTGTGTAATTTAGTTTGTATTAATTCTATTTTATATCCTATTCCTTATTCTATTCTGTACTATTCTCTGTTCTACATCCATCAACATCTACTCTATTTCCCATTCCTTTCTATTCCATTCCATCCCATTCTCTTATCTATTCTAATTCCTTTGTGTTTCATTCCATTCTATTCCATTATCTATTCTGTGCTCATGACAGACATATAATCTATTCTAATTACTATTCATTTCTATTCTATTTGTGTGTGTGTGTGTGTGCTATTATCTATTTCCATATACTCTCTTCTAATTACCATTTCTTTCTATTCCATTCCATTCTGGCCAATGGATAGACTTGTGTTTATTATTTTAACTGGCCAATTGATAGACATGTGTTTATTATTATTATTTTTACTATCATTATTTACATTATTCTCATTCTTATATTATTATTGACTTTATTGTTTTTAATATTTTAATTCATTTTTGTAATGAAATACATGTATATCCAGAAATTTATATCCTGAAATAAACATAATACATTTGTCACTTTCTGTCCGAAATATGGTACTATCCAAACACTAGTGCACTATCTTTGCATTTTGTAGTTTCATTTTTGGTTTGAAAAGTGCTTCCTATCTCACCAAATTTTGTGTATTTGACATCCATACATTCTATACTCAATACAAACACAATTTCTTTTGAATATGTTACCAAATGTCTGTGGAAAACAATGTTTGTGTTTGCCTCTATGAAATGACACATTTCACCGTTCGAAAAATCCGTGGTTTGAGGCAACCAATTTTTTTTATTTTATTTTTTTCTGATAAAAGCACATTTTCATTACAGTTATGCCATGTGGACATCTATTAATAAACTTAGAACCTAAATTAATTTAATAAAGTAACTATCTAGATGTTTAGTCTCAGAAAATAAGATCGTCTTCAACAGAAATTTAGTAGAACCTGACCGTGAAGAAAAAAGCATGTAATGACGACAGTGTAATACACCAGAGACATATATGCATACACAAATGTTTATGTTACGGAATACACACATGCCAAGGTAAATAACACACCATGCTGAGTTTGCTGACCATTTAATCCCTTTTACTGGGGCCACAATTACACAGCATGGTATTTAGGGCATGCTGCGGTGGTCTTTGATAAGGGGCAACATGGCGACGTACTACAAAAGGGACACGGCGCTGTGCCTGCCATGATAAACAGGGCAGTAAATAAGTCAACAACACTGGTTCTTTGAGGCGTCTGGCTAGCGCTTATTGACAAAAAATGATAGAAAATGGGGTGGGAAAAAAATAAAAATCATTTTTATTCAGAAATCGGGAGATTTCGTCTCCCGGCCGGGACTTGCGGGAGTTGGGCTCAAATCCGGTAGTCTCCCGCAGAATCCGGTAGTTATCACATGTATGGGTTTAACGAATGACTTGAGAAAACGTCTGCCGGTTCCAATAAATTTATATACAGATCAAAAACAGCCTGAAACAATATGAACACTTATAAATATCACAGACTAAAGGTTTCAAACAATTCAGAGTTACGATATTCCCGTTACTGGCGGTCTAAATATACCAAATGATTAACAATGGAATTAAAATAGTTTTCTAGATAAATACAAATAACTTACCAGGCTATGGTACGCTAAATGAACTTATAATATTATAAATAGAATATAGTAGCTGCGAGCAGCAATTCTAAGTATCTTAAAATAATAGAGATATTCTGTCAAGGTGCTTACACCTTGACTATATGACGAAGAGTGCCGGGTTAGTATAATTATCTAGTGTCAAAGCTGTTTAAGTGGGAAGAAGGGTGGATGGGAAGGTTCTATAATTAGGTGCTCGTGCAAAGTGACCACTCGCTCACCAAACCAGTTATACAACTCATTCATTCATCAAGCATACTATGTATGGCGAATACACGTAAACCGGATATGACGTACAATGGCAAAATACCACGATAACATATACAATGAAACCTGGTCAACATACTGAATTTCCCGTAGCAGATCCTGAGCACCGCTTGATTGGCACCATTCATTGAATAAATCCATATATTTATCTACACTCAATATATACTGTCACAAAGTGTGCATGTTTTCTCATCTGTGGATGCGTAAAATAAGTTATAAAAGCTTACCTGATAGCCACAAAAATCCAAAGAAAAATTGAATCCGCAAAACCGTTGGTTTGTTTACACTGCCAGTATTGTCCATGGATGATTTGATTGGGCGAGTAAGACCACCCTGTGCCACCAGTGTAAGGTCCTTGCAGAAATTAGATTAAGCATTTTGGGAATTCTTATTTTTTTATAATTGTTTTAAACAAATAATAGTAAAAATAAAAACTTCGTTCAAAGCCTGTTGCCATATTGGCAGCCTATAACAAAAGTTTGAGTATGAACATATTTGTGGCTATCAGGATTAACAGCAAAGGTAAATGTGATTTTGAGCGACATTATTTGTTTCAATCATATTTTGCATGTGTTGGGACCTAATACATGACATTGTATTTTACAGTTGCGCATGATTCAGCATACTATACTGTCTATTTCAATTTACTTTGTCGCGGAATTTGAATCAAGAAATTTTTTCATTTCTTAACGGATTGAGATTAAATTTAAACCACTCGTGTCATCGTTTTTCAGGAAGTCTTTGTCCGAGTTTTCCTTGAATCCATCTTTAAATAAAGATTTCATGTATAAAAACAATGTTTTCCCATTGTAAACATGTTCATTTCAAATTGCAAATTAATGGCGGATGAATGACATCGAGTTGAACGTTCGATTTTAACTGAGGGTAATTATAGCTCTTAAAAGTTGATGTCGTACACACAGTTACATCATTTATTTCATATCAGTACATGCAATTCATCCCTGTTGAAAAATGATACCTTGTCACTGATTGATGAGTGTCTCTGGTTCCAGGTTGAAGTATTGAGCCAAACTCACCATCAAAGGTGGGGATATCCTCTTGAATTGATCACTCAGGTCAAGAACAGATATACTCTCTATGACATCTGTGTTCTGGGCACAGTCCTCTATTTGTAGCTCACCAGAGCACAAAGTGCTCAGTGTGAGCTTTTGTGATCGCCTGATGTCCGTCGTTTGTTGTGCGTCATCAACAATTTGAACCTTTAAAAATCTTCTCCTCAGAATCTACATGGTTCTCATCTTTCATCTTTGGTGCATAGCATCACCTATAGGTCCTCTACAAAAGTTATATAAATTATGCCCCTGGAGTCAAAATTGGGCCCCACCCCAGGGATGTCAAGTTATTAATAAACATATAGTGAAAACTTTGAAAGTCTCCTCAGAAACTGGAAGGTTCTCAGCTTTCATATTTGGCACATAGCTTCAACTTCAGGTCTTGTACAAAAGTTATAAAAATTATGCCCCTAGGATCAAAATTGGCCCCATCCCAGGGGTGGCCAGTTTTCTGTAGCAGACTGCAGTTTAAACAGCCCTTGGGGTCACTAATTATGTATAGAAAAATCTTTAAAAATCTTCTTGTCAAAAACTACATATCCGAGAGCTTAGATATTTGATGTATAGATTTACTTTAAAGTATACCTTTATGAATTTTGTAAATATCATAGTTCTGAGGTTAAAATTGGCCCTGCCCTTTGTGTTATACTTTAAAATAGACTTCTTCATATCAGAAACTACTGTTTAAAGGTTTCCTCTTATTCAGAAGAAGCCAGTGCACTCTAGCTAGCCAGTGTGAGTGTTATGTAATATGTAATTATTCACCCTTAGTCTCAGTAGAGTAGAAATTGTGTTTAGACAAATAATAAGACACGCTCATTTCAGATTGAGAAAACTACATGGATAATTCTCAAAATGCAGAAAACTCTTGAAGCTTTTTTTCATATCAATGCCCTGCATTAAGCTGCCAGATATCGATATAGAGCCTATCAGACTCAGTGTATCTGTTGTGAAGTTCAGCTTAAAACAAGTTCAACTGTACTATACTTTAGTAGCATTCTTTCAGTACTGTAAATTAATGTTGTCTGCTTCAGAATTGATGTCTGTTTGTTTAAGTTTGTTCACACTGTTATTATACCCCCCTTTTGAAAAAATGGGGGTATATTGCTTGCACATGTCGGTCGGTCTGTCGGTCGGTCGGTAGATCGATGGTTTCCGAACGATAACTAATAAACGACTTGGCCTAGAATCTTCAAACTTGCTGTGGTGGTTGGTCATGACAAGTAGATGACCCCTATTGTTTTTGAGGTCACTAGGTCAAAGGTCAAGGTCACCATGACCTAAAATGGTGAAATAGTTTCCGATCAATAACTGCTCAAGGGTTGGCTTGGCATCTTCAAACTTGTTGTGGTGGTTGGTCATGATCACTAGATGACCCCTATTGATTTTGAGGTCACTAGGTCAAAGGTCAAGGTCACCATGACCTTAAATGGTTAAATGGTTTCCGATCAATAACTGCTCAAGGGTTTAGCTTAGAATCTTCAAACTTGCTGTGGTAGTTGGTCATGACCACTGGATGACCCCTATTGATTTTGAGGTCACTAGGTCAAAGGTCAAGGTCACCATGACCTTAACTGGTAAAATGGTTTCTGATCAATAACTGCTCAAGGGTTTGGCTTAGGATCTTCAAATTTACTTAGGTGGTTGGTCATGACAACTAGCTGAGTCCTATTGTTTTTTAGGTCACTAGGTCAAAGGTCAAGGTCACCATGACCTTAAAGGGTGAAATGGTTTGCGATCAATAACTGCTCAAGGGTTTGACCTAGGATCTTCAAATTTGCTGTGGTGGTTGGTAATGACCACTAGATGACCCCTATTGTTATTTAGGTCACTAGGTCAAAGGTCAAGGTCACCATGCTCTTAACTGGTCAAATGGTTTCTGATCAATAACTGCTCAAGGGTTTGGCTTAGGATCTTCAAATTTGCTTAGGTGGTTGGTCATGACAACTAGATGAGCCATATAGTTTTTTAGGTCACTAGGTCAAAGGTCAAGGTCACCATGACCTTAACTGGTGAAATGGTTTGCGATCAATAACTGCTCAAGGGTTTGGCTTAGGATCTTCAAACATGCTGTGGTGGTTGGTCATGACCAGTAGATAACCCCTATTATTTTTGGGGTCACTAGGTCAAAGGTCAAGGTCACCATGACCTTAACTGGTTAAATGGTTTGCGATCAATAACTGCTCAAGGGTTTGGCTAAGGATCTTCAAACTTGCTGTTGTGGTTGGTCATGACAACTAGATGACCCCTATTGATTTTGAGGTCACTAGGTCAAAGATCAAGGTCATCATGACCTTAACTGATGAAATGGTTTCCAATTAATAACTGCTCAATGGTTTGGTTCGGGATCTTCAAACTTGCTGTGGTAGTTGGTCGTGACCACTAGATGACCCCTATAGTTGTTGAGGTCACTAGGTCAAAGGTCAAGGTCACCATGACCTTAATATGTGAAATGTTTTCAGATCAATAAATGATCAGTGGTTTGGCTTAGGATGTTCAAAGTTGCTGTGGTGATTAGTCATGACCGCTAGATGACCTCTATAGTTTAGGTCACTAGATCAAAGGTCAGGGGGTCGGGGGGTATACATGTTTTACAAACATCTCTTGTTAATACATATCAGTCTTATAATGCATTCTCTTGTACAAACCACATATGAAGCAGATCAGAATCCAGACTGTGCTAATTTCAGTCAAGTCGTGCTCAGCAGTGATATGGTTAACACTGAGTTTCTGTCACCTGTTAGAAATGTTGTCTGCTGAAAAATTAACACTGTCAATGGCCCTCTTGTTTTATATAGAAACATATTGTGAAACCTTTAAAAAATCTTCTCCTGAAACGAAGTTTCTCAGCTTTCATAGTTGGTACATAGCATCATCTTGAAGTCCTCTACAAAAATTGTATGAATTATGCCCCTGGTTTCAAATGAGGCCCAGCTACAGGGGTGACCAGTTTTCAGTAGAAACATATAGTGAAAACTTGAAATCTTCTCCTATGATTGTCTGGTGAGCGATATCAGGGTCATCATGGCCCTCTTGTTTGTTTCAATGCTTGAAGAAACTTTGTTCGGATTTGGATGAAAAAAGGTGAGGACTGTTGTGCAGTGATGCCACTGCGATTAGCTTATCTGCCTTCTGGAGCCATGGCCCATCATTTGTCAGTCTGGTCTCGAGTATTCGCAGGATTTTGTCTATCATAGACTTGACCATTCCAAGGTGTATATTCTTCTGTTAAAAGAAGGGAGAAAGTCCAGTCACATGGCCATTGGGGCAGTACATCAGCAGACAGAAGTAACTGTATGATGTTGTCAGGATCCTTGAGACTCTTAAAAAGACCATTGTCAACTGGATCTCTTGTGTTGGACTCTAGGACTACAACTAGGCTTTTGTAGCATCTCACAATAGAAGTCACAGCCTTCTCATGACTCAGCCATCAATGATGTTTGACCTGTTTTATGGTCAGCAGTGCCTCTTTAAATGCAGACTGGCGGCATTCTTTGCACTGTACTTTAAATATAGTATTTGTACAAGTTCTCATCCATCCAGCTTCTTCATACCTGGAACGCTGACATAGTTGTCTCTGCAGACAAGGGCAAGCCTGTGGTCCTTGCAATGAGTTGTTACAATGTGAGGGTTGATGACCTTAAGCCTCTTGCTGACGCTGTTCTTTCCCAGAAAGACTGCTGCTCCATTAGAAGTAAAACCTGTCATCTTCTGGGTCATGACGCCAAAGTAAGATCTGACTAGTCAGGTTCTCTGTATTGGCCTGCAGCATTGCTGTATCTGACAGGAACAAAGTCTTTGCAGCACCTTCTGTTGAGACATACCTCACGCAGATGTCTAAATGTTTCTCTGTTGTCCAGCCACATACCTCATCTACCATAGTAGAAAAAGATGGGCTCTGCTTTACTTCTTATACTACTATGTTCTTCATTCCATTGCTAAGTGTTTTCAGAAGGTCATTGACTATGTCCCAACTAGAGTACTAAGCATTTTTCACTAGATGGATATTCCCTAGGCTCTCAGATCCACCATCTATGCACAGATCAGTCAGGTCCTTACACAGATCCAGTGGTAAATTCTTCGTTGTGATGAACCGCAGAACCTTCAAAGAACCTGTGATAGAGTTCTTAGCTGCAGAGCTAATCAGGGCAAATTTTTTTTCCAAATACTCACTAGTCCTGTAATATAGACAAAAGAAGAGAAAATTAAATGCAGGACGAGGAAACTTTTGTCTCCTGCTAATGTTGTCAGCAACGTCTGGCAGCATTTTACTCAGAGACAAGGCAAGGGCACTCTTGTTTTGGTCGCTGACCTCTTGTAGTTTGACTTTGTTGTGTCACAGGGTCTTACAGGGTCAACCTAAAGCTGTCAGTGCCTGTGTTGAACTCTTGACCAATAGAACAAAACATGAAAGTGATGGTTTCCTTATCCTCATCCACTTCAACTTGATAATATGCCATGGTCTGCAAATCTGCCACTCCGCTTTAAATCCAACACTGTGACCACTTTTGTATCGCTTCCATTGTTGGTCAATAAAATGAATTGTATCCTCATCGCCTGTGGAGGTTGGAGTTGTTGCTGAATCATGAGATTTCTCTCCCCCACTCGAAGATCTGAAATTACAAAATAACACAAGAAATACAAATGACAGTCTTGTGTTTGAATAATATTAATCCTTCTCCAGCTAATAAAATCTCTGCATGTTTAAAAGATACCAATAGGTGTCTCTCGGGTGTACAGGCTTAATAAGGTAATAAACAATAGTTTAAACTTGAACAAGTATTAATTACCCTTAGTACAAAGAAATTGTTGAATGAGTACCTTAATCACATTAACCATTTATGCTGCAGTTTCAAAAAACAGGTCTAGCACTGCCAAGTGGTCCGTGATGTCAGAGTCAGTGAATCTATTCTCAGTATTGCTGATGAGCCTGCCCAGGATGCTGATCCGTACCCTCTGGAACCCTGGTGATGAAGATTCATTGCTAAGACCAGCCTACTCCATAATCTTGGTTGAGTTGTTCAGTTAAGGCCAATCAAGTTTGAAGTTTCTTCAGGTTGCACATGGTCTTGTCCACTCTGCCACTGGCATCACCTAGGTAACAGTCTCGCTGCTGGAAGAAGAGACTTTGTCCAGTGACACGTGGTAAAGTATCAGCCTGGAGGAGCATGCAGGATCCTCTGAGTATCTGGCTTCTTTAACTCCTTCAAGATACCATGGCCTTGGGGGTCTGAGCTAATGGAAGCTGACTCTAGATCTTGTATGATCTCACCATAGAGTTAACTGCCTTCTCTTGACTCAGCCATATGTGATGCTTGGCTTATTTGATGGTGAGTGGTGTCTTGTCAAAGACCTTCTGCTCTTCCCTCAGATTTGCCTTCTTGTAACAGCTGTATTTTTAGTTGGTATACAAGGAGTCCAGAGCGCTGTCTAGCTTTATGAAAAGCAGATTCTCCCCGAAACTGTCCCTACAACTTACAAGCTAACGCAAGTCTGTGGTCTTTGCAATGGGCTGTGACAAGCTTTGGATTGACATCTTTCAGTCTTTTTGAAAATCGATTTTTCTTCCCCTAAAAACAATATATTGTTTTTCCCCAACTCAGAACTAATAGAGTTGACAAGGATCTGTACATCAGCAATCTTCAGTTAATTGTCTGACAAAAATGACTTTTTGACTGTTCCATCACTTCCAATGTACTTGGTAAATTGTTGAATGAGTACAATAATCACAGGAAGCTGATCCGTACCCTCTGGAACCATGGTGATGAAGACCAGCCTCCTCTAGTCTTGGTTGATTTGTTCAGTTAAGGCCAATCAAGTTTGAAGTTTCTTCAGGTTGCACAAAGTCTTGTCCACTCTGCCACTGGCATCACCTATGTGACAGTCTCACTGCTGGAAGAAGAGACTTTGTCCAGTGACATGTGGTAAAGTATCAGCTAGGGCTGCGTTAAATTGTTCGTCGTGTTTTGCAGAAGGAAGATAAGCTCAATATTCTCCAGTTTGACCATGGGGTGAGCTGCACAGGTGTCTATGACAGGTGCTATTGTCTTCATTTTCTTTTTCATTTTTTTGTCAAGGCCTTCAAGTCATTTTTTAAAATTTCTGATGTCATCCAGGCTTTTTTGTTGTTTCGATACTTTGTTGGCAGTGTCTTCACACTTTTGAAGCATCTAGGTTTGATTGCTTTACCGATGACCAACAGTGGGATTTTGTGCGTTCCGCTCATGTTGGCAGACTAAAACAGTCACTCTTTCTTTCGAGTGTTTTCCCCCTTGGCAATAAACATTCTTAAACTCGTATGTTTTGTCAGGCAGCATTTTGTAGAACATGTCTGCTTCATCAGCATTGTAGATGTAATCTGGGGAGTATGGTGTCATGGTCTGATTCGATGGATTTAGATTAGCAACCGCAGCTGATTTTTATTTCTTTCATATCTGATTTTGATATCTTCCTGAAATTTGGAACACTTGTAGATCATTCTATGTTCCATTTAGCAATTATAAAAAACGTAAATGAAAACTACTTGAAGTGGAACTTATTGAGAACCAAGTAAGTCAGGTTGATGATATTTATTTTCAAACAAAATCAATATTATCAATATCTCTACAAAGTGTATATACATGTACAATGATTTTATTCATCCATGCAATAATTTCATTGAAATGTAATCACAGAACACATAAAATAATATTTTAAACAATAATTAACAGATTTATTTGATATATTTAGATTAACTTATTTTTCCTAAAGATAATGTTTAAAATCCAGCGATGCTCCTAAGCTGACAAGCTCAGTTTTAGTAATTACTAATTTATATAATATGAACATGTATTCACATATCTGTTACACATACATTTTATCAATGTCTTGTACTTGTAACTGATTTTTTTTTTAAATACATGTTAGCAGGATTGATCTACAATCATTTTCATCACTAATTACTATACCGGTACTTTAATAATCACTGAACATCTTGCATACTCGAGTCTTGATTACTTCACAGTCTAAAGTACAGTTTAGCATATCAGTTGTACACTCTGTCAATGGAAGAGTAGTTTTAAAGTTTCCACATTCTTCCAGAGTTCAGTCAGGAATAAAACCACATAAAAAAATATATCTCTTTTCAACAATCTGAATGTCATCTCTTGCCGGCCATTTGAACTGTCTCCTGGTTTATTACCTAAGGTACCTTTAGTCATGTCAGTGTTGTCATTCAAGACCAGCTTGTCTTGCTCTCTATCTTTATTACGTAGATCTTTACCCCCTTTTCTAGCACTTTTTAGCAGTTCACTGCAGTCACCATCACTCATATCCAACAACCAGTTGATCATTTTGGATCTATTTCGTTGAATCAGTTGAACTGAAGAATGATGGTGTAATGATGCCCGTGATCTACGTCGTTGACTACTATCTATGTCACCAAAATGGTGCTCACTTTAGCCGCTAAATTGACAGTGTCAAATAATAGGTCCTGACAAGCACTACTTTTCTTGACCAACCCATTTTTGTATGGCACTTGTGAAATTTCATAGTCATCTTTCTCATTCCAGTGGTTCATTTGAAGAACTAGAAATATTTTTTTCAATTTCTTCCAGGTACTCTTTGTCGTTGATCAAACTGACTTCTTTGTAAAGTTCAAGTTATGGCACTTTGCTTTCAACAAGCAAGTTCCAATAGGGGCCTGTCAAGTTGACATAAAAGAAGCCTATGGACTGTACAATTGTCATTACAGTGTCTGATTTCAGATCAACCAAACCTGACTTCAACAAGAGGTTTGGCGAGTTGACTATCTCGAGGACTTTGATGAAATCATCTCGGTGTACACAGATTTCTGCTGCTGTCTGAAACAAAGTTAAATATAATAAAGTGGCTGTTCTTGTAGTTTCCTACAATGGACTTTGTCCCGTTTGCGGCACAGTGAGCTTCCCACATATCTCTGACTCCATGGTCGTCTCTTGATGGCCTGAAGACATGTTGTTCTTAGACCACTGTATTCTTTTTGCTCCAATTCTTAAAGCAGGGAAGGCTGTCTCTTCCAAGAGGATCATGCTCTGCCTATAACATTGCCGAATGCTCTTTCAAGTTCTTACAAATATACGTGTGAAACCCAAGCAGTACGTGAGCCATACAATGAAAACTGTTCACTTTACGGTGATCTTTGTGGTTAGTGTCCAGTATTTGGTCTCTCCACTTGTTCAATAGTTCACTTGGTTTTAGCTCATTACTGGCTGTGTCGCTCATAGTAAAAGCAAGTTTTTAATGTTCATGTCAGAATTACAGTTACTAGCAGTAGCACTGTCAGTAACAAGATTTGAATTTATCGGGGTTGGGCCCTTATGACAAGTCGGCGTGTTTAACAAGTCACTGTGTTTCGAGTCAGTGTGGACGGTTTACACTGGAATTAAGAAGGCAAGTTCTCTGGACCATTAACCCAATGCATGTAATTTTACTGTATCTTGTTCATATTCTGTAATGTTTCTTTGAGAGACTGGCTTAGAGAAGCCAGGGATGAGGAGTCTGCCACATAGGCACATACCAACTCAACTCTCTATGACTGCTTTCTTCTCTTTCTGTGTCAGGCTTGCTTATCTGAAATAAGAAAATTGTGTACTAAGTTACTAACACTCTTTTGTTATGTTAAATTTAACACAGAGTTTACGCAGCATAATGCTTGTCGGATTCGTATTCCATCCATGAGTAATCTTTCCACCAGAGGCAAATACATACAAAATGAATCTGCCATGTTCATAATGTTAAAAGCTAACTAATATTCATGCTATCATGATTTCCTACACGAATATTCCTCAGGTAAAGGGTTAATGGTTTATTAGAACTTGATAATTATCAGCAATGATAAAATGTTTCAAATATTTCAGCTTCCTGTCTTTCAGTCAGCTCTTGTACTTGTATTTACTGTACAGTAGAATCTGTCTTAAGTGGCCATCAAAAAGATTCGAAGACTTAAAGGAGGTCTAATCATGGGTCTGTTAGGCAGGTGGTAGCTTAATGCAGGTCAAAAGTAATGCAGAAAGCTCTTACAAGAGCTTTCTGCATTACTTTTGACCTGCATCAAGCTACCACCTGCCTTACAGACCCATGATTAGACCTCCTTCAAAATGGCCGCTAAAGACAGGTTCTACTGTAATCATCGTTACATTTTCAGCATCAGTTTACTGTCTGGGTTTTGCAAAGTATGGATAAAGAGTCCGATGTTGGAAGCAGTGAACCAGGAAGTGGGCGGGACACTCCGCGGTCCATCGATCAAGACATCTATCGGTCCTATACACCGGGCACCTTGCCGACATACCAGTATTCTAAGGTGAGAGTCAAAGACTTAAATTTTGGGGTCATCTGTGCATTTCAAAACTCTGTTAGTCTTTCAGGTCTGTGTACCTTGATATTATGGGTTTTAGTTTCAGACAGGAATGTAACATACATTTGAATATATTAACTTATTATTAGACCTGATTATGACTTTTAGTTGATTTGCTGATTTAAGTTCTAATTCTTTATTTGGCTGACTACATGTATGCGATTTAATTAAGTTCTTTACTGTTTGGTTAGAAGATCAGCAACTGGCAATCTGTTTAATTGTAAAGTTTCTCATCACTTTTATCTGCAATTCCATAACCCTGTACTCCATAAATACGCCTTTCTATGAGCTATTGCTGTAACTCCGGCCTCCGCGTTGTCATCATTGTTGTTGTCTGGAAACATTGGTTATTTCCTCTTTACTATTCATGCAAGTCTTATGAAACTTTTCACAAGGAAAAGTGATTCTAACATATACTAATATATATTAAGAGGCCAGTGTTTGCAAGCTGTACCCTTTTTAGCTCACCAGAGCACAAAGTGCTCAGGGTGAGCTTTTGTGATCGCCTGATGTCCGTCGTCCGTCGTCGTGCGTCATGCGTCTTGCGTCGTCCGTCGTCCGTCGTCCCGCGTCAACAATTTGAACCTTTAAAAATCTTCTCCTCTGAATCTACAGGGTTCTCAGCTTTCATCTTTGGTACATAGCATCACCTATAGGTCCTCTACAAAAGTTATATAAATAATGCCCCTGGGGTCAAAATTGGCCCCGCCCCAGGGGTTGGAAGTTTTCAATAGAAACATATAGTAAAACTTTAAAAATCTTCTCCTCTGAAACCAGAAGGTTCTCACCTTTCATATTTGGCACATAGCATCATGTTCAGGTCCTCTACAAAAGTTATATAAATTATGACCCTGGGGTTAAAATTGGCCCCGCCCCAGGGGTGGGAAGTTTTCAATAGAAACAAATAGTGAAATCTTTGAAAATCTTCTCCTCTGAAACTGAAAGGCTCTCATCTTTCATATTTGGCACAGAGCATCATGTTCAGGTCCTCGACAAAAGTTATATAAATTATGTCCCTGGGGTCAAAGTTGGCCCCGCCCCAGGGGTGGGAAGTTTTCAATAGAAACAAATAGTGAAATCTTTGAAAATCTTCTCCTCTGAAACCAGAAGGTTCTCACCTTTCATATTTGGCACATAGCATTATGTTCAGGTCTTCTACAAAAGTTATATAAATTATGACCCTGGGGTCAAAATTGGCCCCGCCCCAGGGGTGGGAAGTTTTCAATAGAAACAAATAGTGAAATCTTTGAAAATCTTCTCCTCTGAAACTGAAAGGCTCTCATCTTTCATATTTGGCACAGAGCATCATGTTCAGGTCCTCTACAAAAGTTATATAAATTATGGCCCTGGGGTCAAAATTGGCCCCGCCCCAGGGGTGGGCTGTTTTCAATGGAAACAAATAGTGAAATCTTTGAAAATCTTCTTCTCTGAAACCGGAAGGCTCTCAGCTTGCATATTTGGCACAGAGCATCATGTTCAGGTCCTCTACAAAAGTTATATAAATTATGCCCCTGGGGTCAAAATTGGCCTGCCCCAGGGGTGGGAAGTTTTCAATAGTAACATATAGTGAAATCTTTGAAAATCTTCTCCTCTGAAACTGGAAGGTTCTCAGATTTCATATTTGGCACATAGCATCATGTTTAGGTCCTCTACAAAAGTTATATAAATTATGGCCCTGGGGTCAAAATTGGCCCCGCCCCAGGGGTGGGCTGTTTTCAATGGAAACAAATAGTGAAATCTTTGAAAATCTTCTCCTCTGAAACCGGAAGGCTCTCAGCTTTCATATTTAGCTCATGGCATCTTGTTCAAGTCCTCTACAAAAGTTGTATAAATTATGTCCCTGGAGTCAAAATTGGCCCGCCGCAGGGCCGGCTAGTTTTCTATTAAACATATAGTGAAATCTTTGAAAATCTTCTCCTGATTGACTGGTGAGCGATTCAGGGCCATTCTGGCCCTCTTGTTTTGTTATACAAAAAAATATGCTGCTTATACATACACATACTGTGATACATATGTTGATACTTTGTGTGGGCAACCATTACCTATTATTCCCTGAAATTGTAGAGGACAGTCACTTAGCATGTTTGTTAACCTCTCCGTATATATACATTTTTATGCCTTTGCAGAGTAGAACCTGATCGGATGGCTCCTATAGGGACCGTTCGATCAGGGTCCTCTCTATTTACTTATGGAATTATAAACAGTGATGTCTCGTTAATCCGGAATTCGTTAATCCGGAAAATTCGCGATCCGGACGAAAGTCGTGGGGAACAGATTTTTTGTGCAGTAAATTGACTCGTTACATCCGGAAATTCGCGTTCCGGAACCGGACATAGATTTCCGGTAACCAATCTATGTATTTACCTGTATTTGTGACTCGTTAATCCGGCCGGGTCAGTAGCCCCGGGGCTTAATTGCCCACCCCTGACACTTAACAATAGTGCACCGCGGAGGTGCGAATACTTGTGTTTACAATCACGGGCATGGGTAAAACAACCCCCGACTGTGTGCAAACTGGCTATTTATCAAAGCATATGGCACGTGAGTAGTGATGTTTGATATTCATTAATGTTCCTTAATGAGATGAACACTCGCCCAATTAATTTGTTACGTTAAAACCGCGCCGCCAGCGTTAAACTGTTAATCACCTTAAATGATTTGCTAATTCAGTATTTATCGGGGATTCCCGCTAGGGATTCCCTAAGATTCTAATTCACGCGTGAGCTGGCTGGTTCCCGACTTCCGACTTACAAGTACATGTACGCGGATGGAATATTCGGGAAACCAGTCATGTCAAAACATGGAGACCTACGTCGATTTTACAAAATTTGCCCGCAGGCATATTCGATAATCCACATTGTATTACTCAAATGAGAGAACTGACACTTATGGATAGGGTGCAAAAAGCATTTAGAACGACAAACAAGGCAATTATTTTGATATGACTTGCGATTATTACGGGCATATGCACAAATGAACGTTACAAGAAAAGATTTCTTGATGCGAAAGTAAATGTGTACCTATACATATACAATGTTTATGATTGAGTTGATATTTTGCAACATACGACGGTGATTCGTTAATCCGGAAAATTCGTTAATCCGGAAATTTCGCCGGGAACGAACGTTTCCGGATTAACGAGACATCACTGTACACGTAGATGCTGCCTCACGGTGTTAATATGCTGTTATCAAATTGATATCATGATGTCTTTATCTAATTAATATCATGATGTATTTTTCAAATTAATATTATAATTTCTTTATTTGTCAAATTAATATCATGATGTCTTTATTTCTTACATGTATATTCATGAGGTAAAGAATTGAAATATGTATGGATTATATTTCAGGAGGAGCTGTATGACCTTGAGAAAGCACCAGCCTCACAGCTCATCCCAGACTGTCTAGACAAAGACTACATGTAAGTCTCATTTATGATTAGTCATAATACATATACTTCTCAGTACAGCCTCATTGTCATAAATTAATACACATATTAAATAAAGCCTCATTGTCATAATACATATATACTTGACATCACAAATAACTAATGTGAAACATGTTTTTCTCACATACCTTCCCTTATCTCCGAGTTGGAACAACGGGTTAAGATTTCCTTATCTGTAACACGTGTAAGATCACTTTAGAACATATATGACGTCATACGTCATATATATGACGTCAAACCATGGAAACCGATGTTTACATGTCATTTAAACGGCGAAAATGCACTTTTTTGATATGTGAGAAAAAGAATCTGATGCTCTTTGTCTTTTAAGATCACATGTTCCTAAACTCACCAAGAAAATGTTGTTAAGCTCGCCAAGGCTCGCTTAATGACATTTTCTAAGGCTCGTTTAGGAACATGTGATCTTAAAAGACAACTCGCAACAGATCCTCTATAACTCTTTCCTTCATATAAACGCCTTTTTCCCACCTTTGCAAACAGAGTAGACCCAGATCAGATTGCTCTTTATAGGAGCTGTTTGATCAGTGTCTGCTCTGTTTGCTTATGGATGATAATGAAACCATCAAATATCTGACTCTAGAGTTTCTACCTTTACCGAATACTCCTGTGTACATGTGACATTATAGAAAAAAATGAGCTAATAAATATTCATGATGTCATTATTTCGTACATGAATATTCAAACAGGGAGAGGGTTAACTCTTTATAAGTTAACAACAAATTCATGAGTACCACTATACAAACAGTTTAGATCTAGATAAGCTACTGAATAACTAGGTTTCTCATCAGGATTGAAACTGTTTGATTCTCATGTCTGTCTATCGAACATTTGAAAATAGATTGTGCATTGTGTAAAACATTCATTCATACATTTGGCTAGGTTGTGCATGTTCATATATTTTGCGTAATATTGTATGTTTTTTGCTTTCATTGTAGAATTGACAATGTGTGGGACCCAGAACGCTGGTTCCGCTCGTTTAGTGGGGGTGGTGAAAGTGCAGGAGGGTCAAGGGGACCATCTCCACTGACTGCTGGAGAGTCCTTCCGAGAAAGGAGAGAACGCAGGCATTCGGGTTAGTCTGATTTTTTAGCTCACCAGAGCACAAAGTGCTCAAGGTGAGCTATTGTGATACCCCTGTGTCCGGCGTCCGGCGTCCGTCTGTCCGCACTCACCAAAGGGTAGTTGTGTGACTTTTTCTAACTAGTCGCACAAGTAAAATCATTAACCTGGCCATCTCTTGTGACATTAACCTGGCCATTTCTTGTGACCTTAACCTGGCCAGTTGTGGGACATAGGGTTAGGGTAAGGGTTAGCTTCCAGATCATTCTATTCCAAAGTTAGAGCCAAAAATAGTTTTACTTGTGGGACTAGTCACACAAGAAAATATCAAAGGAAAAAGTCACACAACTACCCATTTGTTAGTACGTCCGTCTGTCTGTCCGTCAACAATTTCAAATGACTTCTTCTCTGAAACCGACTGCCCAATTATAACCAAACTTGGTCAGATACATACTGTGGGTGGGGGCTTCAAAAGTTGTTAAAAGATAGTGGGTGTGGGCCATCGGTCTTGTTGCCATGGCAACCGTACACAATATCTAGAAAAATCTTCTTCTCCAGAATGACTTGTCCGATTTGAATATAGTTTTCACCAAAATGTTTCTCAGTTGATAGACTTCAAAAGTTGTTAAAAGAATTTTGATCCGGCAAAAAACATGGCCGCAAGAGGGCGTGGTCATTTTTAGCTCACCTGAGCCAAAGGCTCAAGGTGAGCTATTGTGACCGCCTGTCGTCCGTCGTCCGTCTGTCCGTCTGTCCGTCTGTCCGCACTCACCAAAGGGTAGTTGTGTGACTTTTTCTAACTAGTCCCACAAGTAAAATCATTAACCTGGCCATCTCTTGTGACATTAACCTGGCCATTTCTTGTGACATTAACCTGGCCAGTTGTGGGACATAGGGTTAGGGTTAGGGTTAGCTTCCAGATCATTCTTTTCCAAAGTTAGAGCCAAAAATAGTTTTTCTTGTGGGACTAGTCACACAAGAAAAGATCAAAGGAAAAAGTCACACAACTACCCATTTGTTAGTACGTCCGTCTGTCCGTCCGTCTGTCCGTTCACTTTTATTTCAAATGACTTCTTCTCCTAAACCACTGGGAGGATTTCAACCAAATTTCACAGAAATGTACCTTAGGGTGTCCTCTATCAGTTTTGTTAAAATCATGACCCCCGGGCAAAAAATGGCCCCGCCCCACTACTTTTACAGGTTTTTTTTTTAAATCTTTAAAAATCTTCTTCTCTGAAACCACAATTTCTAGAGCTTTGATATTTGGTATATAGCATCATCTAATGGTCCTTTACCAAGTTTGTTAAAATGATGACCCCCGGGCCAAAAATGGCCCTGCCCTTGGGCTTGTAGTTTTTACATAGACTTATATAGGGAAACCTTTAAAAATCTTTTTGTCTGAAACCACATAATCTAGAGCTAAGATATTTGGTATGAAGCATCACCTAATATACCACTATCAGGTGTGTTCAAATAATGACCCCTGGGCCAAAAATGGTCTCACCCTGGGGTTTTATGCTACTTAACATCTGAATCTGTAACACTTAAAAGGTAATTTCCTCACAGTTATTTCCCTTGTCCCATCAGCATAGCCATAAGGGACAAAGGGAGATAACTGCATTGGAGTTCCAGTGTCATTCTATTTATATCTATTTATGATAAAATGTTGAAGGTGAATCAGTGTAGCTGTTTTAGAAGGCATAGAAACAGATCTGTCAAATTCCATTAGCAAATAACAGACACTGATCCTACAGGAGCCACCTTATCTGGGTCTACTCTGTTTGCAGATGCATGAAAACAAGTTTATATGAGGGAAATTAAGGGTTAAATGAACAACTCCAGATCCTTCAGTTCAAAGGTTACAGCGCTCGGCAGTAAAATCTCTCCAGGTCAATGCATGACTCTTAACTCTTTGCATGCTAGTGGTGAAACTGTGATTACCTATGCAAACAGTTTGGATCCAGATGAGAGGCCGCATACTGCAGCGTCTCATCAGGATCCAAACTGTTTGTCATCTTAACCATATTTTTGCAATAAAAAGAAAGTAAGTTTAATTTAAGAATTGAAGCAGATGACAATAACTTTTTGTTGCAGACGAAACATTAAAGGCATTTTGACCTATTAACCCCAGTGTGTAGTGTTAGTGATAGCTAGATGTTACATGGTGTCTTCCAATGTCTCTCAAATTAGATGTGAGAGATATTGGAAAGTAACAATTCAGCCAATCAAGGAAAATGATCACCATCTAGACTTTTGATCTGGGTCCAAACCCAACTGATGTAAGTCATGGTAATGTTTAAGAAAACTGTGAAAACATGATTATGCAATGGCCCAACTGATATAAGTCATGGTAATTCTTAAGAAAACATGATAATGCATTTGCCCCCCTAACAATGATAGGTGTTAAAATTACTACTGCTGCCCAAAAAAGCATCTTAAATATAACATTTTTATATAAAATTTGATGACAACACATTAAAAAGTCCTAAAATGTCTGAATTTTGTATGATATTAATGAAATAACTGAGTAAATATAACTTAATTATAACAATAGACGTAACTCTTCTCAATTTCAATTGTTAAAAATACTAATGACCCGTTTAATTGAATTATCATGAGATATTCACACCTAGATCTAGAATTATTTCTAAACACCTATTAACCCTTAACCTATTTGCTTTGACAAAAATTGATCTGGGACTACTCTTGTTTGCTAATGCTTAAAAAATTGTTATTGCCATAAATAGAAGTTTTAGCTTTGAAAAAAACTGTAAAATCAAATCTATATCTTGTCAAATGTAAACAGAGCAGACCCTGATCAGACAGCTTCTATAGCAGCCTTCTGATCTAGTCTACTCTTATTTTTAATGTGTAAAACACATTATTTCTCTGAAGAGAAGTTTTTGCTTTGACAAAAACTGTAGAATCCGATCTATATTGTGTCAAAAGAAACAGAGAAGACCCAGATCAGACAGCTTCCGTAGGAGTCGTCTGATCTGAGTCTACTCTGTTTGCTAATGCATGAAAACAGCTTTATATGAGGGAAAGGGTTAAACGATTTTTAAAGATATTCTTATTGGTCATTTCACACAAAAACTGGCATTATGTACTGCCTAGCACTTTATTTGCCTATATACCTGGGTCAAGGTATAATTGCATTAATTGCATAGCTTTATAAAAGTCATTTGAATTTCTCAAAGACCAGTTTTAGGCATTTTGAGCTAAGGCAAAAATGGCACAAGTTGTAAACAGTTTAGATCTTGGTCAACCATTCACTTGGTATTAGTTCTGAATCCAGTTCAAGTTTATTCAGCAGTGAAAGGGTGAAAGCAGTGCACTAAGCTTATTTCATCTGCTAGATTGTTTTCCACTGAAAAATTAACATGTCAATATACATGTATTACTGTAACTCAGGTGAGCGATATAGGGCCAATGGCCCTCTTGTTTCCATATATGGTAATATGGAATTTTCATAGGAAAATCTTTAAAAATCTTCTTCTCTGAAACTGTAAGGCCTAGACCTTTGATATTTGGTATGTAGCATGATGTTATGGTTGTCTACAAAGATTGTTCAAATTATGGCCCCCGGGCCAAAAATGGCCCCGCCCAAGTGCTTATCAGTTTTTCATAGGAAAATCTTTAAAAAATCTTCTTCTCTGAAACTGTAAGGCCTAGACCTTTGATATTTGGTAAGTAGCATGATCTTATGGTCCTCTACAAAGATTGTTTAAATTATGACCCCCGGGCCAAAAATGGCCCCGCCCATGGGCTTATCAGTTTTTCATAGGAAAATCTTTAAAAATCTTCTTCTCTGAAACTGTAAGGCCTAGACCTTTGATATTTGGTATGTAGCATGATCATATAGTCCTCTAGAAATATTGTTCAAATTTTGACCCCGGGCCAAAAATGGCCACGCCCAAGGGCTTATCAGTTTTTTCATTTGTAAATCTTTAAAAATCTACTGAAATTATAAGACCTAGACCATTGATATTTGGTATGACTAACATGATCTAATGGTCCTCTATATATATGTAGCTGTGGCTTGTGGTCCTCTACCAAGAATATTTAACTTGCGACCCTGACCACTGGGCGAAACTTGGCCCTGCCTCAGGACTTATCAGTTTTTCATGGGAAAAATATGAAATATTATTTTTCTCTGAAACCATAAGGCTTAGACCTTTAATTAATGGCATACTACTTTGCCTTGTGGTTCTCTACCAAGGTTGTCCACATGATTTCTTGTGGTCAAAAATGGCCCTGCCCCTGGGGTTATCTCAGGTGAGTGCTTCAGGGCCTCATGGCCCTCTTGTTTCATATTTGTGTCTACAATGCAGCAGTCTTCCACAAGTGCATGTTTGTCTGTTTCTCCTTTTTTCTTCTTTGTTTGTCTTCAACCTTGGCCCTTTGAATGTGGGAAAGAAATGTACATGTACTGGTATATGCAAATAGTGTAGAACTAGATCAGGGCCTGCATTGTTTTTGTGATTCAAATTCCTCTAACAAATGTTAGCCTTTCATATTGAACTTTATAAGTAAACACTGATGGGCCAGTCTGCTTTTAATATTAAACATTCAAGACATAAATAGATATTTAGGTAGTTGGTGATTTAGGTAGTTGGTGATGCAAAGAGGACTTATAATCAGTATGAAATACATTAAAACCCCTTCTAAGTCCTCTTTTTATGTTTTGAATGCAAAGGAATCTATTATTCTCAAACAAAAAGTCATTTACCACTGCATCTACTGACTTGTGTCTGCCATCTTGTTTAACATATATCAAGTCGCATAACTCTTGCAGAACTTGCTTTAATAGCAAGGAAGAGTTATATTGGTGTTTTATACTTAGAAATGTATTATATATCATGAAGGGAAGCACATGTATTACATATATATGGTGCAGGAAAGAAAGTTTTTTGCTTGAATATTTATACCACCCCTTTTGAAAAAATGGGGGTATATTGCTTTGCACATATTGGTCGGTCGGTCAAAAACTCATGCATTCAATGCTTCATATACCATTGTATTTACTATGACTAACCAGGTTCAAAATTCAGCATTGAAAGTGTTACAGTCATTGTTGAAACATTTTGTATTTTTGTACTGCAGCAAGTGAAAGATCGTCGGATCCAAAGGAGAGGTTGAAGGAGGAGCGGGATGGAATTATCCTCAGTCCGCAGCGAAGAAGCTTTGGCACAGGTTGTCACGTCACCCATCAGCCGCTGCTACAAAGAGCGCTCAGTAACATAGTGGACGGAGAAAGGTTTGTAGATCATGACCTTTGACATATAGGCTGAAGTTTGTGATCAATTTGACCAATGATTTGGATGATGATTACCAAGAAATATATTGTTGGAAAGTGCAGTCATAGGAATTTCTGTCAAACCTATGTATGAGTTGAGCTTGACATAGTTGCCACTTTGGTAGTATGTGCATTTGTGCCTTATCAATCCCTGTATACATCTATTTGTAGTCACGGTCAAATGGTTAGCACAAATGAGAAATACAATGCAGTATAACAGTAGTTATAGGGAAGTACATGGCACACAGGTATTTAAATTAATAAGTTATGAAATAGGCTAGTAAACTAGGCTTTGTAAACAGAAGCATGTATGTTTTACTGTAAAACCCTATCTAAACTGGAATTTTAGTAGAGAAGAATGTAGATATTTTAATCAGGTGGCTGCTTGATGCAGGGTGAGAGTCATGCAGAAAGCTCCTTTTGGAGCTTTCTTTGTGACTGTCACCTTGCATTAAGTTGCCACCTGTCTCCAAGACTGACATTTATACTAAATTTAACATCCGGTTTAGAGAGATTTTTCTGCATAGTGTTTGAAATGGGAATACCAAATGGATTAAATCCTTGGATGTAAATGGCAAGTTTGGCATAACATATGAAAACCGGTTGGATCCAGATCAGATGCCAAGTAACTTTGCATATCATCAGGATCCAAACTATTTGATACTGACTGCATTAGTAATGATGAGTGGAGAAAAAATTAGAACCTGCAGCAAATGACAGTATTGGCAGACTTATTTAGCATTCAAGGAGTTAACTCGTTCACTACCAATGGTGAATCTGTGATTTGTAACCTATGTAAACAGATTGAACCCTGATGAGCTGGACAAATGTTGCATATGAAAAACTGGCAGTGAAAGAGTTTGTTGAAGTCATTTTCTACCTGTATATTGCATTGTACAGTGGGCACTCGTTATAACGGCATTCGATATAACGGAATATTCATTATGCTGACATGAATTTTGGAAACATGTACAGTAAAACTCTGTCTTAACCGAAATTTTAGTAAAGAATAATTTAGATCTTTTTAGGCAGATGGCTGCTTAATGCAGGATGAAAAGTCTTGCAGAAAGCTCCCCTGGGAGCTTTCTGCATGACTCACCCTGCATTAAGCTGCCATCTGTCTTGCAGACCGACATTTATACTAATTTGAACATCCAGTTGAGGGGGTGTTACTGTATAACTTAATATTCATTACAACAGTATTTTTAAAACAACACTTTCTGTGGGATAGAATGTGGTCATTGTAACGATAGCTGACTGTATGTTGTTGTTTTCAGGAGGGAGTCAAGACGAATTGGAAGTGGGCGAATACAGATTGACCGAGACAGAGGGTCAGAAAGGGAGTATTCAAGACCAGAGAGGGACAGAGGAGCAGAAAGAGGGGATACTAGAGACTTCAGGAATGAAAGAGGGCAAGAGAGGGACAGTAGAGATTTTAGGTTGGTTTTGTGAAACATAAATCAGAAAATAAGTACAGATGTACTTAACAAAATTACGAATCTGGTAATGTGATAAGCTGAGGGCTATTCCAGGAAAATCTCCCTGGGGGGCTCAGGAACGACAGCCTATTAAAATTACCTTGGTTGGGGGTGCAAAAGAAATTTTAATTCTGTTGGTGGGGTTGGAAATTTGATTAAAGTTCTATTGGTGGGGGTATTTCAACATCAGAAATTAAATTGATGGGGTGGTTTGTCAAGTTAAACGCTTCATGCAAGCCATTTTCTTCGACAATCATGAAAAATAACGGAAAACCTTTTTCTGACACGAACACCCGCGAAAATTCTGTAGTGTGAATATTGTGGATGCATGCAATTTTTAGTCCTGATCATCTAGACGCTTATCTCATCACGCTTCCATAATGAGCGGCTGATTGATTCAGACTAGACCGTGAAAAAGTACTATGACACCGGTAGTCTCAACCAATCACTGCTCTTGCTTCTCGATGTAAAAGCCCGGATGAACAAAACAAAATAAATAAACCGAAAATAGACCTAAATAACAACCAAAAGACATTGACAGGATTTTTTAATAAAACACAAGAGTCCTGGCACAGGTACATGTAGTGAATCCGAGGTCGGTGAAGAGAAAACTACTTGCAATAACAGAACCAAGGAAGCATGTATGATGTCAACAGGACGAAATGAAAGACTAGTCAGACTAATGCACAAATGTGGCATTACACTGGGCTGTCATTTCGGTTTGCAAGTCGGCTTGACAAAAAGTAATTGCATAAATGTAAAAATATATTTATTTTTTGGAGGGGGGGGGGTGTTAATTTTAATTCTCTAGGTGGGGGTATATTATGAATTTTTATTCTCTTGGTGGTGGGATAAGAATAATTAAAATTCTATTGGTGGTACCCCTAATTTAGACTTTCGTTCCTACCCCCCTAGGGAGATTTTCCTGGAATAGCCCTGAGGTGTTCAGTAGGTTTGTCCTATTTATTGTTTCAAATGGACTATTCCAAAATTCATACAGGTCAAGTTTACGATGAATATTTAGGGATTTTTCCAATGAAAAATGTAACATTGACAAACAGTACTGACCCTGATGAGAGCCTCAGAGGGCTCCTCAAGGAGCCCTCTCATCTGGGTCTATACTGGTTGCAAAGGACATTAGTGCCTTGTGTCCCGCACTGTAAGGGTTAAAAGGCATATCTATGGTGTAAAGGGTTAACCCTTTCCTTTATAAATGCATTTTCATGCATTTGCATCCTATAGGAGCCGTCTGGCCAGGGTCTGCTCTGTTTGCTAATGGAAATTGATAGATCCGTTTCTTTAGTTTCTAAAATGGCTACAATGTTACACCTTTCATATTTCGTTATAACTATTTTGTCCATGAATATTCTGTTATTCAGTAGGTATAGAAAATTGAACTAAATATAGAACAGGGAAAGGGTTAAATTAATACACTTCAGCTACTATATCCTTGTCACTAATCTCTTTTTACATTTTGTTTATTATTAAATAGTAAACTCTGTAATTGTTTACATTTTATTTTATGTGATATAATTTATACTCCATGGTTACAGAAGAGTAAAGAAAAGTTTGCACTTGTCTTAATTGTAGAAATGAAAATTGTAGAAATGAAAGGGCATCAGAGAGGGACAATAGAGATTACCGCAATATCCGAGAGATTGATCGTGGAGGTGACAGGGAACGAGATAACCGTGACTTTAGAAATTCTCGGGACAGGTTTGAGCGAGAAGACAGAGATAGGGATAGGAGATATGAGAGAGACCGCATGTTCATCAGTAGAAGAGATCTAGATGAAAGAGTAAGTCCATGTTTAAATCTAATTAAACTCGTGATCTTGAGCAATTTCTGTATTTAACCCTTTACTCCATGAATATTTATGTAAGAAATAATTACATCATGAATATTAACTAGATTCATTTTGAAATGGTATATCAACTAGGGCTGTCATGATACACTAACGTATTCGAATTATTCGAATATCGTTTCTGGCGGTGAGTGTATCATATTCGCTACCCAAAGAACCGAATATTGACGAATACAATTAGACATATAGGAAATTAACAAAATTAAAAGAAAAAAACATATTTTCGCCAGAAATAATTGAAATATGAGCGAAACATTCCAGCTGCGAAACGTCTTTTCGCAGTGACACCAAGGGAGATGACTCTTGATGACTTCTTATGTTTACAAATAACGACACCGTGTGTTGGTCCTGTTGGATTCAACAAGCTTAATAATTGTACTCTTGCATTCACTTTTTGCAGAAAAGTAGTCAAATGGTTCAAATACACGAAACAATTACCGAAAACAAGTTTGTTTTGATAGGACTAATTCTTAGTTTTTACGACAACCGCAAACTGTTGTTTCATAACAATGTCGGGGCCGAAAGAGATTTTCAGACTCCAACCAAATATAAAAGCGTCGTCTGGAATCATTTAGGGTTTCTGACGGGATCAGAAGGAAAAACCAACAATGAAATCACTGTTTATAAAGTGTGCCACCACGAAATGAAGTAATACTGCTAGTTGTTGGCTCTAGCGGTTAGTTATCGGAGCGCCCCAATGTCTGAACGTACCCAAAATTTATTGACCAAATTTATTTGAGTTCGTTCACGATTCGCCAGAAATGGACGAAACCAGCCGGCTATATTCAATTAGATACAGTGTAATGCACTGTATTTTGATGGTGCTTGAAAGATTCTTGAATTTGAATTAGTATTATTTTTATGCATATTGCCTAAAGAGTAAAAGACTACAATAGGACTGGACCAGTTTACTTTTGAACAAGTTTCTTTTCAGTGTTTCTAGTTTATGTGACTTTGCCAATTAAATATTTAAACTCATACTTTTCCAGCACATGTCCAGTAGCATTTTCATTATAAGCTTAAAGATTCCTAATCCTAAATATGGACTCAGTCTGGACATGCTTTGGCTTAAGTTACGACTCAGTCTGGACATGCTTTGGCTTAAGTTACTCTTATTAGCTTATGCCATAGCATGTTTATGTAACTGTATTCGTATTCGTGAATATTTATTCGTATTCGCTATACTGTATCGTGATACGTATTCGCTACATGGGCGTATCGTTGCAGCCCTAATATTAACACATGACACTTTTGCCAAAGCAGAAACTATAGAATCTTATCTATATTATTCCATAAGCTAACAAAGCAGACTCTGATCTGGGTCTGCTCTGTTTGCAAAGGCGTAATTGTGGAGGAAAGGATTAAGCATCGTAGAAACCTAAGTAGAACCTAAACCAGTATGTCAATTAGCTTGGAACCTATAGGAGCCGTCTGATCAGGGTCTGCTCTGTTTGCTGAGAGAGTTTGATAGATCTGTTTCTTTAGTTTCTAAAATGGCTACAATGTTACAGCTTCCATATTTCATTGTAACTATTTTGTCTATGAATATTCAGTGGGTAGTGAAATTTAGAATAAATATAGAACAAGGAAAGGATAAATTTTAGTTCATGTTTCAGTCCATCTTATTGTCAGAATAATGACTTGTCAGAAGAATGACATGCCTTTTGACCCTTTCCCATGATTAGCTGAATTGTTATGATGTTCTCCTACAGAAGCCATCTGATCTGGGTTTACTCTGTTTGCAAAGGCTTGAAAAGGCATTTATATGAACAAAAGGGTTAATATTAATAACTTCTTTATTTTTCCACCAACCCCGATGTTGTGACAACTCTTTAGAATTGTCTCTTCGGGATGATTCTAAAGAGTGGTAACAACATAGGGGTTGGTGTAGAAAAGATGATTTTAGTATATGAGTATGGACCTTTATCTTCTAGCTCTGAATAAGGTACACCCAGATCGAATGGCTCTTGTAGTAGCTGTCTGATTAGAATCTACTCTGTTTGCTTATTTTTCCATGACCAAAAAATCCAGTGTTTATATACCATTATGCAGCTAATAAATATTCATGATGTCCATTTCTAATATGAATATTCATGAGATAAAGGAATACTACCCAACAAATTAACTTTCATTGGCCTGTATTGGAACTTGTTGAGCAGTCAAGGTACATTATCTATTGAAATATATATATCTGCCATGACAGATGTCTACAGTCCTTCGGATGAGACTATAAATCTAGGTCCGATGTATCCGTGCTTTACACTAGGCATCTAAATGAAAAAGAGAAACTCTTGTCGATAACAAGAGTAGGGCGATTGCCGGGTTTCTCTGTATTCTCTCCCCTCTCTCCGGGGTGTCCAATTAGCCCATAGTGAGCAGAAATGGATGTTAATTAACACAAACAAACAAACAGATGTCTACAAATAGGCCAGAATAATTATTTACAAATAGACATATAATGCACACGTATATATAGGGTTAGCCGTTTGTGCATTAATTCCGAAACTGTAGGTTCGGTACTAAGTTCTCGAGATAAAGAAACTAGAATTTCAGCGGAAACCTTGGATCTCACTCTAGGTTCTCAGATACCATTTGTACAATAATTACAAGAACCAAGGTTCTCGTCTAAAACTGATTTCAAAGGAGATTTGAAAAGCCTATTGCCCAGTAAGTATTATTGATAAACTTAGTTTGAAATCCTAGAATCTCTATCTGCACATTAAAAAAACAGATCTCAAAATAAACTTGTGATCAAGTGTGAGACTTGAGGGTTTCAGATTAACTGTGCACTTTATGTGTTTACATGTAGATCTGAGTATCTCACCCCAGAACTTAGGATATCAGGTGAGAACTTAAGCTCTTGGAATTATTGTGCTGACAGTGTGCTGTATTATCCCTAAAAATGGTCCTATCTGTCCACTGAGAAAGTTGTAGGTAGGTTGGGTCAGTGCAAACATTTTTCTATGGATGACTCTGTGTGCAATCCTGTGCATTATGTTGGTAGAAAAGGGGGGTTTTACCCTTTGAATGTGGGAAATGTAGGTAGTGATATTGCAAACAGTGTATACCCAGATTAGAGAGTTAGGAGCCCTCTGATCAAGGTCTGCACTGTTTGTCATGAATATCTCTTTAATAGCAGATTTAAACTGTTTACACAGAAAGGAAACACTAATGGGCCTTTCCACTTTGAATATTCAATAAATCCAAATGCTTTATTTGCATTCCGTGAAACTTCTCTCACATGAAGTATTGTACAGTAAAACCTCTTTATAACAGCCACTAAATTACATCAAATATTTTGTGTTAAAGACAGGTGGCTGCTTAAAGTAAGGTAAAAGTAAAACAGAACGCTCCTATAGGTTTTACTTTCACCTTGCTTTAAGCAGCCACCTGTCCTAAATACCAACTAATTAACACAATTTAGTGGCCATTATAGAGAGGTTATATTGTATTTGCTAGGGTAGTAGTCACTTCAAGTAGAAATTCTAGCTCAACTAAAAATAAATCTTAAGCATGTTTTTTTTTAATTACAGGGAAGAGATAGGGATTTTCGAGACTTCAGTGGTCGTCAAAGTGAGTAATTTTAATTACAAGTAGATTTATATTAGCACTTTCCTTTATGTAAATACCTTTTCATGCCTTTGCGAACTAGAGTAGACCCAGATGAGACGGCTCTTGAAGGAGCTGTATGATTAGGGTCTGCTCTGTATGCTTATGAAATTATACAGATGTTATTCAATGTCAAAAATTCTTCTGCTAACCCTTTCCTTCATATAAGTGTGTTTTCGCACATCTGCAAACGGACTAGACCCAGATTTGATCAGGGTCTGCTGTTTGCTTATGGAATTTGATAGATCTGTTTCTTTACTTTTGAAAATGGCTACAATGTTCCAACTTCCATATTTCATTATAACTATGATGTCTATGAATATTCAATAGGTATTAGAATACGTAGAATAAACATAGAACAGAGAAAGGGTTAATAATGCTTTAAAAATAGTTTGGCTAATTACTATTTATGATGTCACTATTTCTTACAGCAATATTCAACAGGGAAAGGGTTAACCCATTCCCTCATATTGACGACTTTTGACCATTCTGTAAAAGTCACCTTATGAAACCATTGGGATGAATAGAGCATTTTAAACCACAAAATTTTAAAAATTTCCCTTTCTTTAGTTCATGCTCCTTTTCGGTAGATTTATTCAAAGAGTTTGTATCTAAAAATAGCCTATGAGGTAATGGGTTGATACATATTTACCCTTTACCTAATGAATATTCATGTATGAAATTATGACTATATGGGCAATAATTATTAGATGAATTTTTGAAATTTTTAAGCACAGAAATGTTTAGCCATGGCAAAAACTGATGAACTGTTATTATCTCCATTTATACTTGCCAGACCGTCGTGATCGCCATGCCCATAAAGAAGAAGAGCCTGAGTGGTTCAGCTCAGGTCCTATCAGCAAGAGCGATATGATAGAACTGCATGGGTTTGAGCGTGAGAAAGGGAGGACCAAGTCTGAGAGTGATAGACCAGCCAAGGTCGTACAAGCAGAGATAGAGGAGGATTACAATGGTGACAAGACGAATGAGCCAGAAACAACAGGTAAACATTGGAATATTTCCACACTAGATAATTGCTTTTTGAAAAAAGGAGAGGTTTATCCCATTTCTACCTGTATTAAACAGTTTACAGCCTTATTAGACTGAGTTACGTGGCAGATCATCTAGATCCAATTTGTTAGCATAGTCATTGACAAATGCACTGCTAATTTGCAAAAAGTTCGGTTTGTGAAATATTTTCACCCTTTTCTACATGAATATCCATGTAAAAAATATTTACATCATGAATAATAATTAGATAAATTGCTATAATAGCATATTATATACACAGGAATTTTTGGGCATGGCAGTTGCAGTAGAATCATATCTACATTATATCCTAAGCAGACCTTGATCAGACAGCTCCTAGACGGCTCTTACAGGAGCCGTCTGATCTGGGTCTACACTGTTTGCAAAGTTGTAGAAAGGTTATGTTATTAGCAGGGTATCTTTCGTAATAGCTCTTATGAATAGCAAACATAGCATCTACAGATGTCCATCAAAACTTTTACAAATGTTTGCATAGCACAAAATAAAGGGGAAAATGGTATTTGAATCTCACAGTATCAGAGTACCACAGGTTAACCCTTCTCTTGCTGAATTTTAAAATACATTTCTCCTTCTTTACCCATGCCCTGTTGTATAATTACATATATCTTCACTGTGTACAAGTATTCCGTTGTGCAATCACTGCTGTGGAGTTCACCGGTTGCGCAACCAACTTGTAAATAGTGCAGACCCTGATGAGACAGCTCCTGTAGGAGCTGTCTCATCTGGGTCTTCACTATTTACAGGTACGTATATTGACATGAATAGCAAGCAAGGGTTAAGAAAATATGTTTGTAATACTGAGTAGTGTTTTTATTGAAGTATGTACAAGGTGATTCTTTAGCGTATGTTCTGTTTTTACTCCATATAAATACCTTTTCACGCATCTGCAAACGATAGACCCGGATCAGACGGCTCCTATAGGAGCCATCTGATGAGGGTCTGCTCTGTTTGCTAGTGGAGTATGATATTGCTATTTCATCTTGTTACAGGGATCAGTGTGGCTGACCGCAATGGTAGCTTGGAAACTAATGAGTCGAGTTCTCCTGAAACTAACCCATCTGATATGGAGCCACGCCGAACAAAAACTCCACCCGCCAACACTTTGTTTGACTTTAACGAGTTCTTCAAGATAGAAAATCTGCCCGGCATTGCTGTAAGTTCAGAGATTTTATACAAGAAATTCTGCCTGGCATTTTGACAGCTGTGACCCTTTAATTGATGAATATTCATGTTAGATGTAGTCATTGTATGTACCGGTATATTAATCGTTTACTTCATGAATATTCATGTAAGAAATTGTGACATCATCAATATTAATTAGATGAAAACAGTAGAACCTCTCTATAACGGCCACTAAATTGTGTTAATTAGTTGGTATTTAGGGCAGTTGGCTGCTTAAAGCAAGGTGAAATTAAAAGGAGCATTTTGCTTTACTTTCACATTGATTTAAGCAGCCACCTGCCTTTAACACAAAATACTTGATGTAATTTAGTGGCTGTTATAGAGAGGTTGTAATGTATTTACTGGCATGTGAACACAGGAATTTTGTCTATGGCAGAAACTGTATTATACCGTAAGCAAACAAACGAAACAGGCACTGAGCAAGTAGAACCTGCCTACAGTGACCATATAATTAACCCTTTCCCTGTTCTATGTTAATTACAAATTTCAATATCTACTGAATGTTCATGGACAAAATACTTATAATGAAACATGGAAGGTGGAACATTGTTGCTAATTTAGAAAGTATAGAAACGGATCTTTCAAATTCCATTAGCAAACAGAGCAGACCCTGATCAGACGGCTCCTATAGGAGCCGTCTGATCTGGGTCTGCTCTGTTTGTAAATGCATGAAAACTCGTTAATATGAAGGAAAGGGTTAATAGATATGGAGGTCAATAAGAGCAGGTGGTTGCTTACCACCTGTCTTAAAAATGTAGTTTTAATGATTGCTGTAGACAGATTTGCCTGTATGCCGTATGGAAGCATCATGTATAGTAATGGGTATGATGTATAAGTTTTGACTCTCAACAGTAAATCTTAACCCTTTCCTCCGTGAATATTTATGTAAAAAATGATGATACCATTAATACTAATACAATGCATTCTTCTAATGGCATATGAACACAGAAAGTTTGGATCATGGCAGAATATGTAGACTAGAATCATATCTATATTATGTCATCAGCAAACAGAGCAGACCCTTATCTGACGGCTTCTACAAAGGCATAGAAAGGCATTTTTTATGGAGTAAAGGGCTAAATGTTTTATGGAAAGACTGTCAAAATATGTTGAATATTTTCATCTTGAAAATTCCACCATAAATTAAATGGAATTGTTAAACATGTTTGTCAAATGTATAAATATTCCAGGATGACCCAGTGGCTGATACAGAGCCAACCAATATTGGAGGGAGTAGATTCTACCAGTTATACAAGATGTCTGAGACAGGAGGTAATCCAAATTGGGGTGGAGGAAGTAAGGAGAACAGCCGCAGGTCTTCTATGATTGAGGATGAGTTTGGATACTTGAATGGTGAGAGGAAAATAGCAAATGTTTTAATTTAGAAAGATGTATTTATGGAGTAAATGGTTAAAGCAAAAACACATGGGTTATTATGATGTATCTCTTTGGAGGTAATTATACCCCCGCAAACAAAGTTTGAGAGGGGGTATGTAGGAGTCAATGTGTCGGTCAGTTGGTCTGTCTGTCTGTCCATGGCACAACTTGGCTCAAATCCTGTTATACATCCGCAAACAAAGTTTGAGAGGGGGGTATATAGGAGTCTGTGTGTTGCTCGTTCAGTTGGTCTGTTTGTCTGTCTGTGGCACAACCTGGCACAAATCTTGTTTGATTTGCGATTAAGGCAGCTGAGCGGGGATATTCCATCACCTTTAGTGATAGTTCTAGTTTATGAATTTTAAAGAGTAAAGCAACTGTTTTGATCAAGAAGAGACATGAGAGTTTTAACTGAAACCAACTGAAATTTGTAATTAAGCCTACAGTTAAACTAGTTTCAAATGACCACTTTGGATTAACCTTTTACCTCATAGAGACACTTTTTCATGACTTTGCAAACAGCGTAGACTCAAATCAGAAGGTTCCTTAAGAAACTGTCTGATCAGGGTCTGCTCTGTTCGCCTTTGCCTTGGTTTAAAGATTCACTTGTTCATAATTCCATTATAAAGATTTCTAGAGGACCATTTGATCTGGGTCTACAGTAAAACCCCTCTAAACCAGATGTTAAATTTAGTATAAATATTGATCTGGTCTTGGAGACAGGTGGCAGCTTAATACAGAGTTTTAGGAGCTTTCTGCATAACTTTCACTTTGCATTAAGCAGCCACCTGCATACAAGTATCTAAATTCTTCTGTATTTGAATTATGGTTTAGAGGGGTTTTACTGTACGATGTTTGCAAAGGCAATACCTGATAAAATGTTGAATATTTTGTTTTTGAAATTTTGCGCTGTTAACAAAATGAAATGTTTTGTGAAAAAAAATGTGTTTCAGACTTGTTGAATGGTTCCAAAAGTCCAGTGATACCCTCCCCACCACCACCTTCAGCCAACACCCAGTATGATCAGTCGGTGTTCTTTACACCTGGCACCTCACGACTCAACAGCAGTAATCCGTTTGTAACAGCACTAATGAACAATGCTGCCTCCCTGGATAAGCGCCAGAACAGTCGTGAGTTCTCCTTGCCTTCATTACTCCAAGTATATGGAAAGACAAACAGAAGAAAATAGTGCAGATCCAGATCATGGTCTACACTATTTACTACTATGTCAGTTTAATTTTACCCTTTTAGTACCATCAGTGTTGTGTGCTGGACACTTTGTCAACTGCTTAACGTTTAAGAATTTGACGCTTGTTCACTTTTGTTGTAAAAAGATAGAGTGTCAGACAGTTTGGATCCTGATGAGACCCTGAGTTACTTGGCATCTCATCTGGATCAAAGCTGTTTGCATATGATAGCACAGACCCATCTTCATAGCACTGAAGGGATTAATAAAGTTGTCAAAATAGCACTAAATTGAAAAATTTAGCTTAATCCATTCCCTCTTAGGCTATTTTCAGACCCAATCTCTTTGAATAAATCTACCGAAAAGGAGCATTTACTAGAGAAAAGAAAAACTTTACAGTCCTGTAGTTTTGAAACCTTTGTGATAAATTGAGCATTTGCTCCAAAGGAGCAGATGCTCTATTTATCACAATGGTTTCAAACCTTTGTGATAAATTGAGCATTTGCTTCTAAGGAGCAGATGCTCTATTTATCACAATGGTTTCAAAAAGTGACTTTTACAGAGGCGTCGAAAAACCTCAATATGATTGAATTGGTTTACAAACCAGTGGATAGAGTAGACTTTTTTGCCAAATTTGCAGAGTTATTAGGGTAAACATTTGTGAAGATACATTAGAAGATACTGATGATATGAAGTGTAATTGATTTCCATTGTACATTGTACTTAAAAAGTAAGTGGTAGCTTAAAGCATGATGAACATTATGCATAAAATTCCCATAGCTATCTGCATTACTTTCATCCTGCATTAAGCAACCATCTTTTTTTAAAGATAACCATGTTTGTTAATTATGAGGTCTTTTAAGAGGGATTCAACTGTATTTTGCATACAGTGAAAACTCGAAAGTTAAAAATTTTAGTCATGAAAAATTTAGAACATTTTAGGCAGGTCGCTGCTTAATGCAGGGTGAAAGTCATGCAGAAAGTTTGTAGAGGAGCTTTCTGCATGGCTTTAACCCTGCATTCCACCTGTCTTAAAGAGGATAATGAGACTTGTTTTGTGGTCGATCTAGTGGGGTTTTACTGTAATGTTTGACTTTCAGCGCCAGTTATGAAGAATTCACCCCAGGAGACTGAGGCCAAGTTAAAGGCCATCTTGTTTGGCCGGATTGACTCCACCTCTAGCAGTGGGAACACCACACCTGGGTTTAATTCACCCCTCAGTAAGTACCTGGCATGGCCAGTAAAATAGACTTTGAATTATACAATAATACTGGCTTTTAGGGACCTTAAAAAGTGACTGAGTGTTTTTGTGTCACTTGCTTTAACAGGGTTACACTCATTTCTCCTCTGTCTTACAGGCTTTTCGTATCACTTTATTCATTCGTTTCTTCGAGCCATTATAAAATTCAGCTAGTTGATATTCATACATTCATTATTTCTGACATGAATACTCATGAGGGAAAGCGTTAATCAGAAAGTGGTGGCTTAACCCATTCCCTCATAGGCTATTTTTAGATCCAACCACTTTGAATAAATCGACCCAAAAGGACCATAAATCTACCCAAAAGGACCATTAACTAGATAAATGGAAAATTTTAGAATTTTGTAGTTTTAAACCATTGTGATAAATAGAGCATTTGCTCCTATAGGAGCAAATGCTCTATTTATCACAATGGTTTTAACAGGTGTCTTTTACAAAGGCATCAAAAGGCGTATTTATGGAGGAAAGGGTTAAACAGATTTACAGTAATTCAATCTATAGATGTAAAACCTTCCGCTTTATTTACTAACATTATCTTTGCAGCATGCTTTTCTTGGATGTAACCACTTATTGAAATATTTGTGTGTTCATGTCATTGTGATTGTGTCAAAATGGTTCAATACCATTGCCCCCCTATTTTTCTCACAAATGTACTGACATTCTGAATCTGTGAGGCAATTCCGGTAAGTACCAACAAGACGGAGTTGACCTGAGATAAGATATTAAATAGAGCAGTACCCCTCTTTAGGGTTAACCTGAGATGACATCAGATAGAGCAGTATGCCACCTATGTGTAGCTTTGGGTTTTGCATTGACATTCTTTTTCTCCTTTTCTGCAGATGTGCCAGGCAAGGTGAAGACTCTCGCTGAACTTGAAGGAGAGTTACAACCCCAGAGTAACAAAGCAGTCCCGCCCCAGGGCATGGGTGTGAGAACCATGACTCCACCCAGTATTCAGCACAGGTCATCGCCTGGCTCAGACAGTGACCTCTCAGCTTTCAACAAACTCATTAGTCTCATGCAAGCAGGGGCTGCCAGACCTGTAGAGTCCCCTAAGCTACCGGTAAGGAGTGCAAGTTGCAAGGATTGTCTTTCTTTGGGGTACTTAATGAATTGCCAATTTTATTCAGAGAATGGGATTAAAAATTTGTTTCAAGCACTATGAGCCATTTTGTTAAAATTTAAATGATTATTACATACAACGTATGATGCGAGAGCAGCTTTTCAAAAGATAGCTGGAATAATTTGTTATATCTTGGACCAACAGGCCTCATGTGGATATCAAGTGAAAATTGGACACACTTTTCACAACTTCGAGTGAAATTATTTAGAAGAGAAAAATTTCTCGTTTTCCAGATTAAGATAGAGCCACGCCCTCAGTCTCCGTTGGTGAATATGTCATCTCAAATCCCCCAGGGTCAGATGTCTCATATTCCTCATCCACAGCCGCAGAAGACAATACACAAACCAGAGCCCCTAAATATACAGGTGAGCCATTCATAAGAGTGTGATATTGATCTCTAAAAGCTTTGTCTGTGAAATTAAAAAATGGAATTTCATATTTGCTACAGTTTTTACGGAGACAATTGCCAATAGTTCTTAAGGTTTATTGAGGGATCAGTATTATTCAATAAGCAAACTTAACTCTTTCGCTGCCAATGTTGGCCTGAATCTGCAAACAGTTTGGATCCAGATAAGAGACAGTGTAACTCGGCGTCTCATCAGGATCAAAACGGTTTGTTATTATACCCCCCGCAAACGAAGTGTGAGTGGGGGTATACAGGAGTCAATATGTTGGTCAGTCATTCTGTCTGTCATTCTGTCTGTCTGTCCGTGGCACAACTTTTGATTTGGATCAAGGCAGCTGAGCGTGGATATTCCATCACCTTTAGTGAAATTTCTAGTTATACCCCCACAAACAGAGTCTGAGGGGGGTATACTGGAATCAGCCTGTCGGTCGGGCGGGCGGTCGGTCGGTCTGTCTGCAAAATCTTGTACGGCGAACTCCTCCTTCAGTTTCAACCCGATTCACTTGACACTTGGCATAATTGTTAATCAGGAGTAGTTGATGTGCAAGACACAAATTTCAGGTCTCTGTGACCTTGACCTTTGGCCTTGAAATTGGTCTTGAAATTGGCAGGCAAAAGCTTGTACTTTGAACTCCTTCACATTCAACCTGATTCACTTGATACTTGGCATAAATGTTACTCAGGAGTAGTAGATGTGTAAGACACAAATTTCAGGTCTCTGTGACCTTGACCTTGACCTTTGGCCTTGAAATTGGTCTTGAAATTGGCAGGCAAAATCTTGTACTTTGAACTCCTCCTTCACTTTAAACCTGATTCACTTGATACTTGCCATAAATGTTACCCAGGAGTAGTAGATGTGCAAGACACAAATTTCAGGTCTCTGTGACCTTGACCTTGACCTTTGGCCTTGAAATTGGTCTTGAAATTGGCAGGCAAAATCTTGTACTTTGAACTCCTCCTTCAATTTCAACCTGATTCACTTGATACTTGGCATAAATGTTACTCAGGAGTAGTAGATGTGCAAGACACAAATTTCAGGTCTCTGTGACCTTGACCTGACCTTTGGTCTTGAAATTGGTCTTGAAATTGGCAGGCAAAATCTTGTACTTTGAACTCCTCCTTCAATTTCAACCTGATTCACTTGATACTTGGCATAAATGTTACTCAGGAGTAGTAGATGTGCAAGACACAAATTTCAGGTCTCTGTGACCTTGACCTTGACCTTTGGCCTTGAAATTGGTCATGATATTGGCAGGCAAAATCTTGTACTTTGAACTCCTCCTTCAATTTCAACCTGATTCACTTGATACTTGGCATAAATGTTACTCAGGAGTAGTATATGTGCAAGACACAAATTTCAGGTCTCTATGACCTTGACCTTTGGCCTTGAAATTTGCAGGCAAAATCCTGTACTTTGAACTCCTCCTTCAATTTCAACCTGATTCACTTGATACTTGGCATAAATTACAGAATTTTCTCTATTTGAACTTTGGGTATTCTTGTTATTTGGTCCTGTTACATGTTCAAAACTTGGATTTGCAGTCAAGGCTGCCGTGTGGGGGTATTCATCACCATTAGTGATAGTTCTAGTTTTGACTGTTTTTAAACAAAAGCGAAGAAAAATGAAATTGAAAATTGTAGCAGACGACAAGGTAATAGAGTGTTGTGGAGAAAAGTACAGAAATAATTAGATTTTAACCCTTTCCTACATAAATACGCCTTTCTACGCTTTGCAAACAGAGTAGACCCAGATCAGACAGCTCCTATAAGAGCCATCTGATCAGGGTCTGCTCTGTTTGCTTATGATATATGATTCTACAGTTTCTACCATGCCCAAAACTTGCTGTGTCCATGTACTATTATAATGATTTATCTTATCAATATCCATGATATCATTTTTTTCTTACATGAATATTCATGGAGGAAAGGGTTAAATAAATATATCTGTTCTTCCTCACCATTAGAACTCCAGACCAGTTGCAAGTGACATCCAGTTTGGATCAGTTGACAGTTTCCCCGCCCATTTATCTACGCCCACATCTGTAGCTCCGCCCCATCAAGATCCTTTGAGTGAGGCAAATGCTGCTCAGAAACAGTTTTTACAGGTAGAAATACAAGTTCTGTAATGAAAAACAACAAAAAATTTAAAAGTTAATTTGTCTGTGTTGAATTCTTTATTTGATGAGTTTTAACCCTATGCTCCACAAATACACCTTTCTACACCTTTGCAAACAAAGTAGACCCAGATCAGATGGCTCCTGTAGGAGCCATCTGATCAGGGTCTGCTCTGTTTGCTTATGATATTATTTAGATATGATTCTACAGTTTTTCCTTGACCAACACTTCCTATGTCCTTAACAATTAATCTAATTAATATTCATGATGTCATTATTTCTTTCATGAATATTCATGGCGTAAAGGGTTAAAGTCTAAGAGAGCTTTGCTATTTGAAAATCAACCTTTTGTCATCTGATCGATTTTACAGTATTTCCCAACCATTAGAGCCTATTCTTTGATTTGGGACTGGTGTGTGAAACGGTGAAGAACCTGATCAGATGCCAAATTTAAACGCAGCTAATTGGTTCTTCACTGCTTTCAAAGCAGGAAATTCAATAGCAGTGCTCCAGTGACAATCAGTGTTTTTTGTTCTCACCTTTTTTATACCCCCCTTTTGAAAAAATGGGGGTATATTGCTTTGCACATGTCTGTCGGTCGGTCGGTAGATCGATGGTTTCCAAACGATAACTAATAAACGACTTGGTCATGACAAGTAGATGACCCCTATTGTTTTTGAGGTGACTAGGTCAAAGGTCAAGGTCACCATGACCTAAAATGGTGAAATAGTTTCCGATCAATAACTGCTCAAGGGTTTGGCTTGGGATCTTCAAACTTGCTGTGGTGGTTGGTCATGACCACTAGATGACCCCTATTCTTTATGAGGTCACTAGGTCAAAGATCAAGGTCACCTTGACCTTAACTGGTTTAATGATTTCCGATCAATAACTGCTCAAGGGTTTAGCTTAGAAACTTCAAACTGCTGTGGTACTTGGTCATGACCACTGGATGACCCCTATTGTTTTGGAGGTCACTAGGTCAAAGGTCGAGGTCACCATGACCTTAACTGGTGAAATGGTTTCTGATCAATAACTGCTCAAGGATTTTGCTTGGGATCTTCAAACTTGCTGTGATGGTTGGTCATGACATCTAGATGAGCCCTGTTGTTTTTGAGGTCACTAGGTCAAAGGTCAAGGTCACCATGACCTTAACTGGTCAAATGGTTTCCAATCAATAACTGCTTAAGGGTTTGGCTTAGGATCTTCAAACTTGCTGTGGTGGTTGGTCATGACAACTAGATGACCCCTATTGATTTTGAGGTCACTAGGTCAAAGGTCAAGGTCATCATAACCGTAACTGATGAAATGGTTTCCAATTAATAACTGCTCAATGGTTTGGTTCGGGATCTTCAAACTTGCTATGGTAGTTGGTCGTGACCACTAGATGACCCCTATAGTTGTTGAGGTCACTAGGTCAAAGGTCAAGGTCACCATGACCTTAACTTGTGAAATGATTTCAGATCAATAAATGATCAGTGGTTTGGCTTAGGATCTTCAAAGTTGCTGTGGTGATTAGTCATGACCGCTAGATGACCTCTATAGTTGAGGTCACTAGATCAAAGGTCAGGGGGTCTGGGGGGTATACATGTTTTACAAACATCTCTTGTTTAAACAAATTTTTGTCAGTTTCAGTTTCTAAATAATGGAATAATTGTCACATTGTCAAACAGTTTGTATCCTGATGAGAGGCAAAGTTACTAAGTCTATAACTGTAAAGGGTGTCATGAATTCAATACTAGTCTACCTAAAAAATGAAGCAGATGTTCTTTGTCTTCATTCTGTGGCACCTTATAATCCATGATAGCATACAGAGGATATTAAGTCTCAATATGCTATCAGAGCTACGGATAAGGGTGCATTCCAAAATACTAAAATCGTCATTTCTCCACCAAACCCTGTAATGTGACCACTCTTTAGAAATGTCTGGAAGAGATGATTCTAAAGAGTGGTCACAGTATAGGGTTTGGTGGAGAAATAAAGTACATTTGTAGTTTATTCTTGAAAATGTTTTAATTTACACATCTTATCTGGAGCTCTGTGTTTTTAAAGTAATTTGCAGAATATGTTATCTGC
Organism: Azorinus chamasolen; assembly: GCA_963576725.1. Taxonomy (NCBI): domain Eukaryota; kingdom Metazoa; phylum Mollusca; class Bivalvia; order Cardiida; family Solecurtidae; genus Azorinus; species Azorinus chamasolen. The sequence continues at coordinate 77,521,796 of OY755240.1, read as the reverse complement.
ATCAGGTCTTTCTATTCAATAATACAATCAACTTGTCAGAACATTCAGAGCCTGATGTGATGCAGAGTTACTGAGTTTTGAAACTTTTCTTTATGGATCCAAACTGTTTGCATAAATTATCGCAAATTGCTTCTGAGGTACAGAGAGTTAAATGCTGCTAGCATGTAAAGATATAATCGTTTACTCCATAAATACACCTTTCTACGCCTTTGCAAACAGAGTAGACCCAGATCAGATGGCTCTATGCTTGTTTATTGAATAATATAGATCTGATTCTACTATTTCTACAATCATCAAACCGTTCTGTGTTCATATGTCATTATAAAAAAATAAACTAATTAATATTCATGGAGTAAAGGGTTAAACAAGCACATAGAAATTTGAATATCCTTGTATAACCCTTTCCCTGTTCTGTGTTTACTATGAATATCAATACCTACTGATTATTCATTGACAAAATAGTTAAAATGAAATATGGAAGGTGGAACATTGTAGCGATTTTAGAAAGTAAAGACAAAATTCTTTGAAATTTTATTAGCAAACAGAGTAGACCCTGATCAGACGGCTCCTATAGGAGCCGTCTGATCTGGGTTTACTCTGTTTGCAAATGCGTGAAAACACGTTTATATGAGGGAAAGGGTTAAACAAATTAAATATTCAAATGTCTATATTACATACAAAATCCATTTGTTACGCATCTCACTTGTGAACAGATCTGTTTATAAGATGTTTTGCTTTAATTATACAAGTCTTAATGCGAGAAGATGTTTTGCTTTATATCCATGTCTTAATGCAATAAGATGTTTTGTTCATCCATGTCTTAATGCTCAGCCAAAGCCTATTTGTTGGTATCCATTAGACTATCATTTGAGTGATGATTTGAATATCAATGTGACTTGGTTTAGAAAAGTTGACAGATTTTTTATGAACCCTTCTTTTCTAGCGCTCGGGGAAATGCAAATATAACAAGTATGAACGTATTATATTAATTATGTATATACGAAGTAGTTCTCTTTTCTTGTACTTCGTGTAAACATTGCTTCCAGTTCATAGAAAAATTAAGTAAATCTAGGTACACTGTTTTCTCAATTTCTCGGCCAAACCCCATTGTATATGTGGTGATGTTTATGATGATGAATTTAGGAAATCTAGGTACACTTGATTCTCTATTCTCAACCAAACCTCACTGTAAAAGTATTTAAGTTCATAATGTGGAAATCTTGGCGCATTACGTGATTTAATGATAATCGTGAATATATCAGCCAGTCTAAATACAGTAAAACCTCTCTATAACAGCCGCTAAATTACATCAAGTATTTTGTGTTAAAGGCAGGTGGCTGCTTAAAGCAAGGTGAAAGTAAAACAGAACGCTCCTATATAGGAGCATTCTGTTTTACTTTCACCTTGCTTTAAGCAGCCACCTGCCCTAAATACCAACTAATTAACACAATTTAGTGGCCGTTATAGAGAGGTTGTACGTATGCTCTTATGTAAATATCCCTTATGTAAATAGGTTTGTAAATAGTTTTTGAATATTAACCCTTTCCCGTTTGAACATTAATAACATTTAGTAAGAAATATTTACATTATGAATAATAAGTAGCTGAATATTTATAATGGCATTATATCCAGTGGAATACAGTGCCCCCTCTTTACAACGACACCCTTTGGGATACGAAGATTGTGTGTGTTGTTCAGAGGGAGTTGTTATAGGGAGGGAAAATCAAACATAATTAGCTTGGTTGCAGATCCCCAGATAAGGTGTATTTCGAGAACTAAAACCGTTATCCCTCCATCAAACCCTATGTTGTGACCACTCTTTAGAATCGTCACAGAGTGACGATTCTAAAGAGTGGTCACAACATAGGGTTTGATGGAGGCATAAGAAAATACGATGGAAAAAAAGTTGTTTCTGGAGCCTTGTTTCGGAAACAGTGACAAGCGTTGTTGTAAGGAGGGAATCGTTATTGAGAGGGCCGTTGTAGGGAGGGAGCACTGTATTTCACCATGGCAGAAACTAGAGTCATATCCATAGGTAAAGAGAGCAGAGCCTGATCAGACGACTCCTACAGGAACTGTCTGATCTGGGTCTACTCTGTTTACAAAGGCATTTAAAGGCATATATATGAGGGAAAGTGTTAAATTGCATGTTTGTTGCAATTCTCATATGAATCAACAAGATTGGGTTTTGTTGAGAATACGAGATTTGTTTAGATCAGTATGCAACTATGCATCTTAACTGCTATCTTTAGGCCCTACAGAGGAACAAAGAGCAGCAGTTGCAGATCCGGCAGGCAGCCATACAGAACATGCGAATGCAGCAACCACAGCCAGGACCCCAGTCTGGACAGCCACAATCACTGCAGATGGCCCCACCCCCTCAACAACAACAACAACAGGCCATGCCCAGTCAACCGAACCCCATCCAGCAACAGCCTGTGGTAAGCAAGTGTATTATGCATTTGTTTGCATAGCAGATATTTGATTGTTGTCTTGAAATAGAGCAGCTTCTGTACAATTTGTGAACAGTTCAGACATAGGCCAGTCACTACAAGCAGGAAAAGAGTGCACTGGCATTTTCAAAGTAGATCAAGTGCAGAGGACTCCTAGAGGAGCCCTGTTATGGGCGTCTATTTTGTTCCTCTTCTCACAAATTGTACTCTCAAATTGAATAGGCTGTACTGATAAACATTGAAGAACTATTCCTCTTTTAAAATCAGCATTCAAATTTTTAATGGAAATTTGAAAGCTTATTTGAGACTACTTTGTTAGCAATGAATGAGTGAATATTTACTGTAAATCCGGCCATATACATTCAGAATGTTTAATATGTAAATGACATTGTGACTTCAGTGGCTATGACTTCAGTGGCTATAATCTTTCAATCAATCTTGAATATTACATCCTAAATAATAATATGCTTTATATGCCTTTGCAAACAGAGTAGACCTAGATCAGACTGCTCCTGTAGGAGCTGTCTAATCAGGGTCTGCTCTGTTTGATTATGACATTATGTAGATCTGATTCTTTAGTTTTTGCCATGGTCAAATAATCCAATAAATATTCATGATATCATTGTTTATCACCTCATAAATTGTAATTAACACTTTCCTTCTTATAAAAGATTTTTGACTCTGCAAACAGAGTAGACCCAGATCAACAGCTCCTATAGGAGCCGTCTGATCAGTGTCTGCTCTGTTTGCTTATGTCATGATATAGATCTAATTCTACAGTTTTAGTCAAAGCAAAACATTCCCTTGAAAATGTTACAGTCTAACAATTCATCTAATAAATATTCATGATGTCATAATTTGTTACATGAATATTGAACAGGGAGAGGGTTAACACCAGTTTGGCACTAAGCCCCGGTCTTGTCATAATTGATGAGTTTATGTATATGCACATTGTAAAAAGATTTTCTGGATAACTGATAAATGATATTTTGGATATATGTTCCTAGCAGGTTCAACCAGTTCGTCGTCTGTCAGCTGGGGATCCAATCATGAACTTTGTCAAGGCCAACCCCACCATCATTACGAAGCCAGCGTCCCCAACTCCACCCCCTACTCAGCCTCCTCAGCCTCTGATGAACATCGTTGCACCGGGCACTACTCCACGTGGACCATCACCATCACCAATTCTTCAGCCAGCATTATTGTCACAACAGCAGCCAGGATCTCCGAGAGTTCCATCTCCCATCAGTAAGTATATGACTTGCATCCTTGAAGCTCTAATGTTATATACAGTGTACAGCCATATTTACCACATCTGAAGACAAGGCATCTGAATCAATTTTGTTCTTTTACACTTATGTGTATGTGCAATCTTTTTGCTAAACCAGCTGGGCCAACAATATAATATAAAACAAACATAACTGATGACAACTATATTTTTTTGTAAAATGTGTGAAATGTATTGGCAGTGAATTTCTCCTTTCATAGTTCTAGGTAGACATATTTAAACCTTTCCTTGTTGAATGCTTATGTAAGAAATAATGACACTATGAATATTTATTAGGTGAATTACTATTTAATATATATTAGATGAATTTCTATTTAATATAACTTGAAAAATAATTATCAGTATTTTCATGATTTTTTTTTTCATATTTCAGTGTTCAGCCAGCAACCCCCAATGCATCTGAGTGCTCCATCACCTATACATCCCAGTCAGGGCGGACCTCTCGCCCAGTCTCCTACTGGAGGGCAGCCAAATACTAGTGTATGTCTTATCTCTCTACAGATTTTCTTTCTTTAAAAAAAAAATATGTGTTTACATTTTGTCAGGGGATTGCAGTTTTTAATTATCTTTAGTTTAGAGTACAGTTCAATTTTCTTATCTCGAAGTCAGAAGGACGTGGATTCATATATCAAGATAAACAAAGTTTGAGACTGTCTTTTTATGCTTAAATCTATTCTACAGTCAACTCAATTTGCAAATGTCAGTTAATTCTTTCGCTGCCAAATATTTTTGTCCACAAATTTTTTTGTCAGCTATAATTTTCATTTGTTTGGGATTTTTCCCCCACATTTTCTTTCAAAAAAACATTACCAAAGTAACAAACAGTTTGGATATTAATGAGATGCTGTTTATTAAAAAATTAATTTACTCGGCATCTCAGCTGTATCCAAACAATTTGCATAGAAAATCGGGGTCCATGCTTATAAAACTTTCAGTTGAGTCTGAGTTCGTTCTCAAGCTTTTGATTGGTCAGATTTGAGCCTTTGGCTCAAATCTGACCAATCAAAAGCTTGAGAACTCAAATCTGACCAATCAAAAGCAATAGCAGCAAAAGAGTTAGCTCATTTCCTGCATAAATCTGGCTGATAATCCTACCTCTGCTATTTGTCTTACAGAGTTCTAACACAATACGGCCACCGTCTGTACCACGGGTGCCCAGTCCACAGGAGCTGATTGCCCACACCCAGGCAATCCTACAAAATGCCCTCATCAAGAAACAGCTGGAAGACCAGAAGGAAAGGTTCTACAAGAAACAGCAGGAAAGGTAAAAACTGATGGACTACCAATATTCTTCGGTCATATCGGTCAGAGATATGTTTATGTGACCTGCTTTAGCAGAGTGACTTTTAGGGGTTTCTTCTCTGTTTTGGATCTACTTCTCTTTTTTTTTATCACACTTCTGCGGGCATGTGAGACGCTTTTCCGTGTCTCCCACCTGCACATCCTCTCCACCCAGGGGTTAAAATGGGTACCTGTGAGGGTCACTCGCCGGTACTGCGGCTGCATGATTGCGCCATATGTTAGCAGTGCTCAATATTGTAGGCCAATGACTCAAAGACCAGGGGAGTAAATGTACAGTCGGCTGAGCGGTCATTCGGACTGAAAGTAGACTATAACTAGGTACTTTACTTTTTACAGGAGCTTTGAAACACATACATTATTAAATATTGTGATGGAAAAAATGTATGAGTACTATAAGGAGAGGAAGAAAAGCAAACGTTTCTTAAAATAAAAACTGAGAAAAAAAAGTGCAGTGATGAAATTGAATAATTTTACACCAGACTTTTGTCACACTATAGCAGGCTATAAGCTGCTTTTCATATACTTTCAAAAATAAGTAATAGATGCATTATGTGTAGATTTCTGGTATTAAGCATAGTTTGGGATTTGAAGTGAGTATGACAAAAAAATTAATATTAATTAGATTAATTTATTATAATAGCACATGGACACAGAAAATTATTGGCATGGCACTACTGTTGAATTATATCTATACTATATCATGAGCAAACAGAGCAGACCCTGATCAGACAGCTCCTATAGGAGCCTTTTCTTGTTGGTAATCATTAGAATCCCATTGGAAATGGGCTTTGGTAGAGAAATATAGTCAATATAGACATAAGATGGACTTTGGCAGAGAAATGTAGACAATAAGATAGGCTTTCCAAATTTCAATTCCTACTGAATATTCATGGACAAAATAGTTATAATGAGATATGGAAGGTGGAACATTGTAGCCATTTTAGAAACTAAGGAAACAGATTCATCAAATTCCATTAGCAAACAGAGCAGAACCTGATCAGACGGCTCCTATAGGAGCCGTCTGATCTGGGTCTACTCTGTTTGCAGATGCGTGAAAAGATGTTTATATGAGGGAGCGAGTTAATAGGTGTTTCTATAGAGAAAAGAGTTAAAGCTAACGAAACTTTCTGACAACAATCACTTTTGTATTATTTTATACATCTATTGTCTCTCTCTACAATTGATAGAAATATGGTATCCCAACATGCAAGCAATGTCTTATGGCTGTTAGGACTGCTTATTGTCATCTTTTTATGTTCTTTATTACAGAGGGAAGTCCCCAAATCCTCTTAATCCTCTTATCTCCAAGCCCCTGGAAGTGGGGAAGACGTTAGAGAGTGTGATAGGGTCAAGTGGAATCCCTGTAATGCCCCTACCAGTCATGTCTACACCAATAGCTTCAAAGGTATGGTTGTCATACGAAAATTAACATCTGACCTGCTACTGGCGAATGGATGATCACAGTAGAACCTGTCTTAACCAAATCCCATATAGGCTATTTTTAGACCCAATCTCTTTGAATAAATCTACCGAAAAGGAGCATTTACTAGAGAAAAGGAAAATGTTAACAATTGTGTAGTATTGAAACCATTGTGATAAATAGAGCATTTGCTCCTATGGAGCAAATGCTCTATTTATCACAATGGTTTCTTTATCACAATGGTTTCAAGAAGTAACTATTACAGGCATATTTATGGAGGAAAGGGTTAAACGAACATCAAAAAGATGTCTAATTATGAGTCTATATGGCATGTGGTAGCATAATGCAGGTCAAAAGTACATGTAATGCAGAATTTTCTATTTAGGAAATATTTACGCAGCAGGCTAAAAGTTACTTATGATTGACCCATATGAATGGAACCTTTCTTATACTAATCATGTCTTAGCTGACATATGCAAACAGCTTAGATCTCCAGATGAGATGCCAAGAAATACTGTATCTCATCAGGATCCTAGCTGTTTGTCACTCAGTCAATAATTTCTCAAAATTCCAGCCAACTGGATAACTTTAGCTGAAATTTCAGTGGAATCATTTGTAAATGTTATGCAGTTGGTTGTCACTTTTTGTTAGTATGAGACCCATACTAATTTATCTTTCAATGGAGTTATACCCAGAAAAAAGTCCCCTTGTAAATTAGACTGTATTTGGTACTCAAAACTTTATAAAAAATCTATGTAAATTGCTTTGTGTTGGATGTTTCTGCGAACATTTTCTTTAACCCTTTCCCTGTTGATTGTTCATGTAAGAAATAATGACACTGTGAATATAAATCGACTGAATGTTTATAATATGATGTTTTGGTATATAATATGTAGAAAATATAAATTCAGATCTGTATGATATCAAAAGCAAACAGAGTAGACCCTGATCAGAAAGCTCATACAGGAGCCATCTGATCTGGGTCTACTCTGTTTGCAATGCTGTGGAAAGGTGTTTATATTAGATAATGGGATAATTTCTAGACAATAGGGAATACAGTTTGCTTTGAATATAGAGTTTGATAATTTGATGAATGCTTGAATTTTGTTCTGTTTTAGACAACTGTTAATGTTGCATTTACGCCAACATCAGTGATCAGAAAAATGCATTCAGAGAAGGCTAGTGAGAAAGAAAAGCAGAGAAGAGACAGCATGGATGCTGAGATCCTAGGTAAAAGTAATATTAGATGTGGAAAATTGTTTTATCAAACTCAGTAGAACCCCACTAATGTGACCACTTAATGAATAAACATGGGTGTTTTTATAAGCAGGTGGTTGCTTAATGCAGGACAAAAGTAATGCAGAAAGCTCTTAGGAGCTTTCTGCATTACTTTTGTCCTGCATTAAGCTACAACCTTCATCCAACACCCAGAATTATACCTCTTTTAGGTGGTCGCATTAGCAGGGTTTTACTGTACATGTATATGGTTTGATCAAAGTATTATGGAAATGAGATGTGAGAATAAATGAATCCATATGAAGAAGGGCACATGTAGCAGTTTAATCTCAACCAGTTGTGTTGCCTGTTTAACATTTTATACCGTGAATACATCATGAATATTTATTAGCAGAATTATTATAATGGAATATGAACATGAGTTTATGGCTATGGCAGAAACTGTAGAATCAGATTTGTGTAATTCCATAAGCAAATAGAGCAGACCCAGATTAGACAGCCCCAACAGGCATTAAAAGGGTTATAGAGTACAGGGTTGAGATAAGTGAACTAAAAAGCCTACTTTTAAACTTTTTGGGTTGCTAAACTAAAACAGCTTTATAATAATTGATAAATATAAACTTGCTCCTAAAATTAGGCACAGCTTTGGAGTAACTGACATGATAGTTTATATAGTTTTAACTCTTTCCTTCATATAAATGTGTTTTTATGCATTTATAAACAGAAGACCCAGATCAGATGGCTTCTATAGTAGCCATCTGATCAGGGTCTGCTCTGTTTGCTAATGGAATTTGAAAGATATGCTTTTTTACTTTCTAAAATGGCTACAATGTTACACCTTCCATAATTTGTTGTAACTATTTTTAGCTCACCAGAGCACTTTTGTGCTCAGGGTGAGCTTTTGTGATCGCCTGATGTCCGTCGTCGGGCGTCAACAATTTCAACCTTTAAAAATCTTCTCCTCTGAATCTACAGGGTTCTCAGCTTTCATCTTTGGTACATAGCATCATCTGTAGGTCCTCTACAAAAGGTATATAAATTATGCCCCTGGGGTCAAAATTGGCCCTGCCCCAGGGGTGTTCAGTTTTCAATAGAAACATATAGTGAAAACTTTGAAATTCTTCTCCTCCCAAACTAGAAGGTTCTCAGCTTTCATAGTTGGCACATAGCTTCAACTTCAGGTCTTCTACAAAAGTTATATAAATTATGCTCCTAGGGTCAAAATTGGCCCCACCCCAAGGATTGCCAGCTTTTTGTAGCTGACTGCTTAAACAACCCATGGGATCACTATATATGCATAGGAAAAACTTTGAAACTCTTCTTGTCAAAACTACATGTCCCAGAGCTTAGATATTTGTTGTATAGATTTACTTAGCATACCTTTATGAGTTTTGTTAATATCATAGTTCTGAGGTTAAAATTGGCCCTGCCCTGTGTGTATCATTTTAGATTGAGAAAACTATGTGGATAATTCTCAAAATGCAGAAAGATCTTAAAGCTTTTTTCCCATATCTATGCCCTGCATTAAGCTGCCAGCTATCAAAATAGATTCTATCATTGTATCTGTTTTGAAGTTCAGCTTAATACAAATTCAAGTGTTCTATTGATTCTCGGAGAGCAGTGTCTATTTTTAGCTGGCTATTTTTAGCATACATAAAAGGTAGGTTATCTCCCTTTCGCTCTTTTTGATTACAACCTGAATGCCTCCCTTCTGGATAATGGCAGTTGCAAATTAGATCTGACCTGTAAATAGAACAATTAACCCTTTACTCCATAAATATGCCTTTCTACACCTTTGCAAACAGAGTAGACCCAGCTCAGATTGCTCATGTAGTAGTAGTACAGCTGCTAAGGCAGATTTTATGCCAAAATCGTTCAGTTTTTGAAGAAAGCATGAAACTTTGTGTATGAAGTCTTTGATACCTATAGCTTATGAAAAAAAATAGACCCCAAAAAATAACGCATTCTGGCGGCCGCCATTTTGAATTCCAATATGGCTGCCAAAATTTAGGCGTAAAAAATGTAGTAGGTACTCTAGCTTAACCATTTCTGGACTAAACTTTATCAAACTTGGCACAAATATTAAATGACATCAAATCTAAATCAGGTTTAATAATCAGTAAGATTGCATGAAACAGTTGAGAGTTATTGCCCTTGAATTAGTGAAAATATAGCAAAATATAACAATGTCCATTTAAATCTTGACTCTGGCTTAACAATACACATCAAACGAAATAAAAACTGTTTTTGGCATTAAACTTCGGCCATGTTCTTCTTCACCTAAGACTTTGGTAAATATAGACCCCAAAATTACCCCCACCTCACCCTCTTCCCTTAGCGGCCACCATATTGCATTTAAATATGGCCGCCAAAAGTGCACACTTTTAGCCATTTACATATTGTACTAGCATTAATAGTGACATTGTTGAGTATATGAAAGAGTTGTATTTTCAAAGCAAAATATGAATTTACAGAATAAAGTGTCGGTTTAGAACATTTACGCAAAGGCTGACTTAACCTTTAGCCTGCTGAGCCAAAATTTATTTGTAGAAAATGTCATCGATTTCAGTTGGCACTGTTCATTTATCTTGCATTTATTTTCAACAGCACAGTCAGAGTATCAAATAGTTTGGATCCTGATGAGACGCCGAGTTACTTGGCGTCTCATCTGGATCCAAACTGTTTACAAAGATAATTACTCATCAGTACGCAGCAAGCTAAAGGTTAATATGTATACAGGATAGATAACCAATATCACGCTGCTAGAGGAAACAATGTCTGCCGATACTGTTGTTTTCATTAGATGTACATTTAAATAATACTAGCATAAAGTGCCGCAAACGGACGATGTCCATGTAGAAAAGAGCCTAACACGCCTAACAAATCAAACTGCAAGGGCGCAGAAGGCTAATCAAGCATATACATTTTGCTAAATAATGCCAAAGGAGTTCAGATTTGTGAAACCAGGCGAGGGTGCTGATGTCCACAGGTCTCCAATCGACTGGAACTTATGCATTCTTTGTCAAAATGTTTCACCAAAGCCTCTTTCACATACATGGAAGGGTCGAGGGCGAGGTACAAGTGAAGCTACAGGAACATATTACCAATCTTTTGCTAATTTCAAGGAACTTGGAAATATTCCTCTGAGCATATCAGTGGACAAACTTAATGGTGGGTTTGGTGTCGTTGAGACTTTACAAAAGAACAAGGCCAGCTGGCATTAGACTTGCCGAAATTTATTTAGTGACTTGAAGCTCCACCAGCTATCAAAACGTGCACAAGAAGCAGATTACCAGGAGAGCAGTGTGGCGAGCCATTTTAAATTGAGGAGATCTAGCATTCAAGATGCCCATACTTCCATGGTAGATGCATCCATTTGTTTTTTCTATGAGAGAGAGTCTGACATTGCAGGTATTCATGAGGCAAGAACCACGGGGATGACCACACATATCGAATTATGCATCAGAACTAAAATACATCTGATGGCAAAACTGGCATCATGTTATAAGGTAGCATTGGAAACCAAGTACCATAAGAATTGTTTATGTCAGTTATATAACAGGTACAAGCGGGATGTGTCTGAAACTGCTCCTGTCTTTCGCCTTGTTGACCCTTTATCTGCTTAAACTTCAAACGCTTGTTCGAACTGAATCCAGAACATACAGAGAAAGTCAATTCTATACGCTTAAATGAACCTCTTTTATTGCATTGTCCATACCTTAAAACTGTGAAGCAAGGAAGGGATGTTCTTCTGACACGGCAGTAGGTGAAGCAATCTTAAAGTCATGCTCTGATGAGGACCCGGAAGCGCTGCAACTTGCAAGAGCTGCTTTTATTATAAGAGAACAGCTTTTCTCTCACTGACATATCTTCAATGGATCCTTGTGTAACGATTCAGTGGGATATACCGTTCCAAATACTCTGTTAGCACTTGTTAATATGATTCTGGAGGGTACTTGTATCGAATCATACGAATCATAGACAACTAGGGAAGTCTCATCAACCCAGGCAGCGCAAACACCATCTGAGTTCATCCTTTTCAATAGTATCCGAGGTATTAATGGTCCCAGGAAAGATACTGTCCACCATAACAGTGAAATATAGAGACTCCAATACCTATCTATCTAGGTCTGAAAGTCAACACCAAAACACGGAATCGTGATCTGATTGTTTTCATCAACATGGTCTTTCGATATCATATGATCGGGGACTTAGGATATATTCTCAATTGCTCACAGCATAATCGAGCGTTTTGAAAATAGTGGCGTAGATTGTCCACCTCTGCTGAAAAAAGAGGCTGTTCACAACAGGGCAAGTTGATAACATTTGTCACAATCCAAGCTCGGTAACTGCAGCTGATTCTTTCCATGGAACTGCTCAATATTTGTGTCAACATCCAGTAACACACAACCAAGGAACAGATCATGGTCCAATAACGCTTGCCGAAATGGAGCCAGGAAAACAAATTGCCCCCTTTCTTTGGCTTACACAAATATTCTGCCAGCTCTATCCATGCTAAAGGAATTCAAAGCAGTCCATGAACCTTTGCAGACTATAAGATGGAGCACAACTGGCTTGCAAAACAGGTATCTTTGATGAAAAGCGAAGACATTGCCGAAGGGGATTTTATATAGTGGGCTGCATGTCATGCAAATTGTCAAGTACTACCTTGTAAGCCTGCAACAACTTTTGCTTTGATGCCAATGTTTTGAGAAGATCCTCACTCTTTTTCTACATAAATAACCAGCAGCGCAGTTTCTTATTCCAGGACAGACCCCTGTCTTGACCATGTACCAACCACTGTATGCCTTGGGAAAGCAAATCCAATGGAGTTTCCCTGATCGTTTCGGAACGAACAAGGATGTGGTTTTGTTGGGTCCACTTCATATCAAAATGGCTGGCTTGAAAGTGATTGGTGATTTGCTTGATGGAACCGGTTGATCTAAGGCTATAGTCCAGGCAGTGGTTGCTACAAAAGGAACTGCTGATAGTTTCATACACATGTCTCACGTAACAAAGACAAGAAAAGCTTATCAAGTCACTGCAGCTGCACTCTATATTATCAAGAGAGACAGATACGTGGATATTTGTTCACGTCCAAGACACCATGCTGATTTCAAATCGATGATTATAAGGACAGTCGATACTGATGTCGTTGTGCTAGCTGCTGCTTATTTCCACATTTTAGCAAACATCGAACATAGCATTTGGAACGGGAAAGGATTTCCGATTCATTCCTATACATGAGATTTTACCTACATTGACTACCCAGTTGTCTCAAGGCTTGCTGTTTTTCAATTGCATTCACCGGCTGGGACCTGGCCTCCTTCTTTGTCAACTATCGGAAGAAGTCTGCATGGAAGACGTGGCCCTGTCAACGCCATGCTTTCACTGAACATTGCGAACAAACCCCAACCAGAGCTGCACTGGAGCAGCATGTCAAGAGAGCTATATACCAAGCAGTGCATGTATGGGGCCAGTCACTGGCATTGCAGCCATTGATTCCAGATGTAACTGACTGGGGATGGGAGCTCTCACAGAATGTCGGGTACATGCCAAAATGCTCCACTTTGCCTATTGCTGAAGAAACATGCATTGAACTCATAGTATGCAACTGTAGCAAAGCATACAGGGGTTACTGTAAATGCTTCAAGGCAAATATGGAGTGCATCACACTTTGTAGATGCGGTGGGAACTGTCGACTGGGTTAAGCACTGTTCAATCCCATGTTGAGATGAACAAACAAAAACGACTGCATGACTTATCCGGCAGAATATTATAAAGTTTTGCAATAGTCACCATGCCCTCCATTATGATCCCAACCAGTCTCGATTCAGATTGGAAAGGCAAAGGTCAAGACTGAGAGCAGAAAGCTAATTTTCTAAACTTCATCATTCTATTGAAGGGACAGTATTATATCAAATCTGGGGCAACTAACTAATAACTATATTTTGCCAAGAATCTATGCCAATAAATATTGTCCTTGAGTTTGATCAAAATTGAAAACAAAGTAGTAATGATAGGGAGCAGACAGTGCCGAAAATGATCAAAATCATACAATCAAGGGCAATAACTCTAAACTCTCTGGAGAAATCTGGCTCTTAATCTAATTTGTCTGAGATTATTTTCCAATAAACATTTTCATAAAGTTTTATGCTGATTGATACAAAGTTTGTTCAGATAGAGAGCAAAAACTGCTGAATTCGCTTATTTTCGCTAGTTCAAGGGCAATAACTCTGGTTCGTCAAAGGCAATCTGACTGATTATCGAACTTAATTGAGATTTTATATCCCTGGACTCTTTCATGAAGTCTAATTAAGATTGAAAAAGAAATGGTCAAGTTAGAGAGCGGACAATATTCTGGGCCACGCCATTTTGGCGGCCATTTTGGATTTCAATATGGCAGCCGCCAGGGGGCGTAATTTTTTGGGGTCTATTTTTTTTCATAAACTTTAGGTATCAAAGACTTCATACACAAAGTTTCATGCTTTCTTCAAAAACTGAACGATTCTGACGCTTAGCAGCTGTACTATAGCCATCTGATCATTCTGCTCTATTTGCTTATGATAAAATATAGTGCAAATTGCATTAAATTATTTTCATTTTGTGTACAATATACATGTACTTATAATATGTTTACTTAACCCTTTCCCTGTTCTATGTTTATTCCAAAAGTCAATACCTACTGAATATTCATTGATAAAATAGTTGTAAAGAAATGTGGAAGGTAGAACATACAATGTAGTAGGCATTTTAGGAAGCAAAGAAACAGATCTATCAAATTCCATAAGCAAACAGAGCAGACCCTGATCAGACGGCTCCTCTAGGAGCCGTCTGATCTGGGTCTACTCTGTTTGCAAATGCGTGAAAACACGTTTATATGAGGGAAAGGGTTAATAAGCCTTTCCTTCATATAAATGCTTTTTCATGCATTTGCAAACAGAACAGACCCAAATCAGACGGCTCCTATAGCAGCTGTCTAATCAGGGTCTGATCTGTTCGTCAATGGAATTTGAAATATGTTTCTTTACTTTCTAAAATGGCCACACTGTCCCACTTTCCATATTTCATTATAACTATTTTGTCCATGAATATTCACTAGGTATTGAAATTTTTAATAAACATAGAACAGGGGAAGGGTTAAAAGTACATCAATCTTAAGATAAGATATATGAATAATAATATGAACTCGTGAAGATGTAATGAAAATATCTGAAATTTTGAACATACAGTAAAACCTCTCTATAACGACCACTAAATTACATCAAGTATTTTGTGTTAAAGGCAGGTGGATGCTTAAAGCAAGGTGAAAGTAAAACAGAACTCTCCTATAGGAGCGTTCTGTTTTACTTTCACCTTGCTTTAAGCAACCACCTGCCCAAAATACCAACTAATTAACACAATTTAGTGGTAGTTATAGAGAGGTTTTACTGTATAAGTATAGATTAATTCTTTCTGAATTAAAATTGGCCCCACCCCAGGGCCGGCTAGTTTTCTATAGAAACATATAGTGAAATCTTTGAAAACCTTCTCCTCTGATTGTCTGGTGAGCGATGTCAGGGCCATTCTGGCCCTCTTGTTTCCGGGAAAATTCAGTAGGTATTGAAATTTTGAATAAACATAGAACAGGGAAACAGTTAGCTTGCTATATGACCATGACATTGATTTCTCTCATTTCAGAGAAACAGTTACTAGGGTTAGAAGGCAAAGATCGCTCAGGCTTTATGGTAATAGATGGTGGCGACCAGTCCCAGAACATCACGTCCACTGCAGGCTCCACTTCCCGCACAGACCAGCCATCAACAGCGACCAACATTCCCCCGCCCTCTGTGGTGCATGCTATCCCGCCTCCGCCGCTCCCCAATCAGGTCCTGCCCAACATGCTCTCGGTGATGCCAGGGACGGTTCTCCCCGGTCTACCGCCATTTAATACTAACCAGTTGACGCACCTTCCCCCACCCCCACCTCACGTGTCTACGCACTTGCCACCACCACTGCTTAGCCCAGGGGCGCTGCCACCGCCGCCACCCCCTACCAGTCTAGAGCAGGTAGGCTATGGCCGTGTGTATGGTTTGTGGCGTGTACTGGTGTGCTGTGCTGTAGCTGTATCAACACTGAGGACGTTGGAGTTCCAGATAACAGGAGAATATTGAAAATATATCAAATATATTTTTACATTTCTCTGCCAAACTTTATCTTGTTGGTACTCATTAGAATTGCCTTAGAGATAAGTTTGGCACAGTAATAACAGCAGAGGTCCAGATAAGATGCACTTATCTTAATGCGTAAATTAAAACATTTTCAAGTATAACTCCTTTATTTCTCCACCAAACCCTATATTGTGACCACTCTTTAGGATCATCTCAAAGAGATGATTCCAAAGAGTGGTCAGAGCATAGGGTTAGGTGGAGAAATGACAATTTTAGTATCTGAGTACGCACATTTATCTGTTGCTTTGAACAAGTTTTGATATAATAGTACTCCTTTTATCTGTAGCTCTGGGAATTACAGGGGCAAGGGACTTGTACTGTCTCATATTATGGGCTACTAGATTAACCATTTAACCCTTTCCCTCATAGGCTATTTTTAGATTCAACCACTTTGAATAAATCTACCGAAAAGGAGCATTAACTAGAGAAAGGGAAACTCTTAGAATTTTGTAGTTTGAAACCATTGTGATAAATAGAGCATCTGCTCCTATAGGAGCATTTGCTCTAATTATCACAATGGTTTCAACAGGTGATTTTTACAGAGGTGTAGAAAGGCGTATTTATGGAGGAAAGGGTTAAATGCTGATTTCTCCAGATGGAATGTAGCATTGCATTTGTCCTTAACACATTTCCTCCTGTCAGAGCTATTTTTAGACCCAAACTCTTTGAATAAATCTATACTGAAAAGGTGCATTTGGAAAAAAAGATGTTTTAGAATTGTGTAGTTTTGAAACCATTGTGATACATAGAGCATTTGCTCCTATGGAGCAAATGCTCGATTTATCACAATGTTTTCAAAAAGACTTTTACAGAGTGTCAAAAGGCATCAGTGTGAGGGAATGGGTTAACCCTTTATCTGTTTAATATTCATGAAAGAAATTATGACGTGATGAATAATTATTAGCTGAATTTTTATAGATTAATATCGTGTCATAAGCCATCAGAGATGATCCTTATCAGATTGCTCATACAGGAGCTGTCTGATCTGGGTCTACTAGATGTTTGCAAAGACTTGCAAAAGTGTTTATAGGAGCAAAAGGGTTTAAGTACGTCAAAAAAGGTTCAACCCTTTCCCTGTTCTATGTTTATTTCAAATTTCATTACCTACTGAATATTCATGAACAAAATGGGTATAATGAAATATGGAATTTGGAACATTGTTACCATTTTTGAAAATAAAGAAATATATCTTTCAAATTCCACCAGCAAACAGAGAAGACCTGATCAAACGGCTCTTATAGGAGCCGTCTGATCTGGGTCTACTCTGTTTGCATATGCGTGAAAACACGTTTATATGAAGGCAAGGTTTTATGGTTTAATTGGTGGTTTTGTTTCATTTTTCTTTTGGTAGAAAATAATGTTAACCCTTTACTACATGAATATTCATGCTGGAAATGATGACATCATGAATATTAATCAGTTTAATTTTTATGACACATGAACACAGGCATGTTTTGGCTTTAACGGAAACTGTAAAATCTGATATATTATTTCATAAGCAAATCAAGCATACCCTGATCAGATGACTCCTACAAGAGCTGTCTGATCTAGGTCTACTCTGTTTGCAAAGGCATAGAAATGTGTATGTAAAGAGTAAAGGGTTAAATGATTTCCTGATTTGGGCAGTTGTTTTGAGTTATACTAACAAACTGTGCACTGTAACTTCTTCCTTTATCCTTCCAATTACCAATATACTGTGAAACCCCGCTAATGTGACCACTTAATAAACAGCCACTGGCGCCGTTTAAAGCAGGTGGTTGCTTAATGCAGGACGAAAGTTATGCAGAAAGCTCCTATAGGAGATTTCTGCATAACTTTCGTCCTGCATTAAGCTACCACCTGCCTCTGCAACCCAGAATTATGCCCCTTTTTGGTGGTCGTATTAGCGGGGTTTTACTGTACTGGCAATTGAAAACAGAATTGATCCGTATGAAAATGAGATGCAGAGTAACTCAACATCTCACCAGGAACAAAGCTATTTGACACCGAAAATTTAAATTTAAATTTATTCCAGATCTAAGTTAAGCAGACATAATTTTTTTGTGGCAGGATAAGTAATAAAGAAGGGTGCACTAAATAATAAAGATATAATTTGTGCATGTACACCGGTGTTTCCTGTAACCAAGTAGCATAATTTATCGAGCATTTTTTCATATTTTTAGCTTGTCTGTTTTAGAAGAAAAAAGTCAAGCTATTCAGTATTGTAATCACAGGTTGTAGGCGTTGCAAGAACTTTAATGTAGCTGATTAATCAAAAAGTATTAGAGGTTTCAACATGAATAGTTAGTTAGTACTGGTTAGTAGATCTCTTTGAGGAGAAGTGTGTGCAGTGGACAAGCACCATATCAGACGAGATTTTGGTAAACTATTTCTTTTGTGTGCTGGACTGCAAGGCAGGGAGACATGTAGGAATTGCTTTTGCATCAGTTGTCTGTCTGATGTTACTTTTTATATGCTCATCTTCAGATGGGTTGTATCATATTTTCACCCATGACAGACCTGTGGGTATGCTTACAGGAGGTAGGGGTCCTGTTGGGAGGGTGGGGCCCTGTAAATTGTAACTCTGTAACCTGAGAAGCGTTTGTCCAATCTTTACTAAATTTGGAGGTAGTATTTGTGGGCAAAATATCTGATCATGTTCGATATTCATTTCTATCATTTTGGAGTTATTGCTCTTTATTTGTGGAAATTCTTACTTTGGAGATGTTCCCTGGTTGAGTTAAATATTTGTGTCAGTTTAGCACTGTTTGTCCATGGCCTTGTACATGTATCCTCCCAAAGGGAATTATCCTTTGAATAAGGGAGATTCAGTGATAGTTTAACTCTGAATAGAAAATAATAAATGAAAAGAGAAACAGAATGGTAGTTAACATTTGTGAAATTTACTAATATGGTCCAGTCATGTTGAGTTGTCTCCCTTCAACGTTTATGCCATGAATATTAATATAAGAAATAATGACATCATGGATATAAATTAGATTTTTTTTCATAATTGTATATGAACACAGGAATTGTTAGTCTTGGCAGAATGTGTAGAATCAGATCTATATTATTCCTTAAGCAAACCGAGCAGACCCTGATGAGATGGCTACTATAGGATCTACTCCATTTTCAAAGGCATTTGATACATATTATCCATGGCCTCCATATGTATGTATTTTTATACCTTTGCAAACAGAGTAGACCCAGATCAGACTGTAGATCTGATTTTAGCAGAGTAAAAATATATTTACTTGCTCATATGCTGCTATGAAAAATCAGTTTAAGTATTATCCATAAAGTGCTAAAATGAATATTCATAAAGTAAAAGGTTTTTACTATTTCAAACATTATAAAGTTTAACCCTTTACCTGTTCTGTATTTAGGCCAAATTTCAATACCTACTGAATATTCATTAACAAAATAGTTATAAAGAAATATGGAAGGTGGAACATTATAGACATTTTAGAAAGTAAAGAAACATCTTTCAAATTTTATTAGCAAACAGAGCAGACCCTGATCAGACGGCTCCTCTAGGAGCCGTCTGATCTGGTTCTACTCTGTTTGCAAATGCGTGAAACCACATTTATATGGGGGAAAGGGTTAACCCTTTACCTGTTCAACATTTTTGTAAGAAACAATGACATTATGAATATTTATTAGCTTTACAATAGAACATGAACACAGGAATTTTTTACCTTCTCCAAAACCGAAGCATCACACCTATATAATTACATAAGCAAACAGCAGACCCTGATCATACTGCTCCTACAAGAGCTGTCTGATTTGGGTCTTTACTGTTCGCAAATGTGTGAAAATGTGTTCATATGAAGGAATCTGGAAAGTTTTAACCCTTCGCTTGCTATTCACGTCAATATACCTACCTGTAAATAGTGAAGACCCAGATGAGACAGCTCCTGCAGGAGCTGTCTCATCAGGGTCTGCACTATTTACAAGTTGATTGTTCAACCAGTGCACTCCACAGCAGTGATTGCACAGAGAAATAATTGTAGACAGTGAAGATATATGTAATTATACAACAGGGCATGGGTAAAGAAGGAGAAATGTATTTTAAAATTCAGCAAGAGAAGGGTTAACAGGCTGAGCTATTATTCGTAGATAATAAAAACATCATTTAATTCTGATTTCCAAGTAGACTGGCTTCCATTTCACAGACATGCTCTAAGTGTCAAACTATTTGGATCCCGGTGAAATGCTGATTACTTTACATCTCACTTGGATAAAATTTGTTTGCAGAAGTAGTCATGGATTCATTAGTTGTATGTAATGATTAAATAATTTGTTTGTGCAGTTTCTCCAAAACCTTTGATCGGATTTTCATGAAACTTCATAGGATTAATCAGCACCATGCCTAGTTTTGCATATCGTATTCCTGTTCTGGTTTGATGATTTTCTGCAGAGTTATGGGACATATTGTTATATAAAAAAAAAAAAAAAATTGGGGGGGGGGGGGGGGGGACTTAGTTTTTTATCAAAAACAGTTCTAGTTATCACTACTTTTGTAAAAGTTCAGAATTTGTTGGATTTAGATTTTAATGTTCTAATAGATTTGTTAGTAAGCAGTACATGTGTTTCTAGGAAACTCGTTTTAACTTTTTTTTGGTTATTAGGTATGTAATATGAAGAATTTGTAGAGAATTGTTTATGTCGTTGTTAGATCTCCACCTGTGAAAGAGAGCGGTAGTTAGATCTACAAGTATCCCTCCATTTGTCAGTCAGTCTGTCCACCACTCTTGTTTTTTATGTCATGCATGAGTCTATAGACGCAAAATTTTACGGGAAGGCTGATCATTATTTGAACTTGTTCACCTTGGGTATGCTTAAGACATGCATACTAGAGCTATAGGATTTGTTGCGGGCCACACCATAGGATA
Source organism: Azorinus chamasolen (assembly GCA_963576725.1). Taxonomy (NCBI): domain Eukaryota; kingdom Metazoa; phylum Mollusca; class Bivalvia; order Cardiida; family Solecurtidae; genus Azorinus; species Azorinus chamasolen. The sequence continues at coordinate 77,501,013 of OY755240.1, read as the reverse complement.
GGGATTGGGTAGGCCACACCATATTTACACAATAGCAAAAGTGGGTAGGGAGTGGATAGGCCACACAATATTTACACAATAGCAATAGTGGGTAGGCCACACCATATTTACACAATAGCAAAAGTGGGTAGGGAGTGGATAGGCCACACCATATTTACACAATAGCAAGAATGGGTACGGAGGGGGTAGGCCACACCATATTTACACAATAACAAAAGTGGGTAGGCCACACCATATTTACACAATAGCAAAAGTGGGTAGGGAGTGGATAGGCCACACCATATTTACACAATAGCAAAAGTGGGTAGGGAGTGGGTAGGCCACACCATATTACACAATAGCAAGAGTGGGTAGGCCACACCATATTACACAATAGCAAAAGTGGGTAGGGAGTGGGTAGGCCACACCATATTACACAATAGCAAAAGTGGATAGGGAGTGGGTAGGCCACACCATATTTACACAATAGCAAAAGTGGGTAGGGAGGGGGTAGGCCACACCATATTTACACAATAGCAAAAGTGGGTAGGGAGTGGGTAGGCCACGCCATATTACACAATAGCAAAAGTGGGTAGGGAGTGGGTAGGCCACGCCATATTACACAAATGCAAAAGTGGGTAGGGAGGGGGTATCTGTATTCTTTGGACAAATTGCATTTACAGACTTGAATCTTATATGATTCAGACTTTTTGTTATAAATGAATTTTGAGTCTTCAGTACATGTATATGACATCTTGATTTAGGCTCTTTTAAATTATGAATACGACTCAAACGATAACATGATGCCTTGAAGCTTTCACATATTTCATTGTGGATCAGACCACTGACCTTACAAACAGATTCCACTCCTGTGAAACAGTGTGTGCAGCTGCAGTATACAGAGTTAGTCATAATGTTATTTCAGTATTAAGCCTTTACTTGATAAGGATGCCTTTTAATTTAAACAAAGTAGACCCAGATCAGATGACTGGCAAACAGTTTGATAGCTTATCTGTCTAGTAAAGGGTTAATGATATACACATTAAACATATTATTTATGAGATATTTATATATACAGTAAAATCTCGATAATTCAGAAAGATAATATAGAAGAGTTTAGATCCTTATAGGCAGATGGTTGCTTAAGGCAGTGCGGAAGTTATGCAGAAAGTTCCCGAGGAGCTTTCTGCATGATTTTCACCCTGCATTAAGCTGCCACCTGTCGGATAATGATATGTATTTGAGTTTTCGAAGAATAGAGATTATACTGAATATATGTTCTATTTTACTTTTGTAGCATGGTTTATAAAATAGAATGCCCATATTAATTATTTTACACCCCAGATGGAGGTCAACAAGTCCCAGCATATCCGACAGCTCGTTGGTCAGCAGCTCCCAGCAGTCTCGTCAACCATCTCCGTACAAGGCAGGCCCATTGTGAAAGGTAGGCACTAAAATATCCCAAAAGTACTGTTCCACAAATGGGACTGCAAGACTTGGTTTTCTTGCTATTTCTTCAGTCAGTTTCTTTTAACCCATTGCCTGACAATCCCTTCAATTAACCCTTTACTCCATGAATATTGATGAAATATATAATGACGTCATGAATATTGATTAGATTAATTTTGATAACGACACGTTGAAAAAGGAGTTTTTGGCTGTAGTAGAAACTGTAGAATCATATCTATATTATTTCATAAGCAAACAGAACAGACCCTGATCAGACGGCTCCTATAGGAGCCGTCTGATCTGGGTCTACTCTGTTTAGAAAGGCATATTAATGGAGGATAGGGTTAACGCTTTTATGAACTGAGTAGACTCGGATAAGACGGTTCCTGCAAAAACTCATGTGGTGCATTTGTTCAAATATCTGTGATCCGATCGTCATTCGAATTATCGTTATTTGACTGTATATTATTTCATAAGCAAACACTGCAGACACAGATCAGATGACTCTTACAGGATCTGTCTGATCTGGGTCTATTAGGCAAAGATGCTAGAAGGTGTATCTATGGAGTATAGGGTTAACATGTCTGTTTACAGAATGTTGTTGGTATTTCCAAACAGGTTGGATTCAGACCAGTCACTTGAAACTCTGCATTTTGCATCAGTTCTGTTGTATTAACCTACATGTACCACCTGTCTTAACCCATTCTCTCATATTGCCTGTTTCCTCCACTGTGAAAGGTTTTTTTTGAAACCATTGTGATAGATAGTGCGATAGATTTATCACAGTGGATTCAAAACTACAAAACTTTTCTGTTTTGTTAGTTAGTGCTCCTTTTCAGAAAATTTATTCAAATAGGTAGGGTCTAAAATAATCTATGAGGGAACTGGTGAAAGGCAGACAGTTGGGAGTTCTTTTGTTTAGTGACTTTAGCTTTGACTATCTGTAGCTTGTGTTATGGCAGGTGGGCCACCGTCCTCTCAACCCCTTGTAACATCTAAGGAGATCGCTGCTTTACACCAGCAGCAGCGACCCATATTTGGTAGTGTGACTTCTCCAGCTGTGTCAGGTGTAGACATGGCCAAGCTGTTACAACAACAGCAACAACGACAGTTCAGTGCGTCACCCAGTGTGATGAGTCGAGCCCCTGCAACTCCAACATATGGGATACCTATTGCTGGTATGTATATTAACACATTCCCTCATATTGACGATTCTATAAAAGTCACTTTGTGAAACCATTGTGATAAATAGAGCATTTGCTCCTATAGGAGCAAATGCTCTATTTATCACAATGGTTTCAAACAAAATTCTAAAAAATTCCTTTTCTCTAGTTAATGCTCCTTTTCGGTAGATTTATTCAAAGAGGTTGTATCTAAGAATAGCCTATAAGGTAATGGGTTAACCCCTTTTGCAAGCTTATGGTGAATGTGGGATATGCAAACAGTTTGTATCCCAACTCAGAGAAATTTCTGTCTCTTCAGGAACCATACAGTAAAACCTCTATAACAACCACTAAATTACATCAATTATTTTGGGTTAAAGGCAGGTGGCTACTTAAAGCAAGGTGAAAGTGAAACAGAACGCTCCTATAGGAGCATTCTGTTTCACTTTCACCTTGCTTTGAGCAGCCACTTGCCCTAATTACCAACTAATTAACACAATCTAGTGGCCATTGTAGAGAGGTTTTACTGTATTAGTGTTTGACATTCGGACTGTATTGGAAGAGAATGTAACCCTTTACTAAATATATGTCTTTTAAAGGTGTTGCAAATGGAGTAGACCCAGATCAAACAGCTGTAGGAACTGTCGGATCAAGGTCTACACTGTTTGTTAATAGGATGCTGGAGGTGAATTACACACAAGCTCACGCTTAATTTAGTAAAAAAAGTCTCCTCAGTAATTCAGATCGATCAAATAATTCCTACACCTAGTTTCACATTAGGAAACTCATAAGGATGAGTGAATTAAAATTGAACAGTGACACACTTTGCTGGTTTTCTCGGCAAAATTTCGAACCTGAAAAAAAAATGGACAGCTTATTGCTGACTATCTGTGTCACATTGTGTAACCACCCATAAAGGTGAGAAATTAACAATAGAGCAGGAACGCTGTAGCATAAAGGTGTGAAAAATACGACATGCGATAATCTTAAGCACTGCCAATTTCACCGATCCGAGTAAGTCCGACATAAACAATGGGATTAATGAAGGTAGGGGCCTGTCTAACATCCGATTTTTCCGAGTTTTACATTTCCTAATATTTGCATCTTTTGTATATAGAAAACAATAGGCAGTGTACTGGGACTTTGGAATACTTACGAGTTATCCCGTCATTACGAGAAAACGAGATCCGTTTTATCGCAATTAGACTGTATGAGTTCAGTTAGGCTTCTTAACCCTTTACTCCATGAAGTACTGACATCATGAATAGTAATTAGACTGTTATACCAGCACATGGACACAGAGACTGTTATACCAGCACATGGACACAGGGACTTTGGCTACTTTGAAAGTACAGTGAAGCACTGCAAATCGGTCCGTTCTGATACAGATTCCTCTATAACCCTTTGAATACGGAATACAGACAATAATTACTTCATGATAGAGTCCATTCAGTATGAAAGTGTATACCTTGTGAGACTTAGAGTATTGGGAATGACAAATAGCACAGCCCCTGATACATGTCGGTATGTGAGTACCCCGCATTCGAAGGATTAATATTTTGTGAAATTATTCCATTGGTGTTTCTCTTCTGAATGTTTAGGGAATAAATTTGTCCAAACTATCCAATACATGGACCAGGCCTCCTTGGCCAAGTGGTTATGGTCTTCGACTGACAATCGCTTAGCCCCTCACTGCTGTGGTTTGAATCCCGGTCCGGGTAATTGGATTTTTCATGTGATGAAGCCTTCCAGCTGGTGGTTCTACCCGGATGTTCTTCTGTGCTGGAGACAATGGAATTTGTTATGTGCACAGGGGAACCACTGGGGTGTTCCTCCACCTGTAATTAGCTGGAGTCAGGACGTCGTGATATGACTGAAATACTTTTAAAGCGATGTAAAACCCTATCAAACCAAACCAACACATGGACACTAGGCACTTGCATGTAAATATAGTCACCTCCTCTGAAATACTGGCCAGAGTTTTGTTAACCCTTTACTCCATGACATAAAACTTGATAAAAACCAAACCAAACCATGAATATTCATGTTAGAAATAATGACATGAATATTGACTTGCTGGAAGTTTTGGTCCCCTGGCAGCAACTGTAGAATCGGGCCTGTATTAATTCATAAGGAAACATAGCAGACCCTGATTAGATGGCTCCTGTTGGAACCATCTGGTCTGGGTCTTCTCTCTTTGCTATGGCATTAACCCTTCGCTTACTATTCACGTCAATATACCTACCTGTAAATAGTGAAGACCCAGATGAGACAGCTCCTCATCAGGGTCTGCACTATTTACAAGTTGATTGTGCAACCAGTGCACTCCACAGCAGTGATTGCACAGCGAAATGCTTGTACACAATGAAGATATATGTAATTACACAACAGGACATGGGTAAAGAAGAAGAAATGTATTTTTAAATTCAGCAAGAGAAGGGTTAAAATGTGTATCTATGGAGTAAAGGATTAATTTGGCAGAACTGGTTGATCTGTGTCTACCCCCTTTGCAAAGATGTCAAAAGGTGTCTTTATCTGGTTAAAGATTGTCTTTCTTATTCCAGGTCGAGTTCCAGTTCATTCCACCCCCATTATGGGTCCACAGGCCCCTACTCAAGGGTCCAACCCAATCCTGATGCAGCAGATGATCCCAGGGGGCAATCCAAGATGTAAGTATCACATCACTACTATTGGGACACTTTTTATATTTATTAAAAATTTCAATACCTACTGAATATTCATGGACAAAATAGTTACAATGAAATATGAAAGGTGGAACATTGAAGCCATTTTAGAAACTAAAGAAACAGATCTATCAAATTCCACTAGCAAACAGAGTAGACCCAGATCAGACAGCTCCTGTAGGAGCTGTCTGATCTGGGTCTACTCTGTTTGCAAATGCTTGAAAATGTGGGTCTACTCTATTTGCAAATGCTTGAAAATGTGTTTATATGAGGGAAAGGTAACATGGTGTTAAGGAGTACAGTCAATCGTTTGTAACCCGATACCTCGAAAATTTCGCTTGTCCCAAGTCCCAGCCTATTAATTTCATGAGTTTTCGTTCTCGCTGCTTCGAAATCCGTTGGTTAGTAAATTTCTCTGGTTCGAACCTTAAATGCAGTCCCCATTGCGTAAATTCCATGCTAAATGGACCCACTGGTTCGAAATTGTGTGTTTTCACACCTTCACACTTCGACCAGACATCGACCGTGTCGTCCTTTGTTTGTGTTTGTACAGGTGATCTGTGGTGTGAAAAATTCTTATTTGTAATAATTGGTCGCGAAAGAAAGGTTATTATACATGCCTGTGGTTTGGTATAATTAAAGCAGGTATGATAAAGATGTGAACTGATGATCATATTACAAGTGATAATTAATGATTGAAAAACAATTCTGCGAACAGCTTTTATGTCAATGTAGTGTGAGTATCACGATCTTCAAAGTATTACACGAACCTAAATACACCGTCTATGTGTTGTACATGTAACATGTCTGGGATAAACAAAATAAGTGAACAATAAAACAGGTGCAGCCGCGTGTAGTCAACTTTATTTCAAAAGATACTGTCATACTTTGACGATCTTGACATACACTGTATTTATTATGACATTTATGGAAAACAGCAAGTATCCGACTTTATAGATAAAATGACGAATATTCATTGTTACACTTCATTAAAGCACAAGCCTCATATGACTGGTCTCGATAAATCGAAATTTCGTTAGTTCGGGGAAAAAACACGGTCCCGACCGTTTCGAACTATCGAGTATTACCTGATGTTTATCCAGTAGATAAAAGCATAAATTAAAATATTTTCAAGAATAACTTCTTTATTCTTTAGAATTGTCTCGAAAGTGAAAATTAGATTATTTCAAGTTATGTGAACATGCTCAAAAAGAAATACAGATTGAAATGGGTTAGATGGTAAAATTAAAATAGGTATTGCTAAATTGTATGTTATGTTGATGTATGAATGAAGAACTTTAAGTAATTTGTGAATTTCCAGCAATGAACCAGTTGACTCAGTTAGCCAGCCTGCAGGCTCAGCAGCGTGTGCTTGATCCTCGGGGAGTGCGCCAACCTATAGGTGGTACTGTAGTCCCTCAGATGCTTAGTCCTCGAAGCATTGGCACTATGCAGTCCAGTGTACCCAACCCAACAATGAACTCCCCTTTCAACCCTCACACACTTACTCCGCTTATGAACCCGCTGAAAAGTAAGTTTAACCCTTTACTCCATGAATATTCATGTAAGAAATAATGATATTGTCAGTATTAATCAGATTATTTTTTATAATGGCACATGGACGAGAGGTTTTGGCCATAATAGAAACTAGAATCATATCTGTTTTATTAGCTCACGAGAGCACAAAGTGCTCAGGGTGAGCTTTTGTGATTGCCTGATGTCCGTCGGCGTCAGTCGTCAACAATTTGAACCTTTAAAAATCTTCTCCTCTGAATCTACAGGGTTCTCAGCTTTCATCTTTGGCACATAGTATCATCTTTAGGTCCTCTACAAAAGTTTTATAAATTATGGCCCTAGGGTCAAAATTGGCCCCGCCCCAGGGGTGCCTTGTTTTCAATAGAAACATATAGTAAAACTTTGAAAATCTTCTCCTCTGAAACCAGAAGGTTCTCAGCTTTCATATTTGGCACATAGCATCATGTTCAGGTCCTCTACAAAAGTTATATAAATTATGGGCCTGGGGTCAAAATTGGCCCCGCCCCAGGGGTGGGCAGTTTTCAATAGAAACAAATAGTGAAATCTTTGAAAATCATCTTCTCTGAAACTGGAAGTCTCTCAGCTTTCATATTTGGCACAGAGCATCATGTTCAGGTCTTCTACAAAAGTTATTTAAATTTTGGCCCTGGGGTCAAAATTGGCCCCGCCCCAGGGGTGGGCAGTTTTCAATAGAAACATATAGTAAAACTTTGAAAATCTTCTCCTCTGAAACCAAAAGGTTCTCAGCTTTCATATTTGGCACATAGAATCATGTTCAGGTCCTCTACAAAAGTTATACAAATTATGGCCCTTGGGTCAAAATTAGCCTCGCCCCAGGGGTGGGCAATTTTCAATAGAAACAAATAGTGACATCTTTGAAAATCTTCTCTGAAACTGGGAGACTCTCAGCTTTCATATTTGGCACAGAGCATCATGTTCAGGTCCTCTACAAAAGTCATATAAATTATGGCCATGGGGTCAAAATTGGCCCCACCCCAGGGTTGGCAGTTTTCAATAGAAACAAATAGTGAAATCTTTGAAAATCTTTCTCACTGAAACTGGAAGGCTCTCAGCTTTCATATTTGGCACAGAGCATCATGTTTAGGTCCTCTACAAAAGTTATATAAATTATGGCCCTGGGGTCAAAATTGGCCCTGCCCCAGGGGTGGGCAGTTTTCAATAGAAACATATAGTGAAAACTTTGAATATCTTCATCTCTGAAACTGGAAGGTTCTCAGCTTTCATATTTGACACATAGCATCATGTTCAGGTCCTCTACAAAATTTATATAAATTATGCCCCTGGGGTCAAAATTGGCCCCGTCCCACGGGTAGCCAGTTTTCAATAGAAACATATAGTGAAAACTTTGAAAATCTTCCCGTCTGAAACTGGAAGGTTCTCAGTTTTCATATATGGCACATATCATCATGTTCAGGTCCTCTACAAAAGTTATATAAATTGTGCCGCTTGGGTCAAAATTAGCCACACCCCAGGTCAGGCTAGTTTTCTATAGAAACATATAGTGAAAACTTTGAAAATCTTCTCCTCTGATTGTCTGGTGAGCGCTTCAGGGCCAATCTGGCCCTCTTGTTTCATATGCAAACAGAGTATACCCTGATCAGAGGGCTCCTATAGTTGCAAAGTGTAGAAAAGTGTATTTATGGAGTAAAGGGTTATCGTCTGATTTGTAATGTTTATGCCTCATTCCCTCCCCCCCCCCCTTTTTTTCCTCCCCCATATTGTTTTTGCTCAGTCTGTCGGTTAGTTGGTTTGGCCCCAACTTTAACGTTGGTGATAATTTAGCCGCCATTTTACATACATATTTTAAACTTAACATGCATGGGCAACATTTTTAGGGGTGACTTATTAAGGTCAAGGTCATACATCATGGTCAAAGGTCATATCTGGGACTGTCCGACATAGTGTTGCACAAACACATCTTGTTTTTTGGCGTCTGAGTAATTTTCTTTGAAATTCTCAAGCAGAAGAAATAGTGAAAGCAAATTGTTATTATGTTTAAAGAATCTGGATTCATGTAGAACTCTAATTGCCATAGCAATCAAAAGAAAAACCTCTGAGCATCTTAAAAACCAGTGGTGTGAACTTGGTAAGTATTAGGTGTACTTACTGTCTTCATAATTAGTAGAAAGGTTGGTCACAGCAAGTACATGACCCCTATTGATTTTGAGGTCAGTCAGTCAAAGGTCAAGGTCACAGTGACCTTCAACTCAAAAATATTGTCGCTCAATAACTTGATGAGTATTAGATGTGCTGTCTTCATACTTATTAGGAAGGTTGGTCATGGCTAGTAAATGACCTCTATTGATTTTGAGGTCAGTCGGTCAAAGGTCGAGGTCATGGTGACCTTCAACTCAAAAATCTTGTCCACTCAATAACTTGACAAGTATTTGGTGTACTGTCTTCATACTTAGTAGGAAGGTTTGTCATAATAGATGACCCCTGTTGATTTTGAGGTCAGTGGGGTGAAAGGTCAAGGTCACAGTGACTTTCAACTCAAATTAATAATGTGCATGTTACGGCAGCATACACTTTGGGCGTATAATGCTCCGACACACGGGACTCTTGTTTTTATCTTGCTAAGCTTAACCTGACTTGCATTTGCATGCAGCTTGGATCCAGATATCTGCTCATTAGGATCAAGGCTGTTTTACACACAGTCAGTACTTTCTCAGAAGCTTGAAAAAAAGGTTAGAACAAAATACAACAGAACAGATCATTCTACAGCAAAGAACAAGGTTGAATCTTTTACTTCATAGATACACCTTTTAATGTCTTTGCAAAGAGAGTAGACCCAGATGAGAAGGATTCCTGTAGGATTCCTGATCAGGATCTGCTGTGTTTGTTTATGTAGTTATATAGAAATTACTCTACATTTTCTGCTATGACCAAAAATTCCTGTGTTACTTGAATATTCATAAGTTAACCCATTCCCTCATATTGACGCCTCTGTGAAATTCAGTTTTTGAAATCATTGTGATAAATAGAGCATTTGCTCCTATGGTTTCAAAACTACACGATTCTAAAATGTTCTTTTTTTCTAGTAAAAAACTCCTTTTCAGTAGATTTATTCAAAGAGGTAGGGACTTAAATTAGTCTATGAGGGCATAATAAATACAGAGACTGTACAGTGCTTTTGATTATGTGTTTTTACTCATCATCTTTTCAGATGGCCCCATTTCACCTGTGAGTTTGCCACTGTCCATGGTAACAAACGGGAGCAACTTCTCTAAGCAAGAGAATGTCAACTTTGTCAAGTGGTTTGGACATGACATGCTGAAGAACCAACTACCCACAATGCCCCCACTTCCAGTGCAGGGGCAAAAGGTTCTGACGTTGGATGAGATCGAAAGAAGTTAAAAGGAAGCAAGTTGGTTAATTGTGTTCGATTTGAGAAACACTTTAGTTTCCTGTACTGTTACTGTCTCAGTTCAGACCTTCATGAACACTTCCAATTATACACAGGTAAACATTGTGTAAAAAACAAATATACAAGCAGAAATCTACTGGCGGGCCCCAGGATGTCAGAAACGGTGAGCAATTCCCAAAATTAGGTGCAATGTGTGAGGCTGTCGGTTTTGAAGAGTCATGATATGGTGAATATGCGGTTTTAAAACATTGGTGTTGCTTCAGATGAAAATACATTCAGTGGCCACTGAACAATCTCAGTAATTTACAATTAAAATTATATTTGTCATTTGTAGGTAAAAATGATTACTGTACAAGCTGTCAAAGAAGTTCAGGCTTTTTCCCATAGGAAAGAAATCAGTATTTATTTGGCTGAACCCAAACATACATGAATATCATGTGTATTTCTAGTCTTGAGTGGGTTGTACTGAAGAAAGATCTTGCCAAAGTGGTGTTGCATAGGGGAGATGAACTGAGTAAGTTGGCCCTCAAAGTCATAATAGCTTGTGCTAGCCCAATGTTGACAAAAACATGGGGTGGGTAGAACTGAACAGAAGATGTAAGCATGAATGTAGATGATTATAACTGATATAGGGAAGACAAGAGACTTCTTAATCTGCTAGTCCAAACCAAGTTTGGAAACAATACACACTATTTAACAAACATTCATCAGTACTTTCATGTTCAGATACATTATATCTTATATATATATTTAACAGTAATAATAATGCACTTCATAGAAAAGCTGTTTATGTTATAATGGCAAGAGCACTTTTTGCGTGCCCTGGACCAATAATTATTGTTATATGAGCTATGTAAGGGGGAAGGGCATTTTGACATATCAGACGGTGTAGATCCAGATCAGCCTGTGTTTTTCCAGCTTTTTATCTTATTAGGTCTGCTCTGGTTGCAGCAGCTGTGGACAAGACGTATCAATTAACCCTTTCCCAGTTCTATGTTTATTCCAAATTTCCATACGTACTGAATATTCATGGACAAATAGTTATAACGAATATGGAAGGTGGAAAATTGTGGCCATTTTAGAAAGTAAAGAAACAGATCTTTCAAATTCCATTAGCAAAAAGAGCAGACTCTGATCAGACGGCTCCTATAGGAGGTGTCTGATCTGGGTCGACTGTGTTTGCAATTGCGTGAAAACGCGTTTGTATGAAAGAAAGGCTTAATCAGTACCCAATAGTTCCAATCTTATCATATACATGTACCACATTTAACATGTGGTCTGAGTCTACACCTTTCGTAAGTGTCCCAGTGCCTTTTTTGCCATGACAGACTATATGTGAATTATGTATATTGTGTAGATATGTTCAATTTTTTTTGCATTGTTTTATCTTTTTCTTTATTTCACTTAATGAATTTATGTCTATAATAGTTAGCAAAAAGCTACAAAGTCCTATGTATATTTGTATGTGTATATACCTGTGTTTTCTTTGATCTATGAGATTTTTTCATTTGAGAATATTTTCCTTGTTCTTTTCCTCCTATTAGAACCAATAACTTGGTATATTTTCTAAGTAAATAGAATAGGCTAGATTGTGCTTCTATTCTGTGATTTGTATATAATTGAATACTGATATGTAGAGCAACAGATAAAGGTGTGTATTCAAATACTAAAATTTTCATTTCTCCACCAAACCCTATGTTGTGACCACTCTTTAGAATCGTCTCGAAGAGACGATTCTAAAGAGTGGTAACAACATAGGGTTTGGTGGAGAAATAAAGAATTTATTCTTGAAAATGTATTAATTTACGCATCTTATCTGGGCCTCTTGATATGCCATGCTGAGTGTGTGTACATATGTACAGGGGGAGATTTATTTCAGGTATTGTTATTATTTAGTAGCCCATTGTGTGCTGATGGTGTGTTGCTGCAGCTATTGTTATTAGAATTTAGTATGATGTCTCTGTCAAATTTCAAACCTATCTATATGGCTAAATTTAACCCATTACTCCATGAAGATTTATGTAAGAAATATGTCATCATGAATATTAATTAGATTAACTGTTATAATTGCACATAGACACAGGAACTTTTGGCCATGGCAGAAACTGTAGAATCATATCTATATGTTATCATAAGCAAACAGAGCAGACCCTGATCAGACGGCTCCTTTAAGAGCCGTCTGATCTGGGTCATCTCTGTTTGCCAAGGCGTTGAAAGGCTTATTTATGGAGTAAAGGGTTAATCCTTTAAATGCTAAATGTTCTAAGTGGAATGGCCCATAAGTGCTTAGTGATAGTCAATTCCTTGTGAAAGGCTTACATTTGCTGGATGATTTGGAATGACATACAGTGGGAACCCTTTTATTTGGGTCTACTCTGTTTGCAAATGCCAGTTGACTATAGTTCAATTGAAATATGGAAGGTGGAACGTTTTAGCCATTTTAGAATCTAAAACAGATCTATCAAATTCCATTAACAAACAGCGCAGACCCTGATAAGACGGCTCCTATCGTCTGATCTGGGTCTTCACTGTTTGCAAATGCGTGAAAAGGCATTTATATGAAGGAAAGGGTTAAAGGAGCTGTTCTTGAAAAGGTTTTACTTTATGTATCTTATCTAGGCCTCTGGCTGGACATGAGAGAAGTTGTAACTACTCATCAGAATTGTCTCATTGAGATAATTCAAAAGAAATACATGTAGTTACAGCTAAGGGCTTGGTGGAGGAATAATTGGAAGTTTTATCGGGAAATGTTTACTTAGTCTTTGTATTTAGAGCCATGCTTATTATACAGTGAACAGTGCCTAAGTATTTGGAGCATGTGGTGAGCATAGTGCAGGCTGTAACCTTAGTATATAGCAAAGTTCTCTGGATCCTGTTTGTTTGCTAGTACTTGTCTGTGACAGGCTTAATTGAACCCTTTACTGCATGAATATTTCTGTAAGAAATAATGACATCATGAATATTCATTAGTTTAATTTTTATAATGATACATGAACACAGGAATTTTTGGCCATGCCAGAAACTGTAGAATCATATCTATATTGTATCATAAGCAAACAAAGTAGACCCTGATCAGACAGCTCCTATAAAAGAGGTCTGTTCGGGGTCTACTCTGTTTACAAAGGCGTATTTATAGAGGTAAGAGTTAGAGGAGTACTGCTCATTCCAAAGATCTTATTTCTCTGTCAATCACAAACTTGTTGGTAGTTATTGAATCACCTCAGAGATGTGATTTAACCCATTCCTCCATAAATACGCCTTTTTACGCCTCTGTAAAAGTCACTTTTTGAAACCATTGTGATAAATAGAGCATTTGAGCTCCTATAGGAGCAAATGCTCTATTTATCACAATGGTTTCAAACTACAAAATTCTAAAAAAAATTCCCTTTCTCTAGTTAATGCTCCTTTTCGGTAGATTTATTCAAAATGGTTGTATCTAAAAATAGCCTATGGGGTAATGGGTTAAGCAGCCACCTGTCCTAAAGTATCTAAATTCTTCTCTACTAGAATTCCGGTTTAGACAAATTATACTGTATGGTTTCTCATGATAACCCTTTCCCTCATATAAAAAATTCTCACACCTTTGCAAAGAGTGTAGAACCAAATCAGATGTCAGATCAGGATCTGCTGTTTGCTTATGAAATATAGATACGATTCTACATTTTCTGCCGTGGTCAAAAATTCCCTTGTTAAGCCTTTCCTTCATAAATACGCCTTTCTAAGCCTCTGTAAAAGTCACTTTTTTAAACCATTGTGATAAATAGAGCATTTGCTCCTAAGGAGCAAATGCTCTATTTATCACAATGGTTTCAGAACTACAAAATTTTATAAATTTTCTTTTCTCTAATTAATGCTCCTTTTTGCTAGATTTATTCAAAGAGGTTGGGTCTAAAAATAGCCTATGAGGTAATTGGCTAATAATACATGTACTGCTAAAATATTTGGCTAATTAAAATCCTTACAGTTAGTATATTTTTACGCAAATATTCATGAGGGAAAGGGCTGAAGGGTAGTATGCCTTTTCTCTAGAGCTCTGATTAAGTCCTGTATCATACCACTTCTTGTTGTTTGTATTCACATTTGTAAATAATGCTCCATATTTGGTATTATGATGTCGTTATTTGTGCTAAAGTTCATTTTTTCTTTATGATCATTGCTAATTCATCTCTACTTTTCAATATACCCCAACAGTTTGGGAAGCCATCAACTCATCGTTTAAATTATTTCAATGAAAACATGTGGGCATTCTGTTAAATTGTTTGAATTATATTTTAAGCAGATTTCCAATATCATATAAGTTCATAGTGAAGTTACGCTTTAAAAATCAGTTGTAATACTTTCATATCGTTTCTATTTTGTTTTTGAATTGTTTTTTGTAAAGTGTATCCTTTATCCACATACAGTAAAACCTCTCTATAATGGCCACTAAATTATATCAAGTATTTTGTGTTAAAGGTAGGTGTTGCTTAAAGCAAGGTGGAAGTAAAACAGAACGCTCCCATAGGAGCGTTCTGTTTTACTTTCACCTTGCTTTAAGCAGCCACCTGCCCTAAACACCAACTAATTAACACAATTCAGTGGCCGTTATAGAGAGGTTTTACTGTACCACCTGTTTTGATCACTAATTCCCGATGTCTAAATTCGTATTTGATGCTTTGGAGTACTTAGTAAATGTTTCATCAAGAATTTCAACATTTCATCGAACTCACCAACCTTGTGTATTAGGTGTATAGTATACATGTACATTGTTTTCAACTCTTTACTTCTTGAATATTCATGCCAGACTCTGTCTATTGTTATTATTTATGAATTTAATCTCATATCAAAAATATAAAATAAAGAAATTTACTGCAATGATAATAGTGTATCATATTAACCCTTTACTCCATGAATATTCATGAAAGAAAAAATTACATCATGAATATTAATTAAGATAATTTTTATAATGGCACATGAACACAGGAAATTTTGGTCCGGGCAAAACTAGAATCATAATTTATTTCATAAGCAAACAGAGCAGACCCTGATCAGACGGCTCCTATTGGAGCCGTCTGATCAGGGTCTTCTCTGTTTGCAAATGCGTAGAGGGGCGAATTTATGGAGGAAAAGGTTGATGTAAGTCAAAAAATGTGAAATAATAAATTAATTGCCGTGGCTAACAGTGAAGAATCAGATGGGTTACATGTATGCAAATATTGCAAAGGCATAGAAATATGGGACTATTAACCCTTTGCTCCATAAATACACCTTTTAAGTTCTTTGCAAACAGAGTAGACCCAAATGGTGCGGCTCCGATAGGAACAGACTGTACCTAATGAATATTCATGTAAGAACTGATGACTATGAATATTAATCAGTAGAATTATTAAAATGGCATTGTGACCAAAAGAATTTTCACCATTTTTGCAGAACCTGTAGAATCAAACCTACAGGAGCCTTTTGATCATGGTCTTTTCTGTTTTCGAAGGTGTCAACTGGCATATCTGTGAGATTAACTTTTAATCAACAGCCTCTTTTGTTACCAGGAGTATCAGTATTACATGACATATGCCATACAAATTGTTGGTTTCCTTTTATTTGTCATTTTGTGATTGCTTCCTTAAACATCAAAATTGATAGTGCAAAAGTTGAAATCACATAACCTTCTTGTAGCCACAAGCAACATTTTAACCCTTTCCTTTATATAAACGCTTGTTCATGCATTTGCAAACAGGGTAGACCCAGGAGCTGTCTGATCAAGGTCTGCTCTTTTTGCTTATAAAGCTATAATAGATCTGATTCTACAGTTTCTACCTGAGCAAAATGCCCTCCGTTTATAAGCCATTATGAAAATTAAACTTGTTAACCCTTTCCCTGTTCTACTGATTTGTAGCCATTTTAGTGAGTAAAGATACAGATCTTTCAAATTATTTTAGCAAACAGAGCAGACCCTGATCAGACGGCTCCTATAGGAGCCGTCTGATCTGGGTCTACTCTGTTTGCAGATGCGTGAAAACACGTTTATATGAGGGAAAGGGTTACATGTTCAGGATGTCATTATTTCTTAGATGAATATTGACAAGGTAAAGGTTAAAATATGACATGTTATTATATGAATGTAGCATTAAAAATATTTTTTACAGATAGAGTTGGGTCAGTTAATACAAAATTACACTGAATTTTATTAGGAATCAAATATTCAAATATTTTTTATAGGTGTGGTGGGAAATGTTTCACCCTTTCATTCAGATAAACGCTTTTTCATGCCTTTGCAAACCATAAACCTAGATCAGATGGGTCCTGCATTAGCCATCTGATCAGTGTCTGTTCTGTTTGCTTATTAAATTATAATAGATCTGATTCTGCAGTTTCTACTAATACTAAAACTTTATGTGTACATAATTTTATGCCATTACCAAAAAAACCTAGCTATATTCATAATGTCATTATTTCTTACATGAATTTTCAATGGGGAAATGGTTAGGGAAAATCTGCTGTGAGAAATTGTAGCAATATCAGTTTTGCAGAGAATAATTACCTTGAGGGTTAAATATATCCGATGATTATGAGTCACTGTGGTTGAGAAAAACATGATATTTAGTCACCGTGGATAAAAAACACTGACACTTTGTAACAAACTATAGAAAAAACAAACTGGCTTCCTATGCCTAACCAAGGAAATTTCTAGTGGTTGAAGATTTAAACAAAAATTAATGTGGTAAACAAGTGTTTATAAAGTTTCCAAACAGTGTAAACTGAGATCAGAGAACTCCTGAATGAGCCCTTTGATCAGGGTCAGTATTGTTTGCTATTCTTAACCCTTTACTCCATAAATACGCCTTTGCAAACAGAGCAGACTCCTATAGGAGCGGTCTGATTAGGGTCTGCTCTGTTTGCTTATCATATAATACAGATATCATTATACAATTTCTGCCACAGCCAAAAATTCCTGTGTCCATGTGCTACTATAACATATTAATCTCATTAATATTCATGATGTCGTTATTTCTTATATGAATATTCATGGAGGAAAGGGTTAATTATATTTGGGAACATTTACTTTACTGGGTCTACTGTTGGGTGATGTTGAACTATTCTAAACCAAACTAAAGCAACACAAATGTTTTAGATATTACCAAATATTAACCAATTGCTTCTTGCTAAGGCTTTTTCACGCCTTTGCAAACGGTAGAACTAGATCAGATGGCTCCTGTAGGAGCCATCTGACATGGGTCTGCCATTTGCTTATTAACCCATTTTTAGATACAACCTCTTTGAATAAATCTACGGAAAAGGAGCATTAACTAGAGAAAATGGAAAATTTTAGAATTTTGTAGTTTGAAACTGTTGTGATAAATAGAGCATTTGCTCCTATAGGAGCAAATGCTCTATTTGTCACAATGGTTTCACAAAGTGACTTTTACAGACTCGTCAAAAGTCGTCAATATCAGGGAATGGGTTAAATTGTAATAGATCTGACTCTACAGTGTCTGTCAATATCGAGAAAACCCTGTGTACATATACCTTTGTAAAAATTCAGCAGATACATAGTCATGGTGACAGTATTTCTTGCATGAAAATTCAAGAGTTAATTTTCTCACATAACTTCCCTTTTCTCCGGGTTAGAACAACGGGTTAAGATTCTCTTATCAGTAACACGTGTAAGATCACTTTAGAATATATATGACGTCATACATGATGTCAAACTTGGGGAAAACCGATGTTTACATGTCATTAAAAGGGAGAAAATAGATCTAGATCTACACTGTTTGGTTATGTGAGAAAAAGAATCTGGTGCTCGTTGTCTTTTAAGATCACATGTTACTAAACTCGCCAAGAAAATGTTATTAAGCTTGCCAAGGCTCGCTTAATAACATTTTCTAAGGCTCGTTTAGGAACATGTGATCTTAAAAGACAACTTGCAACAGATCCTCTATATCAGAAGCAATCCTATCCTCTGGAACAAGTTGTAGTGTAGTACAAAAAAGTGAAATAAAGTTATTTGAAGGTTTTTAATCTTCAACACATATGGTATTCATAATAACTCAGTATCAGATCTAATCAAGATTCAAAGTGTTTGATGCTATGATACTATCTTTGAAAAAAGGAGTGCTCCAAAATTCCAATTCAAAGAAATTTTTTGTTAAACACAAGACATTGAAAATGGCATTTTCTAATTGACTATTGGTACCCTGCATTTACTACAATTCTTTTGTGTTTCTTTTCAATTACAGAAAACCCCCTCTAAACTGGACGTTTAAATTAGTGTCAGTATCGGTCTTGGAGACAAGTGGCAGCTTAATGCAGGGCGAAAGTCATTCAGAAAGCTCCTCTGCATTAAGCAGCCACCTGCCTAAATGTATCTAAATTCTTCTCTACTAGAATGCCAGTTTAGAAAGGTTTTACTGTATGTAGTTTACTGTCAACTTCTAATGGTGCAATAAGTAATGCATAAACTAACCTTCTAGTTGTTGTGTCATACATTTGTTTCTAACTTTGTTGTGTATTTCTTTTTGTTCTATTTCATGTAAATACTTTATATTGTAGTTGGTGATTGGCTCATCAGATTTTCTTCGTTTTGTTTGCTAAGCATGAAACATATATATGTCCAATTTAACATTTTATAATTTGAAATGAGGATTGTTTAACGCTTTGAATACTAAATTTTAAAAGTGGAATGGTCCATCAACATGTAACCCTTTCCCTATAGAACGTTTTGGCATGATTTGAATATTTCATGAATTATCTTTAACTTATCTTAATTATAACGTTGTTTGTTTTAAAAGGGTTTTGTTGGCTTTGACAAAAACTATAGGATCAGATATATAATATTGTAAGCAATATGAACAGACCCTCATCAGGCGGCTCCTACAGGATGTCTGAGCTGGGTCTACTCTGTTTGCAAATGAGTGAATAGGCATTGGTATGAGGGGACAGGGCTGACTATAGAGTCCATTCAATTGGAAAGGGTATTATTTGTGAGAGGATATTGAATGTCAGACAGTGCAAACCTGATCAGACGATTCATTTTAGTGCCCTCTGATCTGGGTCTATACTGTTTGCACATGACAGCTAGCTGGTGTCCTGCATTCAAAGGGTTAATTAATATTAACCTTTCCCTGTTCTATGTTTATTCCAAATTCCAATACCTTCTGAAGATTCATGGACAAAATAGTTATATTCAAATATGGGAGGTGGAACATTGTAGCCATTTTAGAAACTAAAGAAGCAGATCTATCAAATTCCATTAGCAAACAGAGCAGACACTGGTCAGACTGCTCCTATAGGAGGCATCTGATCTGGGTCTACTCAGAATTGAAGCAGCTGGTAGTTTATACAGACAACCATTTTTGCAGACGACAATTAGTGTGCAAAGAGTTAACCCTGTCCCTGTTTTATGTTTATTCCAAATTTCAATACCTACTGAATATTCATGGCAAATTATCTATAATGAAATATGAAAGATGGAAAATTGTAGCCATTTTAGAAAGTATAGAAGCAGATCTTTCAAATTCCACTAGCAAACAGAGCAGACCCTGATCTGAAGGCTCCTGTAGGAGCTGTCTGATCTGGTTCTACTCTGTTTGCAAATTCGTGAAAACACGTTTAAATGAGGGAAAGGGTTTATACTGCTACTGAGTGTCAAACCATGCAGATACCAGTCCATTGTCGCCTTCCCAATGTAGGGACAGTTTGGATGTACTCGTTTTTTTGCATGAAATAAACTGATGGTACATTCTCTTGTGAAATGATGGTTGTTGTTTTTTTTGTGTCATGGAAAGTCAGTTTCAATACAGATGAGTCAGTAATTAGTTCATACGGTAAAATATTGTTATACAAACACGTCAAGTACATACTATTTATTTTCATGTCTTTATTTGACTTTTCTTCAATGTTGCAGCACACTGTTACACTTGAAGGCACCTGTGTAAATACGTTACCAGCAGTGCTGCTAATGAAATATATATATATATATGTATTAAATTTCTTCACATTTGTAAATAGTTTGAGGTAAAATCATACAAAAAAATAGTGCTGTGGGTTCTTTTGTTTTGTTATTTGTAGTAAAAAAAGATGTAAATTTTTGTTACTTTTCCCTATGACATGTACATGTACATTTTTCATGTACAGGAAAACCTTGGATATCCGAACACTCAAATAAGTATGTTCTGTCTTCTTTAAGACAGGGTGCAGCTTAATACTGAGTGAAAGTCATGCAGAAAGCTCCTAGAAAGCTTTCTGCATGACTTTTATTCAGCATTTAGCTGTCTCCAGCATAAAACGTTCTCAGTTCTTCGGTACTAAATGTTTGGATAAGTGAGGTGTTGCTGTATTTCCTATTTTCATCAAGCTGAAATTGTATATACACTTGTGATGTAGATGTTTAAAGTATTCCTTGTACTAAATAATACAAATAGCTTGTCAGTAAGAAAACTGACTACATTGTGCTTTGTAAATATGATGTTGTAGAATTGTTGACCTCTAGCAATCTTGTGGGCATTTTGAAGCAGCTTAAACTCATATCATTTGCTGTTTAGGCTTGTGTATGATTGGATGAACAGATCAGAAGTAAGTTTGAATTGAAGTCAATCAGTTGCTTAGTAGACAGCAATTTTTGCGTTAAAATTTGGGCTGAAATTTTAACTGGAATTTTTTTGTCAATGTCTCGTTGAGTATACTGTATGCCTGCAGTAAATATTTGGTAGCCTATACCAGAGCTACAGATAACAATGTGTACCCAAATACTAAACTCATCATTTCTCAACCAAACCCTATACTGTGACCACTCTTTAGAATAGTCTCTGAGACGATTCTAAAGAGTGGTCACAATACAGGGTTTGGTGGAGAAATAAAGGAGCTATGCTTGAATAGTTATAATGAAATATAGAAAGTGGAACATTGTAACCATTTATATAAACTAAATAAATAGATATATCAAATTCCATTAGCAAACAGAAGCCCCTGATCAGACGGCTCCTATAGGAGCCGTCTGATCTGGATCTTCTCTGTTTGCAGATGTGTAAAAACACGTCTATATGAGGGAAAGGGTTATGGAGAAATGAAAGAAAAAAAAATATTTTTGAGAATTGTAGCAGATGACAATTTTTGCAAATAATGGTTAACCTACTATCTGTTGAATATTCATGAAAGAAATAATGAAACCACGAATATTAATTAGCTGAATTTTTACATTGACATATTAAAGAACATAACACATTTTTTTTGATATTTCAGAAACTGTAGAATATTATTCCATAAGCAAACAGAGCAGGCCCTGAGCAGATGACTTCTAAAGGAGTCATTTGATCTGGGTGTACTCTGTTTACAAAGGCATTTAAAGGAGTCTCTACCAAATAAAAGGTTAGTAAGGCTTCCAAGAGTTTATGGAAATGAGTCACATATATACTCATGTGTGGTGATAGAAAACATGCTACATGGTCAGCATTTGCTAGAGGTTGATGATGATTGATGAGCCCAAACGGGTGCAACAAAAATCATGTGTACAGTCTAAACATTTTTTTTTCATTATTATTTATCAGTCTGTGTGAGCTGTTCTCAATTTATGTGTTTGTCGCTGAAGTTACGTGTATATATAGTGATGTCATTGTTCTTTGACAGTTTCTTTGTATTCTTTTCAGAGATATGATATGTGATGGTTATGTCAGTATAATGTTTCTTTGTGTATACTTGAAAATTAACCTGTTACTCCATAAATACACATCGTAATGTCTTTGTAAATAGAATAGACCTAGATTAGAGTGCTCCTGTAGGGATAGTCTGATCAGGGTCTGCTCTGTTTTCTTAAGATACAATATCAATCTAGTTCTAAAGTTTCTGCCACGATCAAAATTTCCTGTGTTCATATAGCATTTTATAGATTCATCTTAGTGATATTCATGATGTTATATAAGTTTTTACATGAATATTCATGGAGTAAAAGAGTTAATATATGGCCAGCATCACAGAAATATGGACACTTGAATTTTGTGTAAAAGTATAGACTTGGATCCTTTTCTTTCTTTTTTTTTTCTTTTTTTTTTAACTCTAAGAGCTCGTTTTATGAACATTTGCAGTGTTACTGTAAGTTTATTGTACAATCTGTATTAACCCATTCCCTCATAGGCTAATTTTAGATCCAACCACTTTCAATAAATCTATTGAAAAGGAGCATTAACTAGAGAAAGGGAAATTTCAGAATTTTGTAGTTTGAAACAATTGTGATAGAGCATTTGCTCCTATAGGAGCAAATGCTCTATTTATAACAATGGTTTCAACAGATTTTTACAGAGGCGTAGAAAGGTGTATTTATGGAGGTTAAAGATTTAATTTCCATTTTCCTAAGTCTGTTTCAGCAGTACTTGTAACTCCGAGTGACATAATAAAATCAAGTCCTCTCATGCAGGTACATATGTGACATATTTTTTACGTAATCCGCCATCAAAAATATTTTACGGTCTACAAAGATTCAAATGCCCCTGTTTATACATGATGTTGGCTATATGTGTTATGCATTGTTATACAGTATCGTCTCTCTAAAGCCACCAATTAATTTATTGATATGGGAGTCTTCCAAAGCAGGTGGTTGCTTAACCCGTTTCTCCATAAATACGCCTTTGCAAACAGAGTAGACCCAGATCAGACAGCTCCTATAGGAGCCGTCTGATCAGGGTCTGCTCTGTTTGCTTATGATATAATATAGATATGATTATACGGCTTCTGCCATGGCCAAATATTCCAGTGTGCATGTGTTATAATAAGAAATTAATCTAATTGATATTCATGACGTCATTATTGTTTACATAAATATTCATGGAGGAAAGGGTTAATGCTGGACAAAGGTAATGCAGAAAGCTTCTACAGGAGTTTTCTGCATAACGTTTTGTTCTGCATTTCGGTTTTAACCCTTTCCACCATAAATACGCCTTTCTACGTCTGTAAAAGTAACTTTTCGAAACCATTGTGATAAATAGAGCATTTGCTCCTTTAGGAGCAAATGCTCTATTTATCACATTGGTTTCAAACTACAAAATTCTAAAATTTTACATTTCTCTAGTAAATGCTCCTTTTGGGTAGATTCATTCAAAGAGGTTGGGTCTAAAATAGCCTATGGAGGAATGGGTTAATTATCTAGAATGAGACTTCTTTTGATAGGTCGTATTAAAGAGACTTTACTGTATGAAAAATGTCTCAGAATATGATAAAATGGGATTATTGTAATGTAATTACACTTCTTGCATTAGTAGCTCTGTAGTTTTCATTTTTGTTTGCAAGTATTTTCCTTATTGAACCTACACTTTTCATTCAGATTACCGTATAGTCATGCAGAGATCCATACAGTATGAATGTCTTACATGTCACTGAATGATATTTACCTCATTTGATTTTTGTTTGGAAAAACTCCATTATAACATTAAAACATATCACTATAGCTGTGGTTGCCATGTGGAAGCTGCATCTTTAGAATAGATGCACTCATTTAAAAGTTTTCAAACAGACTTTTGGTTTACAAATAAAAAGCTTTGAAGGAGACAAAGCTTGTGATTGTATTAGGGAGGAGATGTCCTGGGTCAAGATCACTGTGGCCAAAAATAGTAAATCTTTTTCCAGATAAGTACTTTAGTTAATTTAATGTTAACCCTTTCCTTCATATAAACGTGTTTTCATGCATTTGCAAACAGAGTAGACCCAGATCAGATGGCTCCTATAGGAGCTGTCTGATCAGGGTCTGCTCTGTTTGCTGATGGTATTTGAAAGATCTGTTTCTTTACTTTCTAAAATGGCTAGTTTTCTACCTTCATGTTTTTTATTCTACTTTCATGTTTTGTATAACTATTTTGTCCATCAATATTCAATAGGTATTGAAATTTGAAATAAACAGAGAATTGTGACAGGGTTATAAAGAACATTTTGCAATTGGAGGTCTGTGATCAAGGTCACTTTCCAAAAAATAAAATGCTTTCCAGATAATAAATTTATTTAGGAAATATTATTTTGTAACCATATGTGGTTTACAGATACATTGCATGGAGACAGATTGATATTTTGTTTGTTTGGAGTGTCTTAGGTCAGTATCGGAAATGGTTTCCACTTCAGTTTGATGGACTATTTTTACCATACTTCTTGTACATAGGGTATAGGGTGTATGGAGACCAAGGTTGAGATTGTATTTTGGGATTCTTGAGTCTAGGCTACTGTCAAGGTTGTAGAAAACTCTGGTTTTTGTGTTATTGTCATATCTTGAATATGCATATATATAACTTAGACAACGCTTGCATTATTTATGCTGTACCATTTTGTTTTGCCATAAGACTCACGAAAGAAAAATGACATCAACAACAAGGGAATTTATTATCTTGATATGATTCTATAGTTTCTATCGGTACAAACATTCATTCATGTAATACATATGCCATATAAAAAATCAGATAATAGATATTTATGATGTCTTTATTTCTTGCATAAATATTCAACAGGGAACTGTTAAAGTCTTTCACCACTTTTAGCAACTTTGTGAGTAGCTGACTACCTGTGCAAACAATTTGGACATAAATGAGACACCAAGTAATTTAGGATCCGAACTCTGTGTGGCTATGATTATATTTACGTTTCCCTCATGAATATTCATGTAAAAACAATGACATCATGAATATTTATTAGCTGACTATTTATAAGAGAATATGTACACAGTATATGGCTATGGTAGAAACTAGAATCATCTATGTAATTCCATATGCAAACAAAGCAGACCCTGATCAGATGACTTCCTGGGTCTGTTTGCAAATGTGTGAAAAGGTGTTTCTATCATAGGGTAAACAGATAATTCGAAATCAGATGGCTCCGATAGGAGCCGTCTGATCAGGGTCTGCTCTGTTTGCTTATGAAATAATAATTAATATTCATGATGTCATTGTTTCTCTAATTAATATCCATGAAGTAAAGGATTAAATGTTTGAACAGACAAATTTAGTTCAGATCCAGATCAAAATGCTCCTGGAGGTACAGTCTTACCTCTATTTGCTACTATATCAGTATTTATACCATCTGTGGAGAGGGCAGGTAGGATGTCCAAATAATTAACCCTTTACTCCATATATACACCTTACTGCACCTTTGCAAACAGAGTAGACCCAGATCAGATGGCTCCTAGAGGAGCCATCTGATCAGGGTCTGCTGTTTGCTTATGAAATTACATGGATATGATTCTACAATTTCTGCCATAGCCAAAACTTCCAGTGTTCATATCTCATTGTAAAAATTAAGCTAATTAATATTCATGATGTAATTATTTCCTACATGAATATTCATGGATTAAAGGGTTAAGTTGAATAGGGTAGACTCACTGAAGGAAATCGCAAGTCAGTCTGGGGGAAGAAGTGGACTTGGTGTATTCATGTACAAATCAGTCAATCATTGTCCAGCCCTGAAGGTATATTGAAAGTCATTGTAGATGTCAATTATTGATTTTAGCTTTGATGATATTGAAAAGACCTGTCAAAAGCTTGTATGAACTACATAATACTGATAGATTGTTGAAACAGTCAAGTAACTTGATGTTTTCTCTGAATCCAAAGTTTTTTGGTATTCTTCTTGACAATTCTGTTGAAAATGCTAATTGATTACAATTTTGCTGCTGCTTGGAAATATTTTTCCATTTAGTGCTGGATTTTCAAAGTCACAGTTTATCTAATGCCATGACTATTCATATAAAAACAATAACATCATGACTATTAAGTAGATTATTTTTATGCCCCCCAGATAATATCTGGGGGGCATATTGTTTTTGCCCTGTCTGTCTGTCTGTCTGTTTGTCTGTTTGTTTGTCAGCAACTTTAACATTGGTCATAACTTTTGAGCCAGTACAGATAGAGACTTGATATTTGGTATGCATATGTATCTCATGAAGCCGCACATTTTGAGGGGTGACATGTTATGGTCAAGGTCATCCTTCAAGGTCAGAGGTCAAATATATGGGTCAAATCACCGACTTTAACATTGGCCATAATTTTTTGACCAGTGGAGATAGAGACTTGATATTTGGCATGCTTGTGTATCTCATGAAGCTGCACATTTTGAGGAGTGAAATGTCAAGGTCAAGGTCATACTTCAGGGTCAAAGGTCAAATTGTCTGTTTCTTTGTCTGTAACTTTAACATTGGTCATAACTTTTGAGCCAGTACAGCTAGTGACTTGATATTTGGCATGCATATGAATCTCATAAAGCCGCACATTTTGAGGGGTAACATGTCAAGGTCAAGGTCATCTTTAAAGGTCAGAGGTCAAACACATGGGTCAAATCACCGACTTTAACATCGGTCATAACTTTTGAACCAGTACAGATAGAGACTTGATATGTGGCATGCTTGTGTATCTCATGAAGCTGCACAGTGTGAGGGGTGAAATGTCAAGGTCACTCTTCAGGGTCAAAGGTCACCAACTTCAAATTGACCATAACTTTTGAACCAATAGAGATAAAGTCTTAATATTTGGTATGCATTTGTATCTCATGAAGCTGCACATTTTAGGGGGTGACATTTCAAGGTCAATGTCATCTTTCAGGGTCAAAGGTCACCGACTTTAACATTGGCCATAACTTTTGAACCAGTAGAGATACAGACTTGATAGTTGGTATACGTGTGTTTCTCATTTTGCTGCACAGTTTGAGGGGTAACATGTCAAGGTCAAGGTCATCCTTCATGGTCAAAGGTCACAAACTTTAACATTGGCCATTACTTTTGAACCAGTAGAGATACAGACTTGATATGTGGTATGCATGTGCACCCCATGAAGCTGCACAGTTTGAGGGGTGACATGTCAAGATCAAGGTCATCCTTTAGGGTCAAATATCATATCGAGGGGGCATAGTGTTTCACAAACACATCTTGTTTTATAATGGCAAATGAACACTAGAATAGTTGACCTTGACAGAAACTGTAGAACCATATCTAGATTATTCTGAAAGCAAACAGAGCAGACCCTGATCAGACGGCTCCTACAGAAGCCATCTGGTCTGGGTCTACTCTGTTTGCAAAGGCGTAGAAAGGTGTATTTAAGCATAGAGTCCATTCAGAATGAAATTGAATGTTAACCTTTTAATCCATGAATATTTATGAAAGAAATGATGATGTCTTGAATATTAATTAGATTAATTTTGATAACGACACAATTGATACAGGAGCCTTTGGCTATAGTAGAAACTGTAGAATCACATGATCTATATTATTGCATAAGCAAGCAAAGCAGACCCTGATCAGACGGCTCCTATAGGAGCCATCTGATCTGGGTCTACTCTGTTTGCAAAGGCATAGAAAGGCGTATTCATGGAGGAAATGGTTAAGTGTGAGGGTTCTGATTGGCCATCATCAGTGCAAACCCTGATCAAAAGGCTTCTCTAGGATCTAGCTGATCTGGGTATACACTGTTTGCACACGACTGTACACTTCTCGCATTTAAAAGGTTGAAATAATCAATACAATTATTTTGCTTTAAGGCTTTCTCTTTATGCTTTAAACCACTGTAAAATTAATAGTGACGTATTAGTAGCTTTTTTCAATTTTTTTATTACGAGTCATAAGTTGAAGCAACTGAGTCATGTCTTTATTCAGACTGTATAAAGGCAGAGGATTGTTGCTTAAAATTAAAAATACTAAAATTTTCTTGCAGCTTGGTTGACTACTAGTATTTCAGTGAACACACCCCTTTGCTGGTCTTGTCAGTAACAGGTAGAACAACATCTGTTCAAAGAAAACAATAAATTTTGTTGAAAGTAAAACATTATTAACCCTTTGCTCCAGAAATACTCCTTTCTTCGCCTTTGCAAACAGTAGAGCCAGATCAGATGGCTCCTATAGGAGCTGTCTGATTAGGGTCGGCTCTGTTTGCTTTTGATAACTATAGGTATGAGTCTACAGTTTCTGTTATGGCCAAACTTCATGTGTCCATGTGCATATTAATCAAATTAATATTCATGACGTCATTATTTATTACATAAATATGTATGGAGGAAAGGGTTAACATGTTCTCTTTAAAAATCTTATTGCTTGGATCCTGTATGTATATTAACCATTTGAATGCTGAAAATTCAAAATGAAATGATCCATCAGTGCTTAACGATAGAGTCCATTCATTATATTAGGTTTAAATTTTCTAGGGAATTTTGAATGACAAACAGGACAAACACTGTTCAGAGAGCTGCTCTAGGAGCCGTATAATATGGGTCGACTTTGGTTGTTTTTGCAAATTCCAGTACTTGTTCTTGGCATTCAAAGGTACACGTTTCTTTGTGTCTAACAATTGTTTGATACACACAATTAGGTGCACAGACTGTTTAAGCTGAATATAAGAAATAATGACATCATAAGTATTTATTAGCTGAACTTTTAAAGTGGCATATCTACACATGAATGTTTGGTATTGGTAGAAACTGTTCAGTCAGAACTAATTGTGATGAGTTTACGACGCCCATAGACTCGTCGTAAGGGCATTTCCGTGCGATCTCTCTATGGATTCCTGGGTGCCGCAGCCCCTACAATTTCTCATAAAAAGGTTAAAACATATTTTCAAAAAAATGTCTTTGCAAACAGTGGCCTCTGCCCTAGAGACATGGCATCTGGTAAGGATCTTCACTATTTGGGCTTGTTTGATGAGTGTCTAAGTGGGGTATGTGTGGGCGACAGCTCTTGGTCTCCTCTATTCTGAAAATCCTGAAGACACACTTTCCCATGTTGAGGCTGTTTTCAATGATTCGTGTAATTGAATTCGTGTCATCATCATCATCATCATTGTCTTCACATCCACATTTTTATCATGTTTATGATTTGTCTGCATAAAAGAAGTACAGACTGGTCAGGGAGCTTGTAATCATTTTTTGGCTGAAGATTTTGAGGATTTTGATTGACAAACAGTGCAGACCCTGATCAGAGGACTATTTTAGGAGCCATGTAATGTGTGTTTACACTGTTTGCTAATGGTAGAACATTCGTTTCATACTTTGAAAGGGCTGGATCAGTTTTGGTAGTAGTATTTTGTATGAGTAAGAGGTATGTTTTATATGAGCTGTGTATGAATAAACTTGTTTTTGTATTCCTCACACATTGAGGGCTAAAGAGAATCACTGCAGGGCAGAATGTTAGTATGTGTTTTTGGCTATTTTGCAAACTGTGTAGACCCAGATCATCTGCCATGACAACACACAGCATATGATAAGACTGTACAGTTTGTTTAGCCATGAGGTTACTTTATCATTTGAAGTAGCTTATGCACATTGCTGATGGATGTGTGTCAATCTTTGCGTTTGTATGCAAGTATGGTTGTCTGTGTATTTGTATGTGTAAGAGGTATGTTTTATATGAGCTGTGTATGAATAAACTGTTTTTGTATTCCTCACAAAATGAGAGGCTAAAGAGAATCACTGCAGGGCAGAATGTTAGTTTGTGTTTTTGGCTATTTTGCAAACTGTGTAGACCCAGATCATCTGCCATGACAACACAGCATGTGATCAGTCTGTACAGTTTGTTTAGTCATGAGGTTACTTTATCATTTGAAGTAGCTTATGCACATTGCTGATGGATGCGTGTCAATCTTTGCGTTTGTATGCAAGTATGGTTGTCTGTGTATTTGTATGTGTAAGAGGTATGTTTTATATGAGCTGTGTATGAATAAACTGTTTTTGTATTCCTCACAAAATGAGAGGCTAAAGAGAATTACTACAGGGCAGAATGTTAGTTTGTGTTTTTGGCTTTTTTGCAAACTGTGTAGACCCTGATCATCTGCTATGACAATACACAGCATGTGATCAGTGTACAGTTTGTTTAGTCATGAGGTTACTTTATCTTTTGAAGTAGCTTATACACATTGTTGATGGATGTGTGTCAGTCTTTACGTTTGTATGCAAGTATGGTTGTCAGTCTTTGCGTTTGTATGCAAGGGTGGATGTCTGTCAGTCCTTATCGTTTGTATACAAGTATAGTCGTCCTGAATCTTTGGAAAACCTTGGTCATATTATCAGCATCCTTTGACCACTTTAAATGCTGGAAGAGGCAGTACTTACCTTTTTGCAAACAATGTAGACCCAATGTAGCTCATGTTCTACTGTAACAATCTAATTAATATTCGTGATGTCATTGTTTCTTAGATACATATTCATTTAGGTAAGGGTTAAAGAGAAAATAATCCTTTCAGTATGAAACGCTTTCACTAGCAAGAGAATTTTGAATTACAAACAGTGCAACAGCTCTTGGTCTCCTCTATTCTGAAAATCCTGAGGACACTTTCTCATGTTGAGGCTATTTTCAATGATTCTGTAATTGATGTCATCATCAGCATCATCATCATTGTCTTCACATCCACATTTTTATCATGTTTATGATTGGTCGGGCATGAAAGAAATACAGACTGGTCAGGGAGCTTGTAATCATTTTTTGGCTGAAGATTTTGAGGATTTTGATTGACAAACAGTGCAGACCCTGATCAGAGGACTATTTTAGGAGCCATGTAATGTGTGTTTACACTGTTTGCTAATAGTAGAACATTCGTTTCATACTTTCAAAGGGCTGGATCAGTTTTGGTTGTAGTATTTTGTACGAGTAAGAGGTATGTTTTATATGAGCTATGTATTAATAAACTGTTTTTGTATTCCTCACACATTGAGGGCTAAAGAGAATCACTGCAGGGCAGAATGTTAGTTTGTGTTTTTGGCTATTTTGCAAACTGTGTAGACCCAGATCATCTGCCATGACAACACACAGCATATGATAAAACTGTACAGTTTGTTTAGCCATGAGGTTACTTTATCATTTGAAGTAGCTTATGCACATTGCTGATGGATGTATGTCAAGTCTTTTTGTTTGTATGCAAGTATGGTTGTCTGTCTTTACGTTTGTATGCAAGTGTGGTTGTCTGTCTTTACATGTGTATGCAAGTATGGTTGTCTGTCTTTACATTTGTATGCGAGTGTGGTTGTCTGTCAGTCTTTAACGTGTATATGCAAGTATAGTTGTCCTGAATCTTTGGAAAACCTTGGTCATATTTTCAGCATCATTTGACCGCTTTAAATGCTGGAAGAGGCAGTACTTACTTTTTCCAAACAATGTTGACCAGATGTAGCCCATGTGACTATAACAATCTAATTAATATTCATGATGTCATTGTTAAATGTTAAATTGTCATGTCAAATGATGATTTAGTAAAGGGTTAAAGATGAGGAGTGCATTCAGTATGAAAGGTTTTAACTAGCAAAATAATTTTGAATGACAAACAGTGCAGACCCTGATCACACGACTCCTCTAGGAGCCATCTGATGTGTTTGCTTATGGCAGAACACTCATTTCATGCTTTCAAAGGGCTGGGTCAGTTTTAGTGGTAGTATTTTGTATGTGTAAGAGGTATGTTTTATATGAGCTATGTATTAATAAACTGTTTTGTATTCCTCACACATTGAGGGCTAAAGAGAATCACTACAGCGCAGAATGTTTGTATGTGTTTTTTGGCTATTTTGCAAACTGTAGACCCAGATCATCTGCTTTGTCAATACACAGCATGTGATAAGACTGTACAGTTTGTTTAGCCATGAGGTTACTTTATCATTTGAAGTAGCTTATGCACATTGTTGATGGGTGTGTCAGTCTTTACATTTGTATGCAATTGTGGTTGTCTGTCAGTCTTCAACGTTTATATGCAAGTATAGTTGTCCTGAATCTTTGGAAAACCTTGGTCATATTACCAGCATCCTTTGATCGCTTTAAATGCTGGAAGAGGCAGTACTTACCTTATCAAACAATGTTGACCAGATGTAGCCCATGTGACTATAACAATCTAATTAAAATTCATGATGTCATTGTTTCTTAGATACATGATAATTTAGTAAAGGGATAAAGATGAGGAGTGCATTCAGTATGAGAGGTTTTAACTAGCAAGAGAATTTTGAATGACAAACAGTGCAGACCCTGATCACATGACTCCTCTAGCAGCCATCTGATGTGTTTGCTTATGGCAGAACACTCATTTCATGCTTTCAAAGGGCTGGGTCAGTTTTGGTGGTAGTATTTTGTATGTGTAAGAGGTATGTTTTATATGAGATGTGTGTTAATAAACTGTTTTGTATTCCTCACACATTGAGGGCTAAAGAGAATCACTACAGCGCAGAATGTTTGTATGTGTTTTTGGCTATTTTGCAAACTGTATAGACCCTGATCATCTGCTATGACAATACACAGCATGTGATAAGACTGTACAGTTTGTTTAGCCATGAGGTTACTTTATCATTTGAAGTAGCTTATACACATTGTTGATGGGTGTGTGTCAGTCTTTACGTTTGTATGCAAGTACAATTGTCTGTCTGTATTTACTTTTGTATGCAAGTACGGTTGTCTGTCAGTCTTTACGTTTGTATGCAAGTATGGTTGTATGTCAGTCCTTAACGTTTATATGTAAGTATGGTTGTCCTGAATCTTTGGAAAACCTTGGTCATATTAGCATCTTTTGATCCTTCTTATTGCTGGAAGAGGCAGTACTTACATTTTGCAAACAATGTTGATCCACTGTTGTCCATGGGCTACTGTAACAATCTAATTAATTTTCATGATGTCATTATTTCTTAGATAAATATTCATTTAGTAAAGGGTTAAAAATAAGGGTCCATTCAGTATGAACAACTATAACTTGCAACGGGATTTTGAATGACAAACAGTGCAGACCCTGACAAGAGGGCTCTTTTAGGGGCCATATAATATGGGTTTACACTGTTTGGTTGTGGTAGATTACTCGTTTCATGCTTTCAAAGGGTTAATCAGTTTTGGTGGCAGTGTTTTGTATGCGTCAGAGGTATGTTTTATATGAGCTGTGTTTGAATAAACTGTTTTTCTAATCCTCACAAAATGAGGGCTAAAGAGAATCACTACAGGGTAGAATGTTTGTATGTGTTTTTGGCTATTTTGCAAACTATAGACCCAGATCATTGCCATGAGTCTGTACAGTTTGTTTAACCATGAGGTTACTTTATCTTTTGAAGTAGCTTATGCACATTGTTGATAGTTGTCTGTCTTTACGTTTATCTGTCAGTTTGTACGTTTATTTGCAAGTATGGTTGTACGTTTAAATGCAAGTATGGTTGTCTGTTATTCCTTACGTTTGTATGCAAGTATAGTTATCTGTCAGTATTTACGTTTGTATGCAAGTATAGTTATCTGTCAGTCTTTACGTTTGTATGCAAGTATAGTTGTCCAGAATATTTTGAAAACCTTGGTCATATTATCAGCAACTTCTGATCCCTTTTAATGCTGGGAACGACTTTCTTTTTGAAAACAAAGTAGACCCAGATCAGAGTTTCGCAGAGGAGCCCTGTAAGCAGGGCCTGTACTGTTAGTCATACACACTCTTAATAACTTTAAGCAATTCATACAGAATGGACTCTATAGTTAAAGGCTGTTGGATCTTTCCGCTTTGAATAGTCTGCATTTCTACCCATTTATTTACAAACAGAAACGGTTGCAGATACTGGAAAGAACTGTCCGTGGACACATTTTTAATTCAATGTCGGATAGTACTACATTCTGATCAACCTTTCACTTCATGCATAACTCGGTTGTTCTTCTGTGCACGAAACGTTGCAATGCCGTGCATAGAAAATATGTCGGGGTCTTCCTTCACCTTTAATTAGCTGGATATCGCGATATATTAAAGCAATGTGCAAACAAGCCACTATGATAAATGTTAATTTTCATATCAAGATATGAAACAAATTTATTGCCAAATGGTAGCGGCTCCGGTCATATTGTAACGTATATATGCAGATCGGACCTTTGTGAGATGGCTCCAACAGGAGCTGTCTGATCTGGGTCAGTTTTGTTTGGCAAGGAAGAGATAGAGTCGGATTATCAAGTAAAGGGTTACGATAGATTTTTAAGATAGATCATCAAGTGTTAGCTTGTTAGAAAATACAACCCTTCAGTGTTAACCCTTTCCCTGTTCTATATTTATTCCAAATTTAAATACCTACTTGCATATTCATGAACATAATAGGTATAATGAAATATTGAAGATGGAACATTGTAGCCATTTTAGAAACTAAAGAAAGAGGTCTTACAGTTTCTGCCATGGCCAAAACACATATATACATACCCCATGATAAGATAACAGCTATTGAATATTCATGGTGTCATTTTTTTTCTTACATAAATATTCATGATGTAAATGGTTAATTTGAAAGATTTCATGTATCAATGATGAAACCTGCTATTGTATATTCATGTATGTTTGATGGTGAAAGTTATATCATTGGATGGTTTCATGTACCCACATTCTGAAAGTGTCTTTGTCAGTTTCACTGTGATGCAGAAGTGCTATAAGAATGAATGGGCTGTGTGAGAACGTAACGTCAATGCTTAATCCTTTCCCTGTTATATAATTAATTTCAAATTTCGATACCTACTGAATATGGACAAAATAGCTATAATGAAGTATGGAAGGTGGAACATTGTAGCCATTTTAGAAAGTAAAGAAACACATATTTAAAATTCCATTAGCAAACAGAGCAGACCCTGATCAGACTATAGTAGTCGTCTGATCTGGGTCTGCTCTGTTTGCAAATGCATGGAAACACGTTTATATGAGGGGAAAGGGTTAAATCAGATCGGCTGACAAAAGTTTGGTCAAGGTCTGCATCATTTATCAACATTATCAAACGTTACACCCTAGGAGACCCTGACCAGACATTTTGATGTCACCAGCTTTAGGAGGGTGACAATTAGGAACAGTCTGTCTGTCTGTAATTTTTTCAGTCACACTTTTTTGCCACACTTCTTCTGCCTTTAGATGACACATGTGTTCCACTGAACACTGTTGTTTGATGACGTCAGCTAGTATAGGTCTACACTGTTTAAATTCCTGCATTATTTTGTTACCTAGCCCGGCTCATTTGATGTAAGTGTCAACAAGTGTGAGGGGAATTTTCCCCTCTTTGTGCTGTAAGTTCAGTGGAGTCTGGATGTTAACAGAAATGTCTGATTTTGTTATTTTGTTGGAAAGAAATGTAATCATACTGGCCCTTAACCTCATGAATATTCATTTAAATATAATGACGTCATGAATATTAATGAATAATACTTTTGTTCATACTGGCTGATGAACACAGGAAATTTTGGCCATGGCAGAAACTTTAAAATCAGATCTGTATTATTCCATAAACAAATAGAGCAGACCCTGATCAGACGGTTGCCATAGGAGCCGTATCTGACCTTGGTCTACTCTGTTTGTAAAGATGTGTATATGAGGTAAAGGGTCAATAATTAGTTAATTGTATTGTAATGTAACGCCATGTATGTTAGGCTTACAGAGTTGAATAGTTCATTCTAGATTGCCCCTAAGATAGATAGGTTGCATGGGTTCTCTTTTTTTGCTATATAAATAGATAACCTGTACTATTTAAATTCTACTTGTAGTTTTAACTCTGCGTGCTAGCTGCTCGTTTTTGAAAACGCAGAGGTCCGGATAAAATGCGTAAACCCTATGCCGTGACCCACCTTTAGAGTAGCCTCGAAGAGACGATTCTAAAGAGTGGTCACAGTGTAGAGTTTGGTGGAGAAATAAAGGAGCTATTGTTGAAAATAGAGTTTGGTGGAGAAATGACGATTTTATTATTTGGGTACGCATCTTTATCTGTAGCTCTGAAACGTATGTAAACTGGTTTGATCCAGATGAGTTGCCGACTAACTCTGGGTATCTCCAAGATCAAAACACTATCATGACTCTGACTTTATTTTTGAAGAGAAATAGAAGGAAAATAACTAACTTTTACCTCATACAAAGTAGTTTAACGTCTTTTTAAACACAGTAGACCCAGATTATACGATTCTTAAATGAACCGTTTGACCAGCGTATGCTCTGTTTGCTGATGGGAGTATACAGATCTGAGTGTGCAGTTCTTCTCGTTGCCAAGACTTCTTCGTATGCCATT
Source organism: Azorinus chamasolen (assembly GCA_963576725.1). Classification (NCBI taxonomy): domain Eukaryota; kingdom Metazoa; phylum Mollusca; class Bivalvia; order Cardiida; family Solecurtidae; genus Azorinus; species Azorinus chamasolen. The sequence goes on along the minus strand of OY755240.1, from coordinate 77,464,888 downwards.
ATAAAAAAAACCCAACCAATTAATATTCATAAATTCAAAGGTTTTTTCCCCATGAATGTTCACCCTGTAAAGGGTTGAGACTCACAACAAACGAATACCATAGAGCATGTACAGAGTTGATTGTAGTTTGATGTTTGTACCGTATACTGAAAGCTTAGCGCAAAACTATTGCACCGCCTCTTCAGCCTGTAACGCTTTGCTACGTCATAACACAATATGGATCCTTATGAGACGCAGAATGTATTGGCATCTCATCAGAATCCAACTTGTGTGCAAAGGTTATAACTGATTGAGCCCAATAGTTTTGTCCCTAAGCTTTCGGCCAGTCTCCCGTTATCATTTGTTAACCTGTGGTACAGTGTTACTCTACTCTGTAAGCCTTGCATACATAGTACTTTTTTTCTCTTTGTCATAATTTGGGTTCCCCGTGTTAAAAAGAACTTGTGAAAGTCACAGTGCTTTTGAAACTTTAAATAAAATGTGCAGTTCAAAAATAAGACATTTGTTGTTTGTTTGTTCCTTACCTCTGTAGTTTGGCTTTTTTACCCTTTTCCTCATATAAACGCATTTTCACGCATTTGCAAACAGAGTAGACCCAGAACAGACGTCTGTTTGCCCCCCCCCCCCCCCCCTTCCTTCAGTAATGCTACCATTAAAAGAGTCCGTTTTTGGGTAGTAGAGGCAGATGGTAGCTTAATGAACCACCTGCTTTTCTATAAAGCCAATCATGATCGTTTATTGAGTGGTCGCTTTTGAAGGGTTCTATTGTATACCATGCCAGTTGGTTTTGTTCTGCATTAAATAGCCGTACAGGGCGCAGCGGTTTTTGTTCAACTGGTTGCTTTAGAGAGTTTCTACCATTATAATCTCAGTACACAGTATAACCTCTTTAAAATAATCCACACATTTGGGGGTGTTAAGGCAAGTGTGAGTTTATTATAGTACAATAGAACCTGTCTTAAGCGGCCATCAAAAAGAGGTCTAATTATGGGACTGTAAGACAGGTTTTAGCTTAATGCATGACAAAATAATGCAGAAAGCTCCCATAGGAGTACAGTAGAATCTGTCTTGAGCGATCATCAAAAAAGCCTTTTAAAAGAGGTCTAATTGTGGGACTTTAAGGCATGTGGTAGCTTAATGCATGACAAATATAATGTAAAACGCTCCTATAGGATCTTTCTGCGTTACTTTTGCCCTGCATTAAGCAACCACATGCTTTTTAAGGGTCGTATGTTCAATAAATAAATGGCTTCTCAGGACAGGTTCTGCTGTAGTAGCCTACCCAAATAACCCTAAGTATCCGGACATACGAACACATGCAAATAGTGCAGACCAAGATCAAGAAGCTGATACGGATGCAGTTTGTTCTAGGTCTAAACTACTAGTATTTGCTCCTGTATCAGCCTAATATACAGTTATCAAAATGGAGCCAATACGAACTATACAGCTGTACAAACTGGGTGGAATAGCCTCATAGGCTATTTTTAGATCCTACCTCTGAATAAATCTACCAAAAAGGAGCATTTACTAGAGAAAAGGGAACTTAGAATTGTGTAGTTTTGAAACCATTGTGATAAATAGAGCATTTGCTCTTTTGGAGCAAATGCTCTATTTATCACAATGGTTTCAGAAAGTGGCTTTCACAGAGGAGTCAAAAGACGTCAATATGAGGGTATGGGTTAAGAATTCGACGAACCTATTAAACTTATCACGTCTCATCTGACACCTGTTTTCGGGTCTACATTTTAGTTGTTAATGCTTTTGTTCGTGAATGGGTTAATCATTCATACGGATGATATATAATCTAAATTTGAAGGTTCAATACTTTAACCTTTTTGCTTCATAGATACGCTTTTGCAAAGAGAGTATATCCAGATCACACCGTAGGAGGTGTCTGATCAGGGTCTGCTTTGTTTGCTCATGGAATAATATACAAGTGGTTCTACAGTGTCTGTCATGGCCAATATCCCATGTATGCATGTGTCATTATCAAAATTTAGTCTAATTAGTAGCAATGGTGTCAATGCGTTATTTCTGACGAACTTTTGTCTGATCTGGTACTGCGCTGCTTGTCATGTTGCATTTTAGCGACATTTTGGCGATGGAAGAGTTAAGAAACAATGGATAACCAACATTGCAATTAAAAGCATTGAAAAGATGCTTGCAGCGGTAGATTGAACAGCACGTTTGTTATACAGTGCAGCGAAGCACTCAACTTTAGCAGGGACATTATCCAAAGAGACACTACTTGTTTGGTAACCTATAAACGAACTCAAAATTCTTAATTTGACAGTGGAAATTCAGATGATTATTATTTTATTAATATGTATGGCGTGTCAGGCGTTGCAATGTTGTATAAAATATATATTTTTTTTATAATTTTATATATTTGTTGTATATTTTATATATGTATTGTATAAATATATATTTTATACAATAAATATACAATAAATATATATAATATACAATAAATATATAAAATTATACAATAAATATATATTTTATACAACAAATATATAAAATATACAATAAATATATAAAATTATACAATAAATATATTGATTTTGCAACAGTCGTTTTAAACCCTAAACCCTTTACTCCATGAATATGTAGGTAAGAAGTAAGTTCATCATGAATATCAATTAGATTAACTGTTAACGTTTGGCCATTGCAGAAACTGTAGACCCATATCTGTATTATTTGATGAGCAAACAGAGCAGACCCTGGCCAGAAAGTTCCTATAGGAGCCGTCTGATATGGGTCCACTCTGTTTGCAAAGGCTTAGAAAGACGTATTTATGGAATATATATGGAGTAAAGGGTTTAGGGTTTAAAACGACTGTCAGACTATAAAACTGTTCAAAGTGCTATTGAAAACGAGAGAAATATGCCTGATTCAGATGTTTTCGTAGTGATCAGGAGCAGAAAAAAAGTTTTAAAAGTACAAACAACTTGTTTTTATTCATAAGTAGTGAAATGAACATTTTTTGGAAGAATAAAAAAAGAAAAACTTTTACAGCACTCGGTATTCCAAGTCGGTCACCCATCCAAGTACTAACCGGACTCGACGTTGCTGAACTTCCGTGATCGGAAGAGAACTGGATCAACTATAGTGGATGCAGAGCATGCTACATGTGTAAGACTCATCGTCCAATCAGATCCTTCGATGCAAATATACAATAAATATTAACGTGTTGCAAAATCAATATATTTATTGTATAATTTTATATATTTATTGTATATTTTATATATTTATTTATAAAATATATATTTATTGTATATTTTTATATATTTGCTATATAATACATATATTTATTGTATAAGATATATATTTATTCAATATACAATAAATATATAAAATTACACAATAAATATATATTTTATGCAATAGATATATAAAATATACAATAAATATATAAATTTATACAATAAATATATAAAATTATACAATCAAAATATATTCTATACAATATTGCAACGCCTGACACGCCATAAATATGCAGGGCTTCCGCTATGCCTTGAAAAATATATTCAGTTATAGCTGCGTGAAACTCTGAGTATGAACACGTGAAAAAGTACTTGATTACAAAATCCTTTTGGAATGGACATATCGAATTAATGAAACACAATGGGAAAATATAAAGCAGTAGGTTTACAACACAAATTAAAGGGGTGGGAGGGGGGGGGGGGGGGTATAACGACTTATCTTATACGATGTTGACGTTCTGTATAGTTGTTTTTTTTCCAAATGAATATCACTTTTCATATTGTGCATAAACAGTGAGAATAAGTATAGCTTGCTTACCACTACTCGTCCAAGTACTGCCAGTGTATAAATTGTTCATTATTTAAACGTCGTGATTGAATTACAAAATTTGAATTTATACTTAAAACAAATGAATATTCTTATAAAATGCAGCTCAAAATTGATTTTATTTAAAACTTCTCCTGTTAAGCGCGAACTGACTCTCATTTACAAACGACTTGGATCCAAATACAATCTCGGCCTCTAAGCACCCAAATTACTAGCCACTAGATCAACAGTTTCTCAAAGCTTAACCCTTTCGCTGCCAATGCCGGATCTGTGATTACCTATGCAAACAGTTTGGATCTAGATGAGACGCCGAGTAACTCGGCGTCTCATCAGGATCCAAACTGTTTGTTACTGTTACTATGTTTTTGAAATAAAAATGAAGAAAATAAAAAAAAAATGAAAATTTGTAGTAGACGACAAAGTTAGCAGACGACAGAGTATGGCAGCGAAAGGGTTAAATGAATTTTTGACAAAAGTATAAATTGCAACATATTGTGTGTTATGCAGACAACATTTATTTGCAGCAGTGGAAGACTTCAAACTATACAGATACCTGACTAAACGATTAGATAATTTGTTAAAATTGGAATCTTGAAAAAGCAGGTGGTTGCTTAACCATTTCCCTTATGTAAACGCCTTTACACACATTTGCAAACAGGGTAGATCCAGATCAGACGGCTCTTGTATGAATCTTCTGATCAGGGTCTACTTTGTTTTCCTATGAAATTGTATAGATTGTGTCTGGGTTTGGTTTTTTTTGTATAAGCCAACAATTCCCTTTTAAAGTTTCGCCTTATAAAAATAAGTTCATGAAGTGATCAATTCATGCTAAAATGTTCGTTAGGGAAGGAATGGGTTAATGACAGGCAAAAGTGATGTAGAAAACTTACATAGGAACCTTTGACATAACGTGTGTCCTGTTTTAACCATTTCCCTGTTCTATATTTATTCAAAGTTTCAACACCTACTGAATATTCATGAAAACAAACCAGTTATAATACAATATGGAAGGTGGAACATTGTACCCATTTTAGAAAGTCAAGACACATATATTTCAAATTCCACTAGCAAACAAAGTACACCCTGATCGGATGGTTCCTATAGGAGCCGTGTGATCTGGATATATTCTGTTTGCAAATGCGTGTAAACACGTTTATATGCGAGAACGGGTTAAGCTACCATCTGTATTAAAATCCAGAATCAGTTTCTTTTGAGTAGTTGTACTTGAGAGACCTTATTATATATGACGTATTCATAACGCTCCTAATAAGAAAATCAAGAACAATCCTTAGTTTCTCGAATAGTAGTTAAAGAGTTATGAAGTTTTACATCAAATATGTATTGAACAAATTATTCTAAGAGCCATAGAATGAAAATTTACTCTACAGTTTTGCTAGAGATATAAATAGGAATTGTTCTAAGGTTAAAATATTCCTAAGGGGCTTTATAAATATGGACCCGGATCTCAAAAATAAATGTCAAATATTCATGAATACTTCTACACATTGCCAATAAATGCAGTTTGCATTGATGTTACAGTGCTCCCTCTCTACAACGACACCCTTTGGGATACGAAAATTGTATGTGTTGTTCAGAGGGAGTTGTTATAGGGAGGGAAAATCAAACATAATTAGTTTGTTTGCAGATCCCCAGATAAGGTGTATTTCGAGAACTAAAACCGTTATGCCTCAATCAAACCCTATGTTGTGACCACTCTTTAGAATCGTCACAAAGTGACGATTCTAAAGAATGGTCACAACATAGGGTTTGATGGAGGCATAAATAAAATACAATGGAAAAAAGTTGTTTCTGGAGCCTTGTTGTTTCAGAAACACTGACATGCGTTGTTGTAAGGAGGGACTCGTTATTGAGAGGGTCGTTGTAGGGAGGGAGCACTGTATATAACAATGAATTTGTACCGTAGTTCCGTATTGTACAATTTCAAGATTTCAGTGAATGATATACAGTAGAACCCGTCCTAAGCGGATGTTCATTTATTGAACATATGCGTCTTAAAAAGCAGGTGGTTGCTTAATGCAGGGCAAAAGTAATTCAGAAAGCTACTATAGGAGCTTTCTGCATTACCTTTGACATGCATTAAGCTACCACCTGCCCTACGTACCCATAATTAGTCCTCTTTTTGATGACCGCTTAAGACGGGTTCTACTGTAGATGTATTGTCAAAGATTGCAACGCCCCCAGGACTAAAGCTGTACCCACTGTTTGACGGGATAATGTTCACACTTATTAACACTTATCCAGGTGACCCGTGTCCTGAAAGGCATTTGCAAACAGCTTGGATCCAGATGAGACGCCGAGTTACTCGGCGTCTCATCTGGATCCAATCTGTTTGACATACGGTCTATAGTTTCTCAAAAGTTGTACACGATTATGACGTAATCAAGATCGCTCCAGATCCCAATTTGAGCAGACATTATTTTTTACAGCAGGTTCAGGGTTAAGGAAGTGACTAGAATTCACATGGTAACGACAAGTGTACAAGTTCGACCCTTAGCCTGTTATTGATGTGAACTCATTTGCTCACAGTGTAGATCCCATTAGAGGCCAAATGATTCGGGTTGTCACCGGGAATGAACCTACATGGAACAAACCATGAAAATATGCCTACTAAAAATGGAGGGGAATAGTGGCATTGAGGACATCATTGTTTTCTCTTGGTGAAAATTTACCCTGCAGTCCGAAGGGTTTTGAAATAGCCGATACACATTAGGCCACGTATAGTTTCACGAAATTTGGTAGACTTAATTTTGAAACTTTGACAGCAGTCGGAAGTCTCGATGATTGATCGGGGCCATGTACATGGCCATATAAACATGGTGCATCCATACATTGCTGGCATAAACAGACTGGGTTTTGGAAATAACAGGTAAGCGGTGATTTCTGATTTATCATTTGGACTAAACATAAACAGAGAAGTGATATTTTGTGTTTCTCAATTTTATTAATCTAAACAGAATGGCAAATTTCCATATTTACTGGTTTACCATACATGTACAAGCGAACATTGGCTGTCACCCTTGCCTAAATCTAATTTTCATTTAACTCTTTCGCTGCCATTTTTTGTCGTCTGCGACACTTTATTTTCCTTTTTTTCTCAAAAAGAAATTCTCTTCGTTTGTGTTTCTTAAAACGTACACGTAGTCAGAAGCAAATAATTTAGACCCTGGTGAGACGCCAAGTTGCCCGCGTATAGCCTGGGTCCATGCTTATAAAACTTTTAGTTGAGTCTGAGTTCGTTCTCAAGTTTTTGATTGGTCAGATTTGAGCCTTTGGCTCAAATCTGACCAATCAAAAGCTTGAGAACTCAAATCTGACCAATAAAAAGCTTGAGAACGAAACTCAGACTCAACTAAAAGCTTTATAAGCATAGAGCCTAGATTCAAACTGTTTGCATAAGTAATCACAAATGCAACATCGGCAAGGAAAGTGTTAAATTGATGTGTTCTTCAAGACTTTCTTTGCCGATGTGACATTTGGACATTAATTTGTGCAGATTGCCTCTTTAGGAGCCGTTTGATCTGGGGCTTCATTGTTTGCATATGCCCCGTTGAAGGCCATTAAGCATTTATAGACTAACATCTTGTTCCATCTTACTCTATAGTCTTTTGTATTTAATGACTACAGTGAAATCTCTCTAAACCGGACGTAAAGTATCAATTCCGGTTTTTAACACTTTACTCCATAATACAATGCGCCTTTCTACGTCTTTCCAACAGAGTAAACACAGACCAGACGACTCCTATAGGAGCCGTCTGAGCAGGGTCTGCTCTTTTTGATTATGAAATAATATAGATATGATTCTACAGTTTCTACTATGGCTACAAAATTAATGCCTGTGCCCATGTGCCATTTTAAAATATAATCTAATTAATATTCATGATATAATTATTTCTTATATGAATATCCATGGAGTAAAGGGTTAAGACTGCAGGATAAAAGCCATGCAGAGCGTTCCTAAAGGAGCTATCTTCGTGACTATCCCTCTGTTACCTACATACACAGAGCTACATAACTTTGGGATTTTTACAAAAAAAAGTCCAGTTTACAGTGAATTTATGTACCCTAAACACGCTAAGTCTTCGGAAAGACAAACTTAGGCAAATAGCGCAGACCCAGATAAAACAGCTCCTGAAGGAACAGTTTGATCTATGTTTACACTATTTGTTACCATGTCAGTCTAATTTGGTACCAGCTTGATCTGCAGAGCTTTACAAACCAGTGCAGAGTGGTGATTATGTGTCTGAATACTTAGGATACCTAGTGAATGTTTTAATCCTTTCTTTGTTCCATGTTTATTCTAAATTTCAATACCTACTGAATATTCATGAACAAAATATTTATAATGAAATATGGAAGGTGGAACATTGTAGACATTTTAGAAAGCAAAGAAACAGATCTATCAAATTCTATTAGCAAACAGAGTAGACCCTGATCAGACGGCTCCTTTAGAAGCCGTCTGATCTGGGTCTACTCTGTTTGCAAATGCGTGAGAACACGTTTATATGAGGGAAAGGGTTAAGGCTATTAACCCCTTGCCTAATGGAGACGCAGTCTGATCAGGGTCTGCTCTGTTTTTCTTTAGGGATGTTATTGGTCAGATTCTACAGTTTCTGTCATGGCCAACCAGTCCAATTTCCGTAGGCAATTATATGAAATCAGCTAATTAATATTCATGATGTCTTTATTTCTTGCATGAATATTAATTAGGTAATTTGTCAATGATAACATTGTCAGTCTGGGCACTGCCGAAATCTGACGTTAGCATATGCGAATTCAAATCAGAACAACTTGATGTAAATTGATACAATATTTTTAAGGATTTATCAAGTATTTAAACTATTCACTATTTAAATTTATTCAAGGTTAAGCAGTAACGACGTCTTATGCAGTTCATGCGCATGATAATGTGCGACAAGGACTGACATAGTTATGTTTTTAATTCTCCGAATTCCACCATAACAAAACAATAATTTTAACCCTCTCACAACCAATTGTGAATTCTATATACAATTAGAGAGTTCTAGTGCTCGAATACCATTTCCAAACACTTTGGATCTATCTAAAATAACGAGTAATCGCATGTCGCCAAGGATTTACCATTTACACCATGAATATTCATGTAAGAAATAATTAAAAACATTTATAATGGTACGTGAACACATTAATATTTGGGCATAGCAGAACTTATAGAATCATTACATTATTTCATAAGCAAACAGAGTAGACCCTGGTCAGACATTTCATGCAGGAGCTATCTGATCTGGGTCTATTCTGTTTGCAAATGCGTATTTATGGAATGAAGACTGTTTAACATTCTGTACATATCTTTAATATTCCGGTAATAAATAAGGAAATCATGATTTAACATAGCTCCAGATAAGATGCGTAAATAATTTTTTTTTCAAATATAACTTGTTAATTTCTCCACCAAACCCTATGTTGTGACTTTCTCCACCAAACCCTATGTTGTGACTACTCTTTAGAATCGTCTCTTCGAGACGATTCTAAAGACTCGTCACAACATAGGGTTTGGTGGAGAAATGCTGAGTTTAGTCCTTGAGTACGCACCGTTATCTGTAACTCCACATGGATACTAATTAGCTCTTTGTTTTATGATGTCATTACAATATAATACAAATTATTTTATTACTCTCAGTTCATGGTATACGTAAATTACGAACAATGGGTTTTATGAACAGTGGCCATTCTAACCGTGACACAAACTGTAGGGTCAGAGCTTTATAATTCCACAGGTAAACCCGGCAGACCATGATAAGGTGCTCATATACGAGTTAGTGTTCTAAAGGTTTAACTATCAAGCAGTCAGCTTTTAACGGAAGTTTAATTGTGAAAACTACAAATTTGTTCAAAATGTCTTATTTAGTGTTTTGTACATCTCTTCTTACAGAAAATGAAAATCATCGCCGTACTTATATTGGGAGCCGTTGTGGCCACGGCTTTTGCCGACCACAAAGATGGTAAGCAGCCTTTCTCATGTTTAGTTCAATTCAATTCAATTCTCTTTTGCATAAACTACAACAGGAAGGTTATATAAATGTACACAGACAAACACAGGAATGTTACAGAAGAGCTTAACTCATTTGTGCCCACGATCCCATATATGGGACATAGGCAAACAGTGCAGATAACACGTTGTCACGCATTATGTGGCGTCTGATCAGAGTCTACACTGTTTGCTGATAGGAATTTCAATATATAAAAAAGAAATTGAAAATTTAGGCCAGGCATGCCTGAGATAGAAAATGGACTAATCCAATAATAAACATGGAAGAATCCAATGGGCGCAAATGGGTTAAGTATCATGAACAGTTGAATACCATGATTTAGAGGAGTGACTTACAACTGTAATTCTTAATTAAACCTCGCTTGTGTCGCATAATTGCTAATGAGATAATTATATTATCAGACCTTTGGATCAGCATTGTTTTACTTTAGAGAATTTGACTTAACCCTTCGCTTGCTAATCGCGTCAATATACCTACCTGTAAATAGTGAAGACCCAGATGAGACAGCTCCTGCAGGAGCTGTCTCATCAGGGTCTGCACTATTTACAAGTTGACTGTGCAACCAGTGCACTCCACAGCAATAATTGCACAGCGAAATACTTGTACACAGTGAAGATATGTGTAATTATACAACAGGGCATGGGTAAAGAAGGAGACATGTATTTTAAAATTCAGCAAGCGAAGGGTTAACTTGAGACGATTCTGTAGCAGGCTCTATGTTTTTCTCAATGAATAAATAAACGTTACAACTTTTCTTCGGAGACACACGCATAACGTTTCATTATAGCAGAATTCAACAATTTCTGTCCGAAAATTAATTTATGTTAACCTTTACTATGCTGTGAAAAAAATGTCTGTTCAATTTTGTCTACTACTTCGATACGAGGTTTTACTGATCGTGCGAACACTACGATTTCACTATGTAAGACTTTGCAATGATATTTGCAAATGGTTTAGATTATTATTAGACGTTGTCGCGTCAGGATAAAAGTGTTTGATACTGTTGACACTGTTTTGAAATGAAATTGGAGCATATTTTGACAGAGGTCAAGATACGATGTGTAAATTAAAACATTTTCAAGAATAATTCCCTTATTTCAACGCCAAACCCTATGTTGTGACCACTCTTTAGAATCGTCTCGAAGAGACGATTCTAAAGAGTGGTCACATCATAGGGTTTGATGGAGAAATGGCGATTTTAGTAACTGAGTATGCACGTTTATCTGTTGCTCTGTTGAGAACTAATTAAAGCGACCAAACTTCTACAGATATAATGTTATTTAGTGTTGATTGACAGAGTTAAGCTTACGCTGCCACGTATTGTTGTCTACAAAGTCTGGTCTGGTTTTCAATTCTTTTTTTCTTTAAATGTTCTTCCTTTTTGTCTGAAAAAAAACCCCATAATCACAGTATCAAAGAGGGGACATCATGTTACTGAGTATCTCATCTCAACCAAACGGTTGGCGGGGTAATCGCACAGCTGTTGGAAGAGAAGGAGTAAACAGTCTCGCTTATCTTATGCATTTCAGAAAAACTCACGATCAAAGTAAAATGTGTCAACAATATTATATTTCATTAAGTTAAATATACAAAATATAATATCAATATTCTGACCAGGAGGGTACATTCCAAATACATGCACGCAAGTCTGACTAAAACACAAAGCAAACATATATGTAACCAAACAAACGAGTAATGATGCTGATGATGATGACGATGAATGACCACGACGATTATGATGATGAAACTTTACGTTACTTGAAAACTTATTGCTGAAGATAAAGTTCCTTGTTATAGTATACCAAATAAAAAACCCAACTAACTAACAACATTAATATGCCAGCCATTAATGGTATTGATTCGACGTTTTCGAAATACGATGATGTGTTTTATATCTATTCCATTTATTAAAACGTTTCTGCTTCAATGTATATTTAATATTTTGTCACATGGGGCGTAGAAAGTTAGATTCTAAGTATCGAACAGATTCAATACACAGAAAGATCTACCTGGAGGCTAATACTAACTGGTGGTATAACGGAAGTTGTCGTCACTTCCGGGTTTTTATTGACATAAAAGTCACGAATCTTTCGCGCGCACGTTTCCCCCACCATCGCCTAAGGACACACAACACTGATTACCTGAGCTCGCATTAAACACTTACTTTGATTACTAGATTAGGCATTCAGAATGGTTTTGATTCAGATCATTTATCGAACTTAACAGACATTTAACAAACACACACATGACACTGTTATAACGTTTAACCTAGAACATCCTTATCAGATGAAGCTGTAAGAAAATCAAAAGAACAAATAGAAATGTAAAGCAAATAATGAGGAAAGAAGTTTGAAAATCCTTATGTGATTTTTAATGATGTTTCAGAAGATAGTTTCTCTATTTGTTCCCGTTTTCATTTTTATAGCTCTTTTATGTTTAAAATATTTTGAATAAATATATGTTCTAATTGTAAACAGTAAAACCTCTTTCAACAAGAATTATAGCAGAAAAGCATTTAGAAACGTTTAGGCAGGTAGATGCTTATTGCAGGGTGAAAATCATGCAGAAAGCTCTCAGAGGAGCTTTCGGCATGACATTCACCCTGCATTAAGCTGCCACCTTTCTTAAAAACTGATATTGATAATTTGAACGTCCGTTTTACTGTAGCCTACAAGTTTATACATTTTTAAAACTTTATACCTGTACCTGTATATCGTAATCAATATAAAACATGCACTATTTGATATTGTTAACATTATGTCATATTGCTCAATGTTAAACGTGTGTTTCACAGAGCCAGTCCTTCCCAACATGCCCAACCTCAAAGATATGATGGGCGGCAAGATGCCCCAGATCCCTCCCGGTATGAAGCTCGATGACCTCAAAGACGCCTTTTACAATATGCCACCCGCCATGAAGGCGAAACTGAACGATATGGCAGAGTGTAAGTACTTTACCATATCAGCGACCACAAAAACCAAGAACTTCAATGATAATATTAAAAACAGCGATGATAATGACAACAACTCTGGTGATATCAACAACAACAAAACACAACATCTGTAGAAATGTCTGCTAGAGTGTAGAATCTGTCCACACCAAAAATGGAGGAATTAACTCCATTGGCGCCAAATAATGTTTGTCTGCAAACAATGTCACTTGCTTTAACCCTTTCGGCGCCAAATTTCTAATTGTCGTCTGCAATCCAAGTTTGTTAAATCATTCAGTAAAATAAGGAAATGAGATAAATAAATGCAAATTTCAAAGGAATAAAGCACATATATAGAAATAGAGATTGAGAAAAATAGTGAAGTCTTTGATCAGAGGCCGCCTTGAAAAGGCGGCGTCTGATCTGGGACTGCACTATTTGTCGTGGTGCATTTATGCGACTGCGACGATGAAAGGGTTAAGCCGTTCTACGCCTTTGTAAACAGAGTAGACACAGATCACACGAGCCGTCTGATCAGGGTCTGCTCTGTATGCTTATGATATAATATAGATTAAATTCTACAGTTCATGCCATGGCCAAAGTTCCGTGTCCATGTGCTATTATAACTATTAATCTAATTAATATTGATGACGTCATTATTTTTACATGTTTATTCATGGAGTAAAGGGTTAAAGTACAGATTTGACTTTCCTTCTAGAGGATCTGTCTCATATGTTGTCTGTACTATTTGCGTTGCTTTAACTGCATACATTATGGAAATTTACTCTATTTTCAGCTATGGGTGTTAAATATGACGACATTGAAGACGCTTTGAACAACCCACCAAAACAAATGAGAGACATGTTCGAGAAAAACAGTAAGTAATAGATTGATCAGTCGTGTTTAAGGTCAACCATCCATTTGTAATTTAATCCTTTTACACGGAAACCGACATTGAGGTTTTGCAAACATTGTAAAAAACAGACCAGTCGGTGCGTTTAACCAATTCCCGCAAATGCTCTACAGTTAAACCTCTCTATAATGACCACTAAATTGTGTTAATTAGGGCAGGTGGCTGCTTAAAGCAAGGTGAAAGTAAAACAGAACGCTCCTATAGGAGCGTTCTGTTTTACTTTCATCTTGCTTTAAGCGGGCACCTACCTTTAACATAAAATAACTGGTGTAATTTGGTGGCCGTTGTAGAGAGGTTTTACTGTATTTATCACAATGGTTTCAAAACAACACAATTCTGAAATTGTCCTTTTTCTCTAGTAAATGCTCCTTTCCGATAGATTTATTCAAAGAGGTAGGATCTAAAAGTAGCCTATGAGGGAATGGGTTAAGCGGCCATTCATTTATACAAGTTACTGTTTTAAAACAAATGAAAGTCCTTTCTCTGGGATTTATATTGCATGATGAAACAACTGTAGTATAAGTTAAAATAAGGTAGCATTCGTGTATGTTAGGTAATTAATCGTTAACCAATGTTAACCCTTTCCTCCTTTATTGAAGAATTTATTGCTGCATTAATACTCATCGACTGAAATATTGTAATTTGACATTTACAAGTTGTTTTTTGCTGTGACAGAAACTTCAGAATCAGATTTTAATCATTCCCTAATCAAACAGTTCTCCACCTTCTCGCCCTTTAACACGTTTGCAAACAGTAGACCAAGATGAGACGGCTCCTGTAAGAACCATCTGATCAAAGTCTGCTCTGTTTGCCAATGGAATAATGTATCCCTGATTCTGCTGTGTCTACCATGGCCACATATTTCTGTGTTCATATGTCATTATCAGATTTTAACTTCTTAAACCACTCCTCCTTAAATACGCCTTTCTATGCCTTTGCAAACAGAATAGACCCAGATCAGACGGCTTCTGTAGGAGCCGTCTGATCATGGTCTGCTCTGTTTGCTTATGATAAAATATAGATATTATTCTACAGTTTCTGTCATCGCCAAAACTTCTTGTGTTTATGTGCTATATTAACAATTACTCTAATTAATATTCATGATGTCATTATTTGTTATATGAATATTCATGGAGCGAATGGTTAATATTCATGATATCATTTTCCTTGCATGCCTATTCATGGAGTAAGGGATTAGCCATTATACATTCATTGCACACCAGTCATGTTTGTCTACCAGACACGTTTGACAAACGTTACCAGCACACGTGAAGTAATTAATTTTGTATCATTTCAGACAAAGCTGATAAAACCAAAGATTCTGGCCGCTGGGAGCTTTAAACCCCGATTTTCTTGTTATACCTTATTTATTAATAAATCTTTATTACCGACTAATACTGTTTTGTCTCATTTCAGTCCCATGCGGGTGATTGGGGGACCAAAGTGTTGCTTTGGAATGCTGTTCTTAAATCAGTTTAACCCTTCGAATGCTTTAGATTTTTTAAATGGAATGATCCATAATTGTTTAACGATATAGCCAATTCAGCATGAAATGGTATACTTGACGAGGTTTTGAATGACAAAATGTGCAGACCCTGATCTGAGGGTTCCTGTAGGGATCCTCTGATATGGATCTACACTATTTGCAAATGTCTCTATACTCATATTCCCGCATTCAAAGGGTTAAATATATTAAAGCTTTTCTATCGATACATGCCGTTTGATCAGTAAATTGTCGAAAAGTGTCTTTTTTGGCAAATTAATACAAAGTAGATTTATGAAAATCGTATATTCGGCAATTTCAAACCGAAACAATTCTGTTTGTATTTGTCTTAATAAAATTTGAAATGATTTAAATAAAAAGTGAATGATAAGTAAATCCAAAACATTTTGTAATTTGGCATGTAGATAGAACAACTTTAAAATGCAGAAAAAAACTCGTTAATCCGAAAACTGAAATAATTATCATTATATTAAGACGGATGGTAGCTTAAGGCAGGATTAAAGTCATACAGAAATCTCCTCCAGTAGCTTTATGCAAGACTTTAATCCTTTATGAAGCAATCATCTGGCTAAAGGCTCTCGATTCTTCTTTACTAGAATTTCGGATAAGCGATGTTTTACTGTAGATCATATACATGTATAATTTATATAGATATACATGAGGTAAATTGAAATACTAGGTCGAACAAAGGATGAATTGCGCGATTAGAGAAAATCGTTGTAAAGTTAGTCAAGAACGTGCTCTTAACAAAAACAACTGAAATGTTTTATATATATAACTAGTTAACAACAAAATTATCGAATTTTCGACATTAACCCTTTCCGCCATAAATACCTCTTTTTACGCCACTGTAAAAGTCACTTTTTGAAACCATTGTGATAAATAGAGCATTTGCTGCATTGGAGCAAATGCTTTTTTTATCTCATTGGTTTCAAAACTACACAATTCTAAAAGTTTCCTTTTCTCTAGTAAATGCTCCTTTTCGGTAGATTTATTCAAAGAGGTTGTGTCTAAAATAGCCTTTGGAGAAAAGGGTAAACTAGTTACCTCATGTATAGTCATACTAAAAATAGTAACACATGATTTTGGTGATAGGATAGAAACTGTATAAATCAGAACTATACAATACCATAAGCAAACATAGCCGACCAAGATCAGGCGGCGCTTACAGGAGCAGTCTGATCTGGATCTGCTCTGTTTGCAAAGGGGGTTATAATGTTTCTCACTGAGGTAAAGGGTAAACTACTGTTCTCTGGTAAATAAATCTAATGAAATTGTAATACCATGTCCAAACTCAACTGAGGTAAACTAGTACCTCTATGCTTTCAAGGGGTAATTACAAAATTGTTGAGAACATTTACGACGATTTTTATGGTAATAAATCTATAAAATGGACATAGGTAATCCTTTACCTCATGAATATTAATGAGTAATAATGATATTAAAATTTGCATTATTTTTACAATAAGATATGGACACAGAAATTGAAATAGCAATGGCATGAAATATAGCATGATATCTATATAATTTCATTAACACACAGAGTAGACTCTGATATGATATTTTGGCTATATAACTATATGTATTAAATCCCTTTAACTCGTATACAGTAGAACCTGTCTTAAGCGGCCATTGATTCATATGCGTCTTAAAAGCAGGTGCGTGCTTAATGCCGGGAAAAGGCAATGTGCAAATGTCCCATAGGAGCTTTCTGTATTACTTTTCCCCTGCATTAAGCCACCACTTGCCTTACATACCCATAATTAGACGCCTGTTTGATGACCGTTTAATTAACCCTTTCCCTCATATAAACGTGTTTTCGCGCATCTGCAAACAGAGTAGACCCAGATCAGACGGCTCCTGTAGGAGCCATCTGATCAAGGTCTACTCTGTTTGCCAATAGGTTTGATAGAGCTCTTTCTATACTTTCTAAAATGACTACAATGTCACAGCTTCCGTATTTCACTATAAATATTTTGTCCATGAATATTTAGTAGGTATTGAAATTTTATAATAAACATAGAACAGGGAAAGGCTTAAGACAGATTCTACTGTACACTCTTTCAGACGCATTTGCATACAAGATAGGCACAGATCAGTCGGCTCCAGTAGGACTGTCTGGTCAGGGCCTGCTTAATTTGCTGATGGAACTATATAAATCTGGGCCAATGCTTATAAAGCTTTTTAGTTGAGTCTGAGTTTGTTCTCAAGCTTTTGATTAGTCAGATTTGAGTTCTCAAGCTTTTGATTGCAATCAAAAACTTGGGAACGAACTCAGACTCAACTAAAAGTTTTATAAGCATGGACCCTGGTTCTATAATTTTTTCCATAGCCGAACTTTTCTACATTCACTTGTCATTGTTATCATTAATGTAAATTAATATTAATTTTTTACATGCATATATATGAAGCAAGGGGTCAAACGCGCCGGTCGGCCTAGCAGGTTTCAGACAGGTGACTGCTTAATGCTGGATGAAAGTCCCAGAGGAGGAACCTTCTGCATGAGTTTGACCCTGCATTAAGCTATCACCTGTCTTAACCCTTTACTCCATAAATACGCATTTTAACGTTTTGAAAACAGAATAGTCTGATCAGGGTTTGCTCTGCTTTCTATTGAAATAAAATAGACATGATGCTACAGTTTCTGCCATTGGCAAATATTATTGTGTCCATGTGCTATTATAAAATCAATCTTATTAATATTCATGATGTCATGATTTCGTATAAAATATAAGTAAAGTATTAAAGACCAATAACGATAATTATTTCGAGCCAATTTGCCGGCTATTGTATGCATGGCTTTACTACCGGTGTATTAAACATTTCCTTTATACAAACACCTTTTCACACATTTGCAAACAGAGAAGACCCAGATCAGTTGGCCCCTGTATTAACAATCTGATCAGGATCTGTCCTGCTTGCTTATGAAATTATTTAACATAACATATTTGTCTCTACAGTTTCTACAAATACCAAAATATCCAATGTACATATACCATTATAAAAAATTGTTACATGAATATACAACAGGGAAAGGGTTAAATGATGAAAGTTCGAATCTTGCTAACAATATAGATCCTGGTCAACAAATGTATGGAAGAAGCCAACAATGATTAATCTATAATAGGCGTATATTGTACCGTTCGTCACGAACTTTAGCAATGCTCCATTGCTTGTTACAGACGCCGACGGTCAGGCCGGTGATGGTATGTTCAACATTCCCCAACCCGAGGGCCAAGAGCAGTCTAATGAAGGACCTGGTCTCGACATTGCCGATATGCTACAAAATATCGACATGGGCGCCATGGGAGATATACTTAAAAGTGAGTGAAATATTTTAACGCATTTGTAAACAGGAGCCATCTGGTCACAGGAGCTTTCTTCATTACTTTTCCGTCCTGCATTAAATGACCATTTGCATTTAAAACCTCGCCTGTTTATTTATTTAGTGGTCGTATGAGAGTGATTCTACGGGTTTAACTCATTTAAGTTAGCGTACTAGCCCAACTTTGCAGACTTGTCTAAATCAAATTGGAAAGGGATATTTTGGAAAGAAATATTTTGCCGTTGGACCTTTCTGAAACAAACAGTGCATACATTGATTGATCAGAGGGCCATTTCAGGAGACCCCTGGTCTGAATATGCATGGTTTGCCTATGTCCCCTTTTTCGACGACATGAATAAATAGGTACATAAAGGTGTATTCCTGCATAGGCTATTTTAAGGTCCAATCTCTTTGATTCAATCTACCAAAAAGGAGCATTTACTACAGAAAAGACTTTTTCAGAATTGTGTAGTTTTGAAACCATTGTGTCATTGTGTCCACAGGAGCAAAATTAATGCTCTATTTATTACAATGGTTTCATAAAGTGACTTTTTCAGAAGCGTCAAAAGGCGTCAATATGCGGGAATGGGTTAAAAATGAATATTGTATATCTTACAGATGTCGACGTGAACTCCATCATGCAAAACATGGATCTTGGTTCTATGGGAGATATGATGAAAAATGTTGATATTGGTGGCCTCATGAAGAACATGGACCTCGGTTCAATGGGCGACATGATGAAAAATGTTGACATGAACATGGTCAATGGCCTCATGAAGAACATGGACCTCGGTGCCATGGGCGATATGATGAAGAATGTTGATATCGGAGGGCTCATGAAGAACATGGACCTCGGGGGCATGGGCGATATGATGAAGAACGTCGATATCGGAGGGCTCATGAAGAACATGGATCTCGGTGCCATGGGCGGTATGATGAAAAATGTTGATATTGGAGGGCTCATGAAGAACATGGATCTCGGGGCCATGGGCGATATTATGAAGAACGTCGATATCGGAGGGCTCATGAAGAACATGGACCTAGGACCAATGGGCGATATCATGAAGAATGTTGATATTGCTGGTCTTATGAAAAATATGGATCTTGGCTCCATGGGAAATATCATGAAGAACGTTGATATGGGAATGCTTTCCGGTATGCTCTAGCACTAATTTCATATACAGTAAAACCTCGATTATTCGAACTTTTAGTAGAGAAGAATTTAAATCCCTTTAGGCTAGTGGCTGCTTAATGCAGGATGAAAGTCATACAGAAAGCTCATAGAGGAGCTTTCTGCAAGACTTTCATCCTGCATTAAGCTTCCATCTGTCTGAAAGATAGATGGTGATTTTAGTGTTCGAATAATCGAGATTTTACTGTAGTTAATTTCAGAACTGCCGTGGTCTCTGTAATAAATGTCGTCTGGGCGTTACATTGGTTTAAAATGAACCTCTTGCGTTATATACACAGTTTCTTAACTTGCTTCATGCAGAAAACATTATTATAAAGGGTTTTAGTTATGTGATCGTTACCATCCCAACAAGTTTAGTTATATTCATAAGAGTGGGGGCATGTATTAGGGAGAATGAACTTTACCCACTATGTGAAACAAACCCTGGTGTCTGCTCATTTGGATATGGTGCAATTTTGACTTCTTCCGATTCAATCACGCTTTTGAGAAACTATTGACCAAGTGTCAAACAGCTTGGATCCTGATGAGATACTCAGTTACTCGTCGTTCCACCTAGATCCATGCTGTTTGCGAGTCACGTTGCAGATACAATAGAACCCCTCTAAACCGGACATTCAAATAAGAATAAATATCGGTCTTGGATACAGGTGGCAGCTTAATGCAGGATGAAAGTCACACAGAAAGCTCCTAGAGATGTTCATCCTGCATTAAGCAGCAAACTGCCAAAAATAATCTAAATTGTTCTCTGCTAGAATTCCGGTTTAGAGAGGTTTTATTGTAGTGGGATAAAGGGAACGAATTCAAAATGATCTTGAGATCAAAGGACATGCATCGCATGACCATGGCAATATCATTGCTCTTATACCAGTTTAAAGCTATACGTACGAATAGGTCAGTCTCTTGCTAAATGGACCTGTGTGAAATAGAGTGTAGCCTCGTTAATCCAAATGTTTAGTAAAGATGGAGTTTACAAATGCCTTAACCCATTCTCTCATATTGACGACCTTAGACGACTCTGTAAAAGTCACTTTGTGAAACCATTGTGATAAATAGAGCATTTGCTCCTATAGGAGCAAATGCTCTATTTATCACAGTGGTTTCAAACTACAAAATTCTAAACTTTTCCTTTTCTCTAGCTAATGCTCATTTCCGGTGGATTTATTCAAAGAGGTTGTATCTAAAAATAGCATATTACGTAATGTGTACTTATGGAGTGAAAGGTTAACATGTAAACACATGTTCATTTTCTATAGGTCTCATGAAGGATATGGATATGGGCCCCATTGGCGATATTGTCAAGAACATTGACTTCAAGTCCGTTGCCGGTCTTATGAACGGCAAGATGCCATCCCTTGGCGCCGTCAAGTCCATGGTTGGAATTCCAGAGGACGCCAGCCTCGGAGACATGAAGGATATCCTCAGGAACAAAATGGACAAAATGGGTATTCCAAGTAAGATATCACAGTTAGTTCATTTAACCATTTTCTCCATTTAACACATTTGCGAACAGGGTTGATTTTGCTCAGTTTGCTTATGGGGCATCTGATTCTTCAGTTTCTGCCATGGTAAAAGGTTCCATTGTCAATGTGTCATTATAAAAATTAAGCTAATTAATATTCATACATAATATTATTTAAATAAATTCTTATGTGGAGTTAAACGAGTTTTCGTATACAAACGTATGAGTATGATATCGGTCTTGGGGACAGGTGACAGCTTAATGCAGGATAAAACTCATACAGAAAGCTAAAAGGGAACTTTCTGCATGACTTTCACCCTGCATTAAGCAGCCACCTGCCCAAAGACCTAAATTCTTCTTTATTAAATTTACGGTTTAGAGGGAGTTTACTGTATATACTTATATATAAATTCCAGCTGACAACCCAATTGAGGCTCTCGGTGTTATTTCGGACAAGATAAAGCAACTGCCCCTCCCAGAAGGAATGGACATCTCCCCAATGCTAAACCAACTTCACGGACAACTGGAGGCCATGGGAATGCCAGGTATGACATTAGTTTTGATAATCTTAACACTTTCCCTGTTCTATGTTTATTCAATACTGACTAAAATTTTCATGAACAAAAACAGTTATAATGCAGTATGTAAAGTGAAACATTGTAGCCATTTTAGAAAGTAAAGAAACAGATTTATCAAATTCCATCAACAAACACAGAGTACACCCTGATTAGACGACCCCTATAGGAGCTATCTGATCTGGGTCTACTCTGTTTGCAAATGTGTGAACACGCGTTTTTATGAGAGATAACCTTAACAAACAGTCTCGATCCTGATGAGACGTCTAATAACTCGGTATGTCATCAGATCGACTTAGCCTCTGTGACACGTAAACAGTAGTTTTCTCAAAAGCTTGAACGAACTGGAAGTAAGTAAGATTGCAACTAATAGAAGTTCAACATTTTACTCCATAAATACGCTCTTTAACTCATTTTCTCATAGATCCAACCTTTTTGAAGTTTGTAGTTTGAAACCATTGTGATAAATAGAGCATTTGCTCCTACAGGAGCAAATGCTCTATTTACCACAATGGTTTCACAATGTGAATTTTATAGAGCCGCAATAATGAGTCACTAGAGGGCAATGTGTTAATGCATTTGCAAACAGAGTAGACGTAGATCAGACGGTTCATGTAGGGACCATCTGATCAGGCTGGTTCTGTTTGCGTGTGGAATAATATAGGTATGATTCTACAGTTTCTGCGATGGTCAAACGTTCTTCTGTTCTTGAATTATCATACATCTTCATTTTATTGATATCCATGATGTAAATATTTCTTACAACGAATGATCATTGAGTAAAGGGTTAACATGTTACATTAGAATAAGCTTCAGGATAAGTGCAGAGTACGCATATCTTAGTCAATCCGAAATTACAAATGTTAACGTACATGTATTAACCCATTCCCTTCTAGAATTGTTTTAGAATAAATCTACCGAAAAGGAACATTTACTAGAGAAAAGGACTATCTTAAAATGATGTAGTTTTTAAACCTTTGTGATAAATAGAGCATTTGCTCCATAGGAGCAAATGCTCTATTTATCACAGCGGTTTCAAAAAGTGGCTTTTACAGAGGCGTCAAATTGGTCAGTAAGGGGGAATGGGTTAAAAAGTGCTTGGCACTTTATAAGGTAACCCTATATATTTGCCTTTTACATAACAAAAGTTCACTGTATCTTGTCTTTCAGATGACCCAAGCCAGATTCGCGGATTCGTCATGGAGAAACTCGGTCTGCCAGCTGACATCAAGAGCATTGATGATCTGAGTAAGTGAACACATGATCTAACATGTCCAATCGCATCATTTTTGGTGTGGTTTTTTTTTCGTATAAAGTCACGAGGATTGCCGGAGAGTGCCGAGATGAAACGATCGGCAAACGTCATGATTTAAACAACTTTCTTTATGAATATTCACATAAGAAATAATGACATCATGAGTATGACTTATATTGAAGTACTATGAATACATGATGGTTAGCCTTGACAGAATCTGTAGAATCGAATCTATATAAGTTTATACGAAAATAAAGCAGACCATGATCAGACGGTCCCTAGAGGAGCCGTTTGATATGGATTCAAGTTGTTTTAAAATTGGATTAATACATGTAGATCATAATGCATCTAAATACAATGTGCGTGTATATCATTAGCACGTGATTTGTTTATGTTCCGAATTCGTTTACTTATTAAACTTTCAAATCAACTTTCGCTGCCAAGCATTGTCGTCAGTAAAATTTGTCGTCTGCTTCGAGTTTTATTTTTGATTTCTCTTCATTTTGTTTAACACCTACTCCCACCCCCAAAAAATGGTAGTATCACCTTTTTGATTTTGATAAGAAGCCGAAGTTATCGGTGACTCATCCGGACTCAATTGTTTGCAAAGGAGTTTATTGTAATTCTTGTAGAAACAAGAACAAGAAGTATGCATACGTTTTGCATTAAGGCAATATTGTACATATTCACCTTCATTTAACTGAAACATTGCTTATCAACTGACCACCACCACTTTAATACCATAAATGGACAGACAATCTAAGAAGCCGTTTGATCAGGATCTGTACTATTGGTTACTATGCATATATTACATTTAGTCTCATTTAAAGTTATCAAAATGATGCCAAATTGAACTATTCAGCTTCACAACCCGTTCAAGAGGTGAGATTGTCCAGAGCTACAGATAAACGTGCAAACTCAAATCGAGGGCTTGGTGCAAAACTATTGTAACTCCTTCACTTTGTGAAGGAGTTACAATAGTTTTGCACCAAGCCCTCGAAATACTAAAATCGTCATTTCTCCACCAAACCTTATGTGTAGAAATGTCTCGAAGAGACGATTCTAAAGAGTGGTCACAACATAGGGTTTGGTGTGAAGAAACAAAGAAGTTATTTTTGAAAATGTTTTGATTCACGCATCTTATCTGGACCTCTGATTGTGTGTCATAATATTATGGGTGCCTTCGTGTGCTAAAAGTAACTAGTGTATCTGTGTGTTTACAGAAGAGCCAGGTCTGCTGATGAAAGTGATGAGAAACAACGCTTTTAAGATGCTCGGCCTTGACGAGAGCGAGGACACCAATGTTGTCATGGACAGAATTGTTGAGCAACTCCGTGAAGAGGCAGAGAAGATGGGAGCCAACTTGCCAAAGGGTATGATTAAAACTGACTTTACTCTTTATCTTTAACCCTTTGCCTGGTGAATTTTAAACCTAGAATGGTCATTATTTAGTGACAGAGTCTATTCGGTATGGAAAGGTACACCTCTTGACATTTCAAAGTGGAATGGACCATCATTGTTTAATGATAGAGTCTATTCGGATTGAAGGGTACATTATAATTTGCGGGAGGATTTTGAATGACAAAAAGTGCAGACTCTGATCAGAGTGATTCTTTAGGAACCCTTTGATTTTGATCTTCAGGAGTCTGCACTGGAACCCCGCATTCAAACGTTTAACAATTAAACTTTCAGCCATCCGCCTAAATGGTCATGTTCCCCGACTTCTTTGGTCTTGTAAAATATAACACCAAAACGAAGAGCTACAATTTAACCAATTTATTCCCATATTAAAAATCCGTCCACATATTACTTTGGATCCGATCCATTTTTCATGCGGAGGGGGCACAGCAAACAAACAAAATATTTTCTGGAATAAACCATTGGTATTGATTGGTTCAGCAAACAGTGCAGATCCTGATCAAGTGGTTCCTGAAAGAGCCGTCCAATCTTGGTCTACACTGTTTTCCTATGTTCGTTTTTAACCTTTAGCCTGCTGAGCACATTATTTTTTACAGAATGTTTCACCTATTATATTTTCAAAATTCAAACTATAATCAATTTGTCTACCAAAATGCAATAAGGGTGTCAAACAGTTTGGATCCTGATGAGACGCCGAGTTACTCGGCGTCTCATCTGGATCCAAACTGTTTGTATAGATATTCACTCATCCACCCATAGCTGGCTAAAGGTTAAATGACACTAGATATCTGTGGGTTAGTGTTCTAACAGCAGGGACTGTGTGATGGTATGACTTGTGGCTTTAAAACACAACCTTTATATCTCTCCCAGATGCCTCAAAGGAACAAATGATGACAGAGGCAGACAAGATCCTGTCCAAGAAGCTCGGCGAAATTACTGGACTGGACACAAAATCCATTATGCCCATGAAGCTGTATGCCGCCGCCAAGGACAAGCTTAAACAAATGGGAATGCCCATTGGTGAGTTTTCCCAACTTTATCTTTCTTTAGTCCTTCTCTAGCTATCCGTGATGCAGAACCTGTCGTAAGCGGCCATTTATTTACTAAACATTGGAGTCATAAAAAGCAGGTGGTTGCTAAATGCAGGGCAAAAGTACTGCAGAAAGTTCAATGACCTGCATTAAGTTACCACCTGCCTTAACCCGTTCTTTCATAAATACGCCTTTCTACGCCTCTGTAAAAGTCACTTTATGAAACGATTGTGATAAATAGAGCATTTGCTCCTATAGGAGCAAATGCTCTATTTATCACAATCGTTTCAAAACTACACAATTCTAAAATAGCCTATGGAGGAAAGGGTTAAATACCCATAATAAGACCTCTTTGTGGTGACTGCTTAAGAAAGAGTCTATTGAGTGTACAATGAAGACATGCACTTGTATAGATGAGTACTTGTCTGTACACATTGGAATCTGCTTTAAGTGTCAGAGCGGAATTTCCTTCCAGTTCATCCTCAAAGCACGAGTCTTTTGTTAAAACAGCTTGGACACTGATGAGGCGCAGAACTATATTCTGTGTCTCGACATAAAATGTATAGAGTAAATTGTATCTCAGTTTTTCTCTGTTCAACAACTCATCCTCCAAGTACATGTTCCATGTAAAATACCATCAATGCGTTAGTTACAGCCATATTGTTCTGGTTACAGACAACATTTGTAAAAGTTCACTGAAAGCAAATTCTACGTGGACTAATGTAATTTTACCGTTTTCTGTATTTCTGTTTTGATTCAGTATCTTCAATATTTCATTATTAGTATTCTTTTTACTGGGATTTCTAACTACAGTAAAACCTCTCTATAACGGCCACTAAATTACATCAAATATTTTGTGTTAAATGCAGGTGGCTGTTTAAAGCAAGGTGAAAGTAAAACAGAACGTTCCTATAGGAGCGTTCTGTTTTACTTCCAGATTGCTTTAAGAAGCCACCTTCCCTAAATACCAGCTAAATAACCCAATTTAGTGGCCGTTATAGAGAGGTTTTACTGTAGTGCCATTTATACATGTTTAAACCATACAATTTTTATAGAAACGCATTTAACGCCTTTTTGCATATCTAGTATACCAAGATTAGACCGCTCATGCAACAGCCGTATGGCCAGGGTCTGCTCCGTTTGCTTAGATATGCCTAATAGGTCCGTGTTCATAAGCCAACATAAATATTCAGCAACTAAATATTCATTATAACATTGTTATTTCATAAGAAAATGCTTTAGCTAAAGGATTAACGTCATGTCTGTTTGGTTTACAGGTGATTTCGGATCCATGAAGAAGAACCTGATGAGCATGATCAAGAAACAAGTGATGAAGAAAGGTAAAAAGTCACACACAGAACTATAGGCGGCGTGTAGCCTTCGGTGTAGAGCCAACCTTTTAGTGGCTTGTGGTGCTTACCGTGCACATAACATTAAATAACATATAGTTAGTTATGCACGTTCTGAGCACGTGGCTTCTTAGTGCTTATATCAAGAGAATGGGTATTTCATATAACCCATTTACCTCATGACTATTCATGTAAGAAATAATGTCTATGAATACTAATAAGCTGATTTTTTATAATGGAATTTGAGAAAAGTAAAGTTTGGCCATGACAGAAACTGCAGAATCAGATCTATATTAAACCGTAAGCAAACAGAGCAGACTCTGGTCAGACAGCTCCTACAGGAGCTGTCTGATCTGAATATACTCTGTTTGTAAAGATTATAACCCTTTCCTCCATAAATACGCCTTTCTACGCCGCTGTTAAAGTCACTTTCTGAAACCATTGTGATAAATAGAGTAGTTGCTCCTTAGGAGCATATGCTCTATTTATCACAATGGTTTCAAAACTACACAATTCTGAAATTTTCCTTTTTTCTAGTCAATCCTTCTGTTCTGTAGATTTATTCAAGGAGGTTGGGTCTAAAAATAGCGTATGAGGGAATAGGTTAAAAACGCGTATGTGTGGAGTAAAGGGATACATGACACGTGTTAGATAAAGGGCGTGTTTTTATTGTATATCTCAGCTTGTCTTGTCCATGACTATTAGAGATGCAATTGTAATTATGAGAATCAGTAAAGTAGGACAGGCATAACGAAGACATTCAAAATAGATTTTCTTAATATGTCACTTATCCGAAACTCTTAATTGTATTGAGCTATTCTAATGCGTAAGCCATAGAAATATGCTAATTATAGTCTCAGCATAATAGAAGCGTATCAGTAAAATACGATTCATGACAATACGTGTTACGCAAGTAAGTTTTTCTCGCATTTATTGACCGACTGCCAAACAGTTTGGATCCTGATCAGACGCATTTAATCGAGTGTGCGTTCAGATCTATAACATTATTTCGACAGTGCTGCTGATACGGGTCAACTCATTTGCATAAGATATATAAAGCGTATATATGAAGTAAGCGGTTAAACAAATGAAATTAGATCTGTCTTGAAATGTGTCTAGTGCCAATGGTTATTGGTTCATAAGATTGCTCTGTGAATCGAAATATACAGTAAAACTCTTCTAAACCGGAATTCTAGTAGAGAAGAATTTAGACACTTACAGGCAGGTGGCTGATTAATGCAGCGTGAACGTTACACTGAAAGCTCATAGAGGAGCTTTCTGCATGATTTCCACCCTACATTAAGCTGCAACCTGTCTCCAAGAACGATATTTATACTAAAATTGAACGTCCGGTTTAGAGAGTTCCCATTGTATTTTGTTGATATTAACCTTTCACCTGCTAATCGCGCACTAACTGACATGTACAAACCCCTTGGCTCCAGATGAGATGCCAAGTAACAGGGCGCCTCACCAGGAACCACGCTGTTTAATATTCAACCAGTACTTTCCTAAAACATGTGAGCGAACAGGAAGAAGTGAAAATTATAACCAATCAGAGTTTTATCAGACAATATTTTATAGCAGGCTAAGGGTTACGGAGCAACAGATAAAGGTGCGTACTCAAATACTACAATCGTCATTTCTCCACCAAAACCCATGTTGTGACCCCTCTTTAGAATCGTCTCGAAGAGACGATTCTAAAGAGGGGTCACAACATGGGTTTTGGTGGAGAAATAAAGAAGGTACTCTTGAAACTGTTTTTAATTTACGCATTTTATCTTGACCTCTGTGGTTCAGTTATTAACTTGGTAACTGACATTTGTTTACCTATGTAATGAACTATATATATCTGTATGTATATACAATTCACTATTTATGAAGCTTGTTTTCTAATTTAAATAAAAATTGTTGTACGAACTTAATCATTTTTGTCTTTAATAAACCTGATACATTTTCGCACTAAATCTTATGGGATGTACGATGTTAGTTAAAATGAAAGTTTGTGTATGCATACAGATATGTTTTATACATTTTTATCTTTTCCTTGTTTGCTTCATTGCCATCATTGTATTCATTTTCACCCGAATGCATCATACTTTCATTTTCTCTGGCTTTTGTGCAGTTCACAATATTTAACTTGGCAATAACGAAACTATCATCCATGTTATTGCCACGAAAACAAACCTCTCCGTTTGTAGCGTGTGGTTCTTCAATGAAACATACATTCAGACGAATGATTGAAATAAGGAGAATAAACACACAATTTGAGAGAGTTAAAGTTTTGAATACGAGACATGAAAGTACTGGCATTTGCAAACAGAGTAAACCCAGACCAAAGGACTCATATAGGAGCCCTCTGATCAGGGTCTGCTCTGTTTGTACATTCAAAATCTTGTGAGAAATTTAAGTGATGTGTATATGGATTTGAGTCTATCGTCAAAGACGTGTTAGACCATGCTGGACTGTGAATGTTCAGGATAAAAAGGATTAACCCTTTCGGTGCCAGCATTGTCGTCTGCTGGGCATAGTTTCGTTTATTGTTAGTGTAAGTGTGTGCACTCTCCATTTTCTTTATAAAACAGTAAACATAGTGTCAAACAGTTTGGGTCCTGATGAGACGCCGAGTTACTCGGCGTCTCATCTGGATCCAAACTGTTTGCATGTGATATCAGAAACCCGTCATTGTGGCACGGAAGGGGTTAAAGATGCGTTTTCAAACAGTTTGGATACTGATCAGTCATAGCTCTAGAACGGGGCGTCTAATCATTCTCTTGCAGTCACATCTTAGTATAAAACAGTACAATATCAGGTATCAGTCTTAATCCTTTACTCCATGAAAATTCATGTAAGAAATAATGATATCATGGATATTAAATAGTTTACTTTTTATAATGAGAGATAAACACATGAATTTATGGCTATGTCATAAACTATAGAATAATAACTATATAACATAAACCAACAGAGCATACCTTGGTCAGACGGCTCCAACAGGAGCCATCTGATCTGGGTCTACTATGTCTGGGTCAACTGGTTCTACTCTGTTTACGTAGTCTTAAACTGTTAATGATTACAATGACCGAGAACCTCTAAACATTTGAATGATGAATATTCAAAGATGGGATGGCCAATCATTGTTTAACGAACGCGACCATTTAGTCTGAAGGGATTAAATTTCAAAGAGGGTTCTGAATGACAAACGGTGCTAACACTGATCACAGGGGTCCTTAGGGGCCATCTAGTCTGGGTCTACATTGTTCGCATATGCCATTGTTTCCTTAACCTATCAAAATTATATGCGACTGTCGGTAAAGAATTAATAAGCATTACGATACAAGTTTCACACAATATTATTATATTTGGAATAAAACAGTCAAAACTGACAGGTACATTCAGATAATTTACTGAAGCAGTCAGTCAGACGCTAGTCCAATGTTGTTAAGGGATGTCTGTATAAGTAGTCTTGGTAGTTAAGAAGTATACTATTTCAAGAATGCTAATATACAGTAGAATCTCTCTTAAGCGGCAGTCAAAAAGATGTCCAAGTATGGGTAAGTGAGGAAGGTGATGGCTTAATGCAGGTCAAAAGTAATAATGTTTAAGCAACCACCTCTTTTTAAAACGCCTAAGTTCAATTAATGAATCGCCACTTGTGACAGGTTCTACTGCACTCATGATAATTAAAAGTATAAAGGAAGTCAGATTCTTAGAATTTTTTTTCGATAAATTGTTAATAACATTTTCAAACAAAAATGCTCAAAACAAAACTCTCCGTAACTTTGAAGCACATGACCTCTGCCGTCTACGAGTTGAACAATCTAATTTAAATACAAAAGAAAGAACAAAGTCGGTTGGATAATGTTTAGTTTAACAACGAGACATACTTAATAATGCCTAACCCTTCTCCCGATGACTATTCATCTAAGAATTTAATGAAGGCACATATATTAATTCATAATTGAATTTAATGGCATAGGAAACATAGGACGTTTTGGCCATGGCAGAAACTGTAGAATCAGATCTATATGCCATAAGCAAACATAACAGTTCCTAGGAGACGTCTGATCTGAGTCTTCTCCGTTGTCAACGGCATCAAAAGGGGCCTCTATCAGATACAGAGCTATTGCAGTTCTATTAAAACACAGTAAAACGTCTCTATAACGATCACTACATTACATCACGTATTTTATGTTAAAGGCAGGTGGATGCTTAAAGCAAGGTGAAAGTAAAACAGAACGCTCCTACAGGAGCGTTCTGTTTTACTTTCACCTTGCTTTAAGCAACCACCTGCCAAATTACCAATTAATTAACACAGTTTAGTGGTCGTTATAGAGAGGTTTTACTGTAGCTCGGGAAATTGTCTGGCGACAATATAATTATATCACAGCAACAGAATGGTTAACGCTTACAACGCTGAATGTTCAAATGGAATATTCATATAGTCAAACAGCTTATGGTGAATATTTAGGGACTTTTAAAAGAAAAGTGTCACATGACAAGCAGTGCAGACCCTGAGGAGAGGGCTCCTCTAGGAGCCCTCTCATCTGGGTCTACACTGTTTGCAAAGGACATTAGTGACTCGTTTCCCGCACAGTAAGGGTTAACGCCAAATGTTGCTGTCGAATCAGTGGTAATATTTCAAACACTCTTTGAATATATGGAAGGATTCTTCTGGATCCAAGCGGTTCGTCAGGAACATCTCTGCAGCCCTTCTACAGCTATAGATTAATGATAATAATTTGCATAATAGAAACTAAGTTTTCTTTTGATTCAAATCGTGGTCATAATCGCAACACTATTACAAAAGGTCCCAAGACGATCCTGCTTTGAAACATTTTACAGTAAAACCTCTCTTAACCGGCAGTTAAATTTAGTATGAATATCGGTCTTGGAGACAGGTGGCAGTTTAATGCAGGGTGAAAGTCATGCAGAAAGCTCCTAGAGGAGCTTTCTGCATGACTTTCACCCTGCATTAAGCAGCCACCTGCCTAAAAGTATCTAAATTATTATCTACTAGAATTCCGGTTAAGAGAGGTTATACTGTATGACTAAGTGGCTATATCTTGAAGCATTT
Organism: Azorinus chamasolen; assembly: GCA_963576725.1. Lineage (NCBI taxonomy): Eukaryota > Metazoa > Mollusca > Bivalvia > Cardiida > Solecurtidae > Azorinus > Azorinus chamasolen. Next base: position 77,433,003 of record OY755240.1, on the reverse strand, counting down.
CTGTTCGATGCGTTAATTTGATATTTCTATACACGATGAAACTAAGTCCGACGCAACAATAATCAGTTGCTTATTACGTATAAAGAAAATTAAATTGAGATTTCAGAGAGTCTAAATCTTACACATGAATATTCATTGAGTAAATGGCTTAGCGTATTGACATGTCCCGGTTAATTAACCATACAACAACACATGCCCATCTGATACTCGATGTGTTATACCTCGCAGTGACATAACTTTGTGCTTGCAATCAACCCTCCTAGGCAAGCGGCTGCTTAATGCAGGGTCAAAGTCACACAGAAAGCTCCTAGAGGAGCTTTCTGCATGACTTTCACCCTGCATTAAGCTACCACATGTCTCCAAAACCGATATTTATACTAAATTGAACGTCCGGTTCAGAGAGGTTTTGTAACTAGCTAACAGTACTTTATGTCACTGTCAAAAACTCACTTCGTAAAACTAGAAGAAAGCATTCACTCCGAATGTTCTAAAGACATTGGTACATTTGTATTAATGGACCTTAAATTGTACCTGGTGCATTCATGGACCTGCCCTTTTCGTACAAATCTATTCAACTCTTTACCTGGGATGCTCTTTGATACTTTTGCAAACAGCGTAGACTCAGATCAGACGGCTGTTGTAGGACAATACAGTTAACTAATTATTGTTACTTGATAGATAGATACGCCTTTTAAACTTTTGCAAACAGAGTAGGTTTAGATCAGGCGGCTACTGTAGAAGCCGCCACGCCAGGGTCTGCTCTGTTTGCTTATGGAATAATGGAACTATGTAACCATCATATCAACAGTTTGAGATACAGCTGTAGATGAGATGTTAAGTATATCAGTGTCTCACAGAGGGCAATTCTGTTTTAAAGCCTCATGTTACTTTTCATAGAAATGGGAGAAACATCTGTTCTCTACATTGAAACAGACGACAATGTTTGCAGACGGAAATTGGCTTAGCATGCTCAACCCTCTGCACTCAGAGAAATTCTCGTCTGCAAATATTATCGTCTGCTTCATTTTTAACACATATTTGTTTTCTTCAATTTCTTTTCAAATGTAGATCTAGTGTCAGAGTAACAAACAGACTGGATCCAGATGAGACGCCGAGTTACTCGGCGTCTCATCTGGATCCAAACTGTTTGCAAAGGTTTGCACAGAATCTCCTATGTTAACCCTTATACTGGCACACCCGACCTGACTCGCAAACAGGTTGGATCCAGATAAGACAACGAGAAAGTCAGTGTCTCGTCAAGACCCAGACTGATTGGTAAAGTAAAACCCCTTCAAACCGGAATTCTAGTAGAGAAGCAGGTGTCTGCTTAATGCAGGGTGAAAGTCATGCAGAATTCTCCTAGAGGATCTGTCTGCACAACTGCCTCCATGCATTAAGTCGCCACATGTCTTTAAGACCAATATTTGTACTAAATTTAATATCCGGTGTAGAGAGGTTTTACTGTACTGGGCTAGTAGTTTACCAAAGCCTGAACGTATAGAAAGCAGGTAAAATGTTCAAGATCAGAGTTTTAGCGGATATACGTTTATACACTATAATCAGGGTCTAAATGTTTTTTTCAGTGGTCCCAATGATGATGCACATGGTTATGCCAAAGAGACGTCACCAGATGCCACAACAGATGCCGCGACAGATGCCACCACAGATGCCACCACATATGATGATGATGCCACATGGTCCAATGATACGTAAGATGTTATTTGCGCATCGTAAAAGTTTATTTATTTATTAACCCTTCGCTTGCTATTCACGTCAATATACGTACCTGTAAATAGTGAAGACCCAGATGAGACAGCTCCTGCAGGAGCTGTCTCATCAGGGTCTGCACTATTTACAAGTTGATCGTGCAACCAGTGTACTCCACAGCAGTAATTGCACAGCGAAACACTTGTACACAGTAAGGATATATGTAATTATACAACAGGGCATGGGTAAAGAAGGGGAAATGTATTTTAAAATTCAGCAAGCGAAAGGTTAAAAAGCAGGTTGTTGCTTAATGTAGAGCTAAAGTAATACAGAAGGCTCCAGTAGGAAGTCAACTTTCTGCATTACTTTTGAATTGCGTTAAGCTACCATCTGCCTTGAAGACCCATAATTATACATGTACAGTAAACCTCTCTATAACGGCCACTAAATTACATCACGTGTTTTGTGTTGAAGGCAGGTGACAGATTAAAGCAAGGTGAAAGTAAAACTGAACGCTCCTTTAGGAGCCACCTGCCCTAAATACCAACTGATTTAGTGGCCGTTATAGAGAGGTTTTACTGTACCTCGTTTGTATGGTCGCTTGGGACATGTGCTACTGTACTTGGGTAATCACACAACATTGTTATATAAGTTCTAATCTAACTACCTTAAGTATTCCGATTCACAAGCATAGGTAAATAATGCAGACACAGTTCAAAATGAACCTGGAGAAGCAGTTTAATCAGTGTCTGTGTTTCTTGCTACTCTGTCAATCTAATCTAAAGTTACCAGAATGATACCCAGTTGACCTATTCATTATTACAAGTACCATGGAGAATGGGGGTTGGATACTAGAGTATTTAGGATAATTTTGTAATTTTTATAAGTATTAACCCTTTACCTCATAAATTCATCTTTCTACGCCTTTGCAAACAGAGTAGACCAAGATCAGACGGCTCCTATATGAAATAGTATAGATATTATTCTACAGTTTCTGCCAGGGCCAAAGGCTCCTGTGCCCATGTGCCAATATAAATACTAAACTAATTAATATTCATGATGTCATTATTTCTCACATTAATATTCATGGAGTAAAGGATAAATGAGATCTTATCAAGTAAATATTTTCTACAGTATAATATAACCGCCTTCTATTGTTTTTGTTTCTAGCAATCAACCTTGACATTGAAGTGAACGTGGAACAGCCACAACAGCAACAGACCATGCCTGCCCAGATCCCAAGCTACCTTAGAGGTATAAATGTAGTACAATTGAACTTCAATATCTCGAACTTCAAGGGACCAGTCAAATTAGTTCGAGATAACAGAAGTTGGAGTTATCCGTTTTCTGATCTGGACCATTTCTTATGTTCACAGCTTACTGCAGGTGTAAAGTAATGCTGTAGGAGCTTTCAGTTTGTAGACACGCGTAGTTATACATTTTAGAGCAATGCTGTATTGTAAGTTTTGGAAGGACTAAACATTAATTTCGTGTTATTTGAAGTTCGAATTATCCGAGTTCGAGATATCGAAGTTTAATTGTATTCGCTCTGCCAGTTGTCAGTTTTTTTTAACGCATTGTTTAGGCACAGAAGCAAATGATTTAGAGCCACGCCAGAGTGCCTTTGTAGGAGCCTCTGATCAGGACATGTTCCGTTCGATCGACAAAGTTATTGTCAAAAGCCTCCTGAGCAAATGCTCCTTTAGGAGCCGCCTGGTCTTGGTTTACCATGTTTGCAAAGGGGTAGAAAGACATATTTATAGAGTAAAGGGTTAACACTGAAAAATAGATCTCCATAAGAGCAGATGTGCCTGTTATATACGCATTTTAGCACATTGGCAAACCAAGATCAGGCCGTTCCTGTTGGAGCTGTCTGATCAGGGCCTGCTGTGTTTGCTTATGGAATAATATAGATGTCACTCTACAGTTTCTGCAATATTCAAAACATTTGTTCTCAAATACCATTATAAAATATATGTACCATTATAAAAGTTTCAATTTACCTTACTCATATTCTAGATGTTATTATTTCTTTCATGTATATTCATGAGATGAAGAGAGTTAATACTCTATTTGAGTTGTTGTAACGAGGTTTTACTATATTTTTGCTTATGTTTTTGTGTCAGGTGTTGAGCACGCTGTCCACCACGAGGGTATTGAGGAGCTCGATGACGAGCAGCTGTTCCATCACATCATGGCCGTCAGGGAAGGTCTGAGGAGTGGCGAGATGGCCGAGGAGGTTCTCCAGGAAATGATTGAAGATCTCATGAATGCGTAAGTGACTACCATGTCTACTGAGCTAATTTTATTATACAAATTCTCATTCCCGTCATTTTCAAAATACAGTTAAACTCGGATAACTCGAGCTTCGAGATTACTCGAAGTAAAATTCAGTCCTTCCAAAATTTACAAGCATTGATCTAAATTGTTTTTATTACGCATATCTAGAAACACATGTGACAGCTTAACGCAGGTCTAAGGTAATGCTTAAAGCTCCTACAGGAGCTTTCAGTATAACTTTAGACATGCATTAAGCTGTGAACTTGAGAAATTGTTCAAATTAGACATCTCGAATCTCTGTTATCTCGAATGTATGGTCCCTTGAAGTTCTAGATATCACCTGTCATAAATAAAAATAATTAGACTTCTGAGAGGTGGTTTCAGAGAGGTTTATCTCATTCCCGCATATTGACGCCTTTTGACCCATTCCCACATATTGACGCCTTTTGACCCATTCCCACATATATTGACGCCTTTTGACCCATTCCCACATATTGCCGCCTTTTGACGCCTCTGAAAAAGTCACTTTCTGAAACCATTGTGATAAATGGAGCATTTGCTACATAGGAGCAAATGCTCTATTTATCTCAATGGTTTCAACACTACACAATTTTAAAAAAAATCCTGTCCTCTAGTAAATGCTTATTTTCGGAAGATTTAGTCAAAGAGGTTGGGTCTAAAATAGCCTATGAGGGAATGAGTTAAATGCACTCGGAACACCTCAGCTATTTCTATCCGAACCCTGACGGAATACGGCGAATAGTTACGATTGGGGTTAAGTGTATTATAATAAAAAATATAACACAAATATAACTTCAGAGAGTGCATATTTCTATTGTATCTGACCATTGTTATATGTCTCATATTGCAGACGCCTGAGGGCCCGTGTTCTGTCAGTTAGAAACATGTTCTTGACCGACAGACTTGCAGCCATGGAGAGAGAGATGGGAATGATGAAAGCCGCCGAGGAACCAGTCCCTCCCATGCGCTCACAGTCAGGAAACCCACTCTTGAAAGCGCTTTTGAGACCCAGAGTACTCTAAGCATAGGTCACGTGACACTAACTTATTGCCCTCGTCATGCATGTCATCACGATTGGAGCTGCTGGAGAGATGACCGTTTGACACAACATGTGTGCTTAGATCTTTTATGAATATGTTAATCTCATTATAAACAATCTTTGTTTTGTCTTTCTTTTGACACAAATATTATCTGCATCACCCCATTTGCCCCAGCACCAGTAATGATGTTTATATTTTACACCATGTCCAACATTTATCAAGAAAATAATGACACCATGAAAATTAACTAGATGTTTTTTATCATGGCATGTGAACACAGATAAGTTTGGCCATAACAAAGTAGAGCCAGCTGCCTGATCAGACGATTTCTATAGGTGTCATCTGATCTGCGTCTACACTGTTTGCAAAATGTGTTAAAATGCGTCCATATGGAGTAAAGGGTTAAAGGAAGATGGCAAACTGAGTACAAATAATATGAGCGTTTCGTCGAAGACGCATATTTGAGTGAATCGTTTGGAAAAAGCAGTAGTTTGTTTACTGAAATATTAGAAGAAAGCATCAATTATCCGAACGTTAAGGTCTCGATTATCCGAACACAAAATCTCGATTATCCGAACACTCAAATGCATATCATTATCGATCTTCAAAGCAGGTGGCATCTTAATGCATGGTAAAAGGCATACAGAAAGCTCCCATCGGAGCTTTCTGTATGACTTCCCCTCTAAATTAAGCAGCTACTTGCCTGAAAGGGTCTATATTATTCTATACTAATATTTCGAATTATCGAGGTTTTACATTTGTGTATATTATTGTGCTATGTAGCTCTCTAGGACTTAATGAATATTCATATAATATGCATCATGAAATAAAGACACCATTATTATATATACCTTCTATGACGGTATATGAACACATGAAATAATGGCCATATAGACAGTGTAGAATCAGATATATTCGAATGTATAATTCCACAAACAACACTTATTAGACGATTCCTATAAGAGCCGTTTGATCTGTGTCTACTCTGATTGCAAATGCGACAAAAGGCGGCTCTATCAAGTAAAAGATTTATCATTTATATGATATGTATTATACAGTAAAACCTCTCTATAACGGACACTAATTTGTGTTAATTATTTAGGGCAGGTGGCCGCTTAAAGCAAGGTGAAAGTAAATCAGAACGCTCCTATAGGAGCGTTCTGTTTTACTTTCACCTTGCTTTAAGCAGCCACCTGCCTTTAACACAACATATTTGATGTAATTTAGTGGCCGTTATAGAGAGGTTTTACTGTACTAAAAGGATAATACGTCATATAGGTATTATGCCTTCAACCCTTTACTCCACGAATATTCATAAAAGAAATACGTTCGACGTCATGAATGTTGATTAAATTAATTTTTATAATTGCATATGCACATATTAAATGTTGGCCATGGCAGAAGCTGCAGAGTCGTATCCATATTATGTCATAAGCAAACAAAGAAGACCCTGATCAGACGGTTCCTATAGGAGCCGTCTGATCTTGATCTACTCTGTTTGCAAATGCGTAGAAAGACGAATTTATGGAGTAAAGGGTTAAACATTTATATGTCCTATATTGTACTAAAAGACTGGGGTTATAAATAAAATACTTGATCGTATACGGGCTTATTCATTTTTTCTTAGTTCCTAATGCTTTATATAACAACACATCTCCTTAAGACATGGTCTTCAAACCAAGAGACTGCTTGATGTTAGTGTTAGTGTATGCAAATGTGACAAAAGGAGCCTTTATTAACTAAATGGTATAAACTTCTGACCAAGGAGTCCAACATTTTGGTTGAACCAGGATCCAATCTTCTGCAAAACCTCTCTAAAGTGACCAACAAAAATGGGCATAAATAATTCTGTCTTAAAGTCACATGGTAACTTAACGAGGGGAAGAAAACTTCTGCATGAGATTTCTGCATTACTTTCTTCCTGCATTATGCAACCATCTGCTTTTAATGATACCAACTTATATAATTCATTAAGCAACCAATTTAGAGACTGTCCATTGTATTTGCAAATATATACCGAGGGCTTGGTGCAAAACTATTCTAACTCATTCACAAAGTGAAGGAGTTAGAATAGTTTTGCACCAAGCCCTCGATACATGGACCCGTCCTTTAAGTGACGTTGCAATAGCTTAGCGCTAAGTCCTTTTGATTCTCTAACAGTCCCTCTTCGTGTTTACATTTTTTCTCGAAGGTCCTCATTCTTGGTGTACATTTTTCTCTAACAGTCCCCATTCGTGTTTACATTTTTTCTCTAACAGTCCCTCGGCTTGTTTACAATCTTTTCTCGAACAGTCCCTCTTCGTGTTTACATTTTGTGTCAATTTAATTTTCAATGATATCGGTAGCCCTTTGAATGATTGAGGTAAGTGTACACTCAGACTACTGTACTGTAGTGTGGACACCCAGAACAGAGGGCTCACAGAGGAGCTCTCTCAGTCTGACCAGGGTCTGCATTGTTTGTCCCGCAAAATCCTTTGGCAAACTGAGACATTTCATTCGGAATGGACTCTATAAATAATACACTCCCTCATATGCAAGTTTTAGATCCACCAATGACCTGTATATGTACACTACTGAATCCTACAAGTACAAAAGTTGCTGCAGAGGCAGCAACAGAGAGCGCGGGCAAACGAAATGCTGGGAAGATTGTGTAATAGAGTTATAAATTGTGAACTCTATGAATTAAATATGGATGTAACTGTCTTTTGTTGATATTTTCAAAATGCAGACGGTCTGTTTGAAGTAGGATGTTTTGGACACATCTAATGGCATAATTGCGAAAGTTTTGACATCGTGTATGGCTCATAAATGTCAAAGTAATTATTGCAGAGTGAAATGCTAGTAACATTGAAATAAGATTTATAAATGCAAAGTAAGCTGAAATAAACAGACTGTATAGTTTGTTGTCAAGTCTTTTGCTACTATGACATTGAAGGTAAGGAGGAATAGTTTGAAAAGACAAACTTAAGTGTTTTTGTTGTGAGCTTTGAAATGAATAAACTGATAATATAGTAGAACATAAAGGCCAGGTGAGTCTGAAACAAATGACACAATGTTGGTAAATAAGTACAATACAAAGCTGTAAAAGCAGGATCTATAATGTAGCTATGTTTCATTTTCTGAAATAATTGTAACAATCAAACAGTTAAAAGGGTTCTAAAGGCAATTATGTTGAGGAAATTGTCATTTCTTTTAAATATGTTCAACTGTAAGGCAACTGTGAATAATTGACTAGGTGTTTATAACAAGGAAAAACAAGCATATTTTAATTGATGACTAGTGTATTACAGAATATCTGCAAACATGATGTTTCCTTGTGAGACGGAACTAAATAGAGACAAGTTAATCTTTGGCAAACTATCATTATGTTTTCAGTAACGCTATGTGCATAATGAGAGATATGACGTTTATGTACAATGAAACATGTGTAAACGAAACAGAAAATGAGCATTATTTTAGGAACAGAACAGAACATATCTTTATTCAACTTGCACAAGCATGTACATTGTTGTTATAAATACAAAATACATAGAATATGTCACATTGGTCAAATGATCTTTCAGATTGACAGTATATTACAATTACAATCGATTTAATTACGTTGTGCATTAAGTGCTGTCTATTCAGATTTGAGATGACTTACATGTAAGCGTTAACAAGTTCGTTTCTCATGCAAAAGGAATACTTTATATATAGAGCCAGTTTAACTAATTTCTGACGGTTTTGATGTTGTAGTAGCTTGTAGTGTAAAACTTTACAAAACTTGGTCTAGCATAATAACACTTGTTTATACATTTCTTACGCAGGTCTGTGTATGAACTACATAAAGAACAAAATGAAACTCGTCTTCAATATCACGAGTTTCACAGTAACTACAATATCTTTCATTTCTTGGTATGCTAATTTTGCCGTATCTCCCCGTTTCTATTTTAATGAATGTGAAGACAGACGCAGCCTAGCAAGATAAAATCTTTAGTTTATATGACAATGTATCTAAATATGCTTCAAATCCGAAACAGCTTTTAAAATGTCTGTATGTTGCTAGTGCACCGCTACTGTTGATATTCTCATCTCAACTTTGTATAACACCATCCACTAATCTTTGTTTAAATATTTTGTGAAATGATTTCGGGTTAACAATTATTGGATCCATCCAAACATCAGCAAAACCATTATTTACTAGTAATGCTTAAATACTTGTGACCAAAGTACAAAAATGAGTCATGCAGGAAACACCATATACAGAACAAACAGCTGCACGAACAGCAACACAGGGAAACAGCAAATGTACATAATTATAAAAACTTAAGGAGACACACAAAGACAAACAAACATACGATATGGGGGACGGAAGTACCGCCTTGGAACGGTCAGTGACAAAAGTCAATGGGTTGGGGGGGGGTAAACCATTTTTCGGGCGCCCAACCTCACATTTTTTCCATCCCCACCCAAGTTTGATTAGCATTTCTATAATCGGCTAATAAATTATTGTATACAGTAGATAATATTACATTCTGTGTTGAAACTAGTTTCAACCAATATTGAATAATTCTAACGATTTATATACAAGGGATATCGACTCATTTCACCATATATATTGTATGTCGATATACACCTCTTCACGTGTAGTAACCTCTTTTTTGGGTGTACTCGTTCTATTTGTTTAGATTAAGTATAACCCCATACTTCACAGCTATAATTCAAAATAGAACTTACAAATGCATCAAATAACTGACATGTAACACTAAATTTCAGGTTCAAACCGTTAATATTGGCCATGAGTGCATTCAATGATCTGTCCTTTACCTACTATAAACTCTTGATTTAAAACAAAGCTCCCAGTGTAGTTGAAAAGCGTCCCAAGGTAGTTAAAGTCACTTACTGATTCTAAAATCTCACCCGTACGACCAATTTTCATTTTCATTTAAACCACCCCTTTTCCTAAACACCATTACTAATTTTCGAGCAATTTACTGCTAATCCCCAAGTTTCGCAGTATTCATTTATCTAATTTATATTGCAAGTCATGTGGCGAGCTACCAAAGACAACAATGTCATCGGCAAAAAGTAAAATTGCAAGCATAATATCATCTATACTTATTCCTATAAGATCTGGATCTTGAATATTTAACTCTAAATCCTCAAGAAAACGGACAAACATTATGGGCGAGATTATCTCCCCTTGCATGAGCCCAGTATAATTATCGTAGATCTCAGAATAAGTATTTCCTTTTCTAATATATATCCTTTAAAACACGTAAAATTTTACCGTTAAGACCCAACTTATACAACATGAACCACAAATAATTTCTATTTATACTATCGAATGCCCTCTTTAAATCAACAGTACTAACGTTTATTAGACGCTATCGTCTTCAGTACATTAGCGTGAAGAATAAACACCGCGTCTACATTTGACCGAACCGATCTAAAGCCGAACTGTGCATCTGATGATATTATTATCCTCACACCATGCTGAAACTCTGTTTTATCACATAGTCTACCTTGTGGGAGTGTCGTAACTGAGTGCCGTAAATCTCGGAAATGCACTAGTGCATATTTTATGCAAATTGGCAATCGTTAGCCAATCGTAGCGCTCATGTAAGCGCCGGCCAATTATAGCGCTCTATGTTGGCCGTCCATTGTATTACTGCGCTGTTTGTAAGGAATGGCCGAAACAGCCTTCAGCTATATAGCCTGTTTCATATTCTTTGGCATTTTAAGGCTTATGTGATAAAAACAATATTGCATTCGTGCTCATTACACATTGTTTTCATAAAACCCGTTTACTATTATGAATATGACACTCGCTAAAGCTCGTGTCATATCATTATAGTAAACTCGTTTCATAAAAACAATGTTTAATGAACACTCGTGTAAGATCCTCTATATTTAATACCACTGCAAATATTTCTGCAAAGCAGCTAATCAATGTAATACTCCTGTATTTGGAAGGGTTTTCACGATCACTCTCTTTATATAATGGAATAACTATGCCCTGGGCCCATGAGTCTGGATAAAATCCAGATTTCAAAATGGCATTGAATGAATCGCACAAGTGTTAAGCTATAATATCAATGGATTTAACAAAGCATGAATTCAGTAGAATATCAACCCCTGCTGCTTTATCTGAATTGCGTTTCTTAACAACTGCTAAAATTTCTTTAACAGTAATATCACAATAAAGTTCATCAAAATTGCAATTAGGATTGTCAAAATCATGGTTAGAGCAAAACAACTCTGCGTCCTCATTTACAGTTTGTGTAGAAGAGCCCATCATTGTTTAAAATAGTTAAAGTAAACTCGTCTACGCTTATTTCGTTAGTAGCATGTGGCTTCTTCCGGAAGAGCGACCAAAACTCTTTCGGCTCAGAATGGCGGACACGTTCACGTTATTAAAATTATTACGCTTACGAGAAATTAATTTCTTGTATGCTATTTTGCTTTCGCATAATACTATTCTATTTTCAGGCGATGGCTTACTGTTGTAACTGTGTAAGGCACGGGGGTACACTTTTCTAGCGTGTCTGCATTCAGCATCAAACCATTCACTATCGTTTTTCAAATCATCGTCTTTAAAGCGAACATGTTTTGAAAAAAGAGGATCAGCAATAGAACGCATAGTTGCAACAATAATTTTTATAATACTTTTCAGGGATCGACTGTGCAGTGCTGATTGGAGAATAGCTGATTGAAGGAGTTCCTGCAGGGGTTGTCTTTTGGCATTAAGCAGTCATCTGTTTTGAAAGTGTAACTTACTGCTAAATATCTGTCCGGTTGAGAGAGGGTGTATTTTAATGTAAGAAAGTGCAATAACCTTAAAACTTCATACAGTATGGCAATACTGGCTATTCCCAAAGTAAGGTGACACAATAATAACTTGTCTCAGTTTAAATATGTCATACAATAACATAAGAGATATTTACATGTGTACATGATGTAGATAGTGAAATAAAAGCTGTACAGTAAAAAAATTATTAAGTGATCATACTTTTAAGTAAAATTGACAGCTGGTAAGTAAGTGGAAGTGGGCATTAAATGCAGGTTGAAATGCAGAAATATTGTGGAAGTTTTGGTATGTCTTTCAACATGTGTTTAACACTAACTAGTATGAAAGGCAAATTGCTTGACTGCTTACATAGTTTTTATCTTATTACCTAATTAGCTACTTTTAAAATTTAAATCTTTGCAATAAATAAACTGAAAAGGAGCATTTACTAGAGATGGGGGAAATAAGAAGTGTATGGATTTGAAACCATTGTGATAAATGGAACGTTTGCTTCTTTGGGGCAAATGTTCTATTTATCACAATTGATTAGAAAAGTGACTCTTATATTGGTGCGAAGTGATACTTGAAGTAAAGTGACGTAGGTCACATAATGATCATTTGTCTCGTTTAATTCTGTCATAAAATAATATAAGAACTATTTACAATTGTACATAATGTAGACATAGTGAGATAAAAACTTTACAGTAAAACCTATATTTGGTGATTATAACATTAGGAACAGTAACAGCTGGTAAGTACTAGACGTGGGCATTAAATGCAGACTGAAATGCAGAAATTTTTTTGGTATTTTGGTCTGACATTAAACATGCGTTTAACACCAATCAGTATGAAAGGCAAATGATTTTACTCCTTAAATTGTATTTTAATCCATTACCTCATAGGTTAAATTTTGCATCAATAAATTGAAAAGGAGCATTTACTTGAGGAATGGGAAAAATAAGAAGTGTGTAAATGAAACCATTGTTATAAATTGAGCATTTGCCTCTTAAGAGCAATTACCGTATTCAGCACAAGTATATCAAAACGTGTCTCCTACATAGGTGGAGGTGTTTCGGAAAGTAAGGTCACATAAAATAAGTTGTCTTAGTTTAATTCTGTCATACAATAAAATAAGATATATTTACATGTGTACATGATATACATGGTAAAAGGAAAGCTATACAGTAAAACCTGTATCGAGTGATCACAACTTGGCAGCTGGGCATTAAGTGCAGTTTGAAATCAAGGAAAATCTTGTGGATGTTTTTGTTTGACTTTCAACTTGTGTTTATCAGAAACTGGTATGAAAGTTCAATGAGTTTACAGTTTACATGGTGTTTATAGTTTAACCGTTTCCCTGTTCTATGTTTTTTCTCAATTTCAATACCTACTCAATATTCATGGACAAAACAGTTATAATGAAATATGGAAGATGGAACATCACAGCTATTTTAGAAACTAAAGAAATAGATCTATCAAATTCTTTTAGCAAACAGAGTAGACCCTGATCAGACGGCTCCTCTAGGAGCCGTCTGATCTGGGTCTACTCTGTTTGCAAATTATATGAGGGAAGGGGTTAAACTCATTACTTCATAGGCTATTTTTTACATCTACCTCTTTGCATCAATAATCTGGAAAGTAGTATTTAATAGGGAAATCGGAAAAATAAGAAATGTGAAGTTTTGAAACGATTGGTATAAATGTAGCATGGACAGGGGCGAGTTGGAAAGGGTCAGTTTGTCCTGGACCGAATGGATTTAGGCGATGTTGGAAATCGGTAAAGTTGACCTCTGCTTCACTATTACGGTGGTGCACATGTCAAAATGCATCTGCCCAAATTGAAAGTTGTAAATAGTTGGTACGAATCAGAGGCATTGTTTCGTGTTGCTAATAATTATTTTATATTGTGATACCGAACACGACGATCTTGTTCCGGATAGGAAAAATGTGGATGGTGGTGATGTTGCGATTTATATAACGGTAAAAACAAAAACATTCCGGCTCCAGTACCAAAGCAAATTTCCCCATCACTAATTGCGCGGGCCCCTGATGGGGCCCGCGCAATTAGGACCATGGCGGTTTCACCCTGAATCAGTTTTGAAGGGTTTTAACTATTTGATTCACCCGTATGTCCACTTCTGGACAGTCTGACCAAAGCTCCCGCGAACGTTTAACCATTTCCCTCATATAAACAATTTATCACACCTTTGCAAGCAGCGTAGATCCAGATCAGACGGCTCCTTCTGATCAGGGTATGCTATGTTTGCTTATGAAATTAAATAGTTCTGGCTCTTTAGTTTCTACTAACACCACCAAAACCATCATGTGTACATATTCTATTATAAAAAAACCCAGCTACTAAATATTCATGATGTCATGATTTCATACATAAATATTTAACAGGGATAGGGTTAACAGTTAACTTTCGCACTTTTATTTTCAAGCCCTTCTGAAAATGGTTCGGCGCGAAACCGCCATGGCTCTAATTAGATTCCGTACCACGCTGTTTGTCTATACAGTAAAACCTCTCTACAACGACCACTAAATTACATCAAGTATTTTGTGATAATTAACACAATTTAATGGTCGTTATAGAGAGTTTTTACTGTATCTCTTTTGACACTACAGTTTATTGAATTGAAAATTGAACACAAGGTGCATGACTGAAGTTTGGCGCACTTTTAACATTTACCCCTGTTTATTCTGTTAAATACATGATTTAACAATTAAAACTGTAGTTTAATGTGTAATACTCCGGTAGCTATATGATTGAACCTATTCAACGTAATTATATAGTTGACCTTCAATATTGACGACTTTTGACGACTCTGTAAAAGTCACTTTGTGAAACCATTGTGATAAATAGAGCATTTGCTCCTATAGGAGCAAATGCTCTATTTATCACAATGGTTTCAAACTACAAAATTCTAAAATTTTCCTTTACTCTAGTTTATTCTCCTTTTCGGTAGATTTATTCAAAGCGGTTATATCTAAAAATAGCATATGAGGTAATGGGTTAATCAACCATACAAATTAAGAGCAATACGGAAAGCTTCTGTAGGAGCTTGCAGCTTTACGTTCGACCTTCATTAAGCTTCTAACTTGAGAAATTATACAGATTAGAATTCGGATAAAACAAACCTCTATTAACTCGACGTAATTTGCATGGTCCCTTGAAGTTCGATATATCGAAGTCCAACTGTATTTTGGACGACAGGCCCAGATAAAACGCCTAATGTAAGTCCTTGCCAGGAATAGTTCGAGTACTTACATGTGTTGTGACCACTCTATCGTCTCGATGTTCCTTTATTTTTCTACCATTGGACCATATGCTGTGACCACTCTTTAGAATCGTCTGTTTGAGATGGGTCTTAACCCTTTCCCTCATAGTGACGACTTTTGACGAGTCTGTAAAAGTCACTTTGTGAAACCATTGTGATTATAGGAGCAAATGCTCTATTTATCACAATGGTTTCAAACTACGAAATTCTAAAAAAAATCCTTTTCTCTAGTTAATGCTCCTTTTCGGTAGATTTATTCAAAGAGGTTGTATCTAAAAATAGCCTATGAGGGAATGGGTTAAGAGTGGTCACAACAAAGAATTTAGTGCAGATATGACTAGTTGTGAATGTGTATGCACGAGTTTGAAGAGACATCTTCCGAGGAGAATAGTCTATTAACCGTTATCTTGCCAATCGGGACCTACTCAACATTCACAAACAGCTTGGATCCAGATCATACACCGAGTAACTTGACGTCTCATCAGGATCCAAGCTGTTTGACCATCGGTCAGTAGTTTCTGAGGAGTTTGAACGAAATGCAATTAAGTAAATCTTGCTCCATCTCTTAGTTTGAGTAGACATAAAAAAATCGACAGGAAAAGGTTTATCCTTCCATTGTTCTATATGTCTAATCTGAGTTTAAACACCTCCTGAATATTCATGGTAAAATAACTATAATGAAAAATGGAAAGTGGAACATTGTCGCGAATTTTGAATGTAAAGAAACAGCTCTATCAAATTACATTAGCAAACAGAGCAGACCCTGATCAGACGGATCCAATAGGAGCCACCTGATCTGGATCTACTCTGTTTGAAAATGTGTTTATATCAGGGAAAGGGTTAATCCACATCATGCTAGTCGCGATCTAGCCGCCAGTAGCAAACAGCATGGATCCAGATGAGAACCTTGAGTAACTCGACGTAACAGCATCAAAGCTGCCCGACACTCGGTCAGTCGTTTCTCAAAAGTGTGAACGATTCGGAAGAGAAGTAAAACACAGAGGCTGAGCGTGCTTACTAAGTTACTATATAGCGTGGTAGGGGTTAAAACCCCTTTACAGTAAAACCCCGCTAATGCGACCACCTAAAAGAGGTATAAATCTGGGTGCTAGATGCAGGTGGTAGCTTAATGCAGGACAAAAGTAATGCAGAAAGCTCCTAGAGGAGCTTTCTGCATTACTTTCGCCATGCATTAAGCAACCACTTGCTTATAAAGACAGATATGTTTATTCATTAAGTGGTCGCATTAGAGGGGTTTTACTGTATATGAAAGTAGCTTGTTTATTGAGTTTGTATGGTTTAGCTGTGAGCATCTTAACAACGCATCAAGTTTACATTCAGTAAAACCGCTCTAAACCGGACGTTAAATTTAGTATAAACATCGGTCTTTAACACAAGGAGTAGCTTAACGCAGGGTGAAAGTCATGCAGAAAGCTCCTCTAGGAGCATTCTGTATGACTTCCACCCCTGCATTACCTGTCTAAAGGTATCTAAATTCTTCTCTATTAGAATTCCGGTTAAGAGGGGGTTTAATGTACTTATGTATTAACCCTTCGCTTGCTACATGTTCACGTCAATATACCTACCTGTAAATAGTTAAGACCCAGATGAGACAGCTCCTGCAGGAGCTGTCTCATCAGGGTCTGCACTATTTACAAGTTGATTGTGCAACCATTGCAATCCACAGCAGCGATTGCACAGCGAAATACTTGTACACAGTGAAGATATATGTAAATATACAACAGGGCAGGGGTAAAGAAGGAGAAATGTATGTTAAAATTCAGTAAGCGAAGTGTTAAAAGATGATGATATTACTGTGATGGTGCATAACTGCATAGAGTGATAGACATCTACCAAAGACAGAGTAATAGCTGATACATTGGCTTGTCCAATGACCTGTGGCATGTAAGTATTTTTACATTTCATCTACTATTCACAACCTGACTTTCACTTTCAAACAACTTGGATCCGGACGAGACAGCGAGTAACTTAGACATTCGTAACTACTCGTTGTATTCCGTCAGGGTTCGGAATATAGAAATCCAAATAAATACTAATACATCGGCGAATAATTATGAAAAAGTCTTCGTCGGCATTTCTTACGATATTAATTTTTTCAGCAAGTAAGCAAATGATTTATGCAGTCTTTTTAGGTATTTTAAAAACGCGTTGTAAACAGACACTATCACTTTAACTTCAAGATGCGTTTTAACGCCTTTGCAAACAGAGTAGATCAGGATTAAACGGCTCCTAGATCAGCTGGATTATGAAATACGGTTGAGCTTCGATATCTCGAACTTCAAGGGATCATACAAATTAGTTCGAGATAACAGAAGTTCGAGTCATCGTATTTATAATCTGACCAGTATCTCAAGTTCATAGCTTCATGCAGGTCTAAAGTAATGCTGAAAGCTCCTGTAGGAGCTTTCAGCATTACTTTAGTCCTGCATTAAGCTGTAACACGTGTCTTTAGATATGTGTATTGATACATTTTAGAACAATTCTGTATTGTAAATTTTGGAAGGATCGACCTTTTAGTTCGAGTTATATAGAAGACCCAGTTATCCGAGTTCGAGATATCGAAGTTCAACTGTAATGAATAACTGATTCTACAGTTCTGCATGGCAAAAACTTTCTGTAGTCATATGTCATTATATAACAAATCTACATGATGAGACGCTGAGTAACTCGGCATCTCATTAGAATCCAAACTACTGGACACTCTGGTCATGAAGAAGAAAGCATTGTTTTCATAATAAAATAAGAAGAACAGTTTCACATTCTTATAAATATTACAAAATATGGCTACCATAGCTATGCACTAAACTCTCGATTTAACCTTTTCCCTGATGAATATTCATGTAGGAAATAATGACGACTTGAATATTGATATAATGGTATATGAACACATGACAATTTGGCTCAGGCAGAAGCTGTAGAATCAGATCTATATTACACCATAAGCAAACAGAGCAGACCCTGTTCAGACGGCTCCTATAGGAGCCGTCTGATCTGGGTCTACTCTGTTTGCGAATGCGTCAAAATGCGCTTACATAAGGGAAAGGGTTATTTATGTCATATGTGTTCGCCAGCATACAGTTGAAACTGTCTTAAGCGTTCATATAAAAACGTCTAATTATATTCTGCGTTTTTGAAATAGGTTGTAGCTGAGCTTTTCATCCTTAATTTCGTCCTGCATAAAGTAACCATCTGTTTTAAGACGTCTATGTTCAATGAATGACGGGTCGCTTAAGACAGGTTCTACTGTACATTTGTTTGAAGGACACTCTCATATGAAAAATGGACTGTGTCCATGCTTATAAAACTTGTTCTCAATCTTTTGATTGGTCAGATTTGAGCCAAAGGGTCAAATCAAAAGCTTGAGAACAAACTCAGACTCAACTAAAAAACTTTATAAGCATGTACCCATGTTGCAAATTTCAGTTTGGACGAGTAAACAAGAATAACAGGGGAATTGAAGGCTAAAAGAACAATGCGTGTGGTGTTCTTCATAGTGTGTAATATGCTGACGGTGGCACCATGTCCGGAACGGTGTGTTTGCGAGGAAAGCACCCTGGTGTGCACACGTCCAGACCTTCCGAGTGAAATTCCAGCTAACATCTCCAAAGTATACATCTCAAACTTTACTCTTGGCAATTTGAAAGATGGCACATTTCACAACAACAATTGGAAACATGTCAACTTTTTGGATATTCATGCTGATAAAGGAGACACCCTTGGCAGCAAAGTTTTCACAAAACTTGAAAATCTCCAATACTTGGGGTTACATTGCGACCAATTGAAATATATATACTTAGCTTGTTTAGAAGGCATTGACAAGGTTCACACTCTAAACCTTTCCAACAATTACTATCTAGCACTGTCTGCAATTTCACAGGCATGGGACAGAAGTAAAAGACGGGTACTTCCGATCATGGAAGATCTGATACTTTCAAAACTATACACATACGAAGTCACACCTTTAAAGTTGGAATATGATTTTTTTCATGCTGTATCTTTTGATCGCAAGTTGAAGTATCTCGATATCTCCTATACAAATATAGCAGTTATAGATGCTACCGAGCTGTCCCTTCTATGTGATTATATTGTGCACATAAAAGCACATGGCGTATCTGTGGCAAACCCTAAAAAGTTCAATTCTGATATAGAATGTAAAAGCCTTCGTACACTGGATATTACCGACATTGATTTGCCTATAGCAAAAGTGCCGATAATTAATAGAAATATCCAATTTCAAAGTAACTTGTACACTAGCATAGAAAACTTGATAGCCAGTGGAATACTTAAATTTAGATTGGTCTTAAATTCTATCCATTTTGACATGAGTAGCTTTGACTTTCATTTTAAAAAAGTTATAATGAAGAGAAATAATATGAAATGGCTCAATATGACATTAACTTCTCCTAAGAATACAACAGTTCTTATTGCTGAACTTGACTTTTCTGAAAACGGATTGGAGTTTCTTGCACCAGAGATTTTATATCCGTCTAGAAACTTAAGAATACTTCGACTTTCAAAAAATAACCTAAATGAAATGCAATTCAAGCAAGCAGGAGACTTCGAAAGACTCTTGCTAAAGTCGGTAAATCTGCAAGAATTGCACATCGCTGAAAACAGAATTACGACGTTTCCAAACCATTTCTTTGCGAATAATCTCAATCTTGAATATATCGATATGTCTGGAAACAAACTTGAATCTATAGAATTTGATATGTCTGGTTTGGTGAAACTCCTATACTTAGATTTGCGGAAAAACTGGATACGCATTATTGACAGAAACATGTATCTGATATTTGATCAACTTGACACTTTGGGACAATACACAAGTCAACGAAACTCAACAATAGTCCTTATGAAAACTACGCATGACGACCATAATTACCAGTTTCAAGTGAACCTCGGAAATAATCCCTTTGTTTGCATATGTGGAGAAGAGTTCTATTTCTCCATTAAATATATGTATAATTCAAAATATATTCAAAGAGAAAATACATCGTATATGTGCGAATTTCAAGGAGACTATTTAGACCTTTTCGCTTCTGCTGGTGAAAACATTCAAACTAAATGTGCTTATCAGAGTTTGTTAAACTCGCTGAAAATTTCCATTCCCGTCGTCGTTATTACTGTCATAGCATTGGTCTTGGTGTGTATATTGGTTCGTCGATGTCAAAGAAACAAATGGAATTTTCAAAGGTTTTTAGCAGCGCTGCGTAACGATAAATTCGATAAGACCTTCCTTGCATTCCTCTCACATTGCTCTGAAGACTATGACTTCGTTATGGCGCATATATATCCACAGCTACAACAATCACTTGCAGAGTTGATAAATATTGATAAAAACTTCGTTTGTATTGGAGATCGGGAATTCCGTCTTGGTCTGCGAGTGCATGCTGAACTGACAAGGTGTATGGAGGAATCTAGTGTAGCAGTGTTTGTTATATCCAAAACATTTTGTAAAAAGGACTGGTGCAAAATGGAGGTTGGCGAGGCAGTTGATCAGCATAAACCGATTGTAATAATTATGAAAGAGTTTGTGAAAACTGATGAAATGCCAAAGGTCATCAGACAGATTTTTAATCGATACACTCGTGCATCGTGGGTGCATGACGACAATGGTGGCCACCTTGAACCTGATATGAATATAATCAGTAAGTCCATTATAGAACTTGCCCAGAGAAAGGCAAAAACAGACGCCGAGGACAACCATATAGAAGACACTGTCTAAACTCCGTTAACCCGCTCCTTCATATAAACGCCATTTCCACGCCTTTGCAAACAGAGAAGACACAGATCAGACGGCTCCTCCTGTAGGGGGCATCTGACCATTGTCTGCTCTGTTTCCTTATGGAACTATATAGATCTGGTTGTATACTTGCGAGAAACTAGCTCATTGTGTAGAGGCAACTACAGTAAAATAAACCCGCTAATGCGACCACCTAAAATATGTATAATTGTGGGTGCTAGATGCAGGTGGTAGCTTAATGCAGGACAAACGTAATGCAGCTTTCTGCATTATTTTTGCCCTGCATTAAGCAACCACCTCCTTATAAAGATAGCCATGTTTATTCACTAATTATGAGTTTCTTGCCAGATTTTATAAGATACTGCAGTTTCTGATATAGCTCGAAAACAGTGTCCATATGCTATGATTTGTCCCCTTTGTCCCTTAAAAGGGTCATATGCAAACAGTGTAGACCCAGACCAGAGGGCCCAAAAAGGAGCCCTCTGATCAGAGTCTGTATCGTTTGTTGCATCAACCAATGGCTTATACTAATACATGTAGTCCGTTTGCTCTTCCCACCAACATGAAAAATGGATGGGTTCCAAAATAAGATATGAACGGGGTTTACTTAAATAATAGGAGATTAAATGGTATAATGTTTTAACCCATTACCTCATAGGCTAGTTTTAGATACAACGGCGTTGAATAAGAAAAGGAGCATTAACTAGAGATAAGGATTTTTTTTAGAATGTTGTAGTTTGAAACCATTGTGATAAATAGAGCATTTGTTCCTATAGGAGCAAATGCTCTATTTATCACAATGGTTTCACAAAGTGACTTTTACAGAGTCGTAAAAAGTCGTCAATGTGAAGGAATGGTTTAAAGCAGCTTAGATATCTTGACCAGAGTCACAAACACGCATTTGTTATACATGTAAATGGGTCTAAGCCATTTCAAAAGGAAGCTTCGAAATCACAGGAAAGACAGGTATTTTCTTCCTCAATTGTATAACACTTAATATAACAAGTATTCGTGGAAGAAAAAAATAACTTAACCCTTTACTCCATGAATATTCATGTAAGAAATAATTACCTCAGGGATATTCATTATATTAATTATTAGTTTAAACATATTTTATTTCTTTCAGTTATATACAAAATTTTCAGAAATTGCATCAACATATGAGAAAAAGGATTGGATCGAAAGCTAACAGCTTATATAGATCCTCTTCTTGAAACAATATGTTACAAAAGATATGTCGTAGCTACTTCTAATGAATATGTCATAACAGGGTATAATATACCAATGTATGAAGTCTGCACTAGTTTCTATGTTTTTCACTACAAAACTAGATCTAATATTATCAAAGCTACGAAAAATTATATCGGGTAGTATATACAGGTATAATTTGTAAAGTATGTCAGTCACAATCAGTACAGGAATATACAGTTAGTACTAAAATGAGCTGCTGCAAAATGGTATGTATGTTACATACTAATAATTCAAATACAGGGTTCTTACGCTTGGTAACATATAACAGTGATTAAGAATTGTGCATGACATAAAAAACGATATTTGAAGGCAATATTAACCCTTTCGCTGCCAAACTCTGTCGTCTGCCTAACTTTGTCGTCTGCTACAAATTTTCATTCTTTTGATTTTCTTCTTTTTTGTTTCAAAAACATAGTAACAGTAACAAACAGTTTGGATCCTGATGAGACGCCGAGTTAATCGGCGTCTCATCTGGATCCAAACTGTTTGCATATGTAATCACAGATGCGGCATTGGCAGCGAAAGGGTTAATTGTTAAAATACCACTTGGATTTTTGGCCACAACAGAAACTGTAGAATCATATCTATAATTCTATATCTATATTATATCATGATCAGACGGCTCCTATAGGAACCGTCTGAACTTGGTCTTCTATGTTTTCATATGCGTAGAAAAGAGTATTCATGGAGAAATGGGTTACTGAAATACGAAAGTTTGGCCCGTGGTAGAGACTATACAATAAGGTCTGTATCATTTGAATTGATTTCATTAGCGAACAGAGGAGACCCTGATCTAACAGCTCCTACAGGAGATGTGTAATCTGGGTCTACTTTGGTTGCAAATGTGTGCATGTGCGTTCTTATCAATAAAGGGGTTACAAGACATTGCGTAACTCTATAATTGTTGATTGTTACACAACTGTGAGCTGCACACAACGCTGTCTGCTTTGGATTTGGAGACCATTTAGAAACCGTGATTATATATGCAAACAGTTTGGATCCAGATGAGACGCCGCATAATGCGGCGTCTCATCAGGACCCAAACTGTTTGACACTTTAGCCATATTTTTGCAAATATATTAAAGAAATGTTCTTTTAAGAATTGAAGCAGACGACAGTTGTTGCAGACGAACATTTATTTAGCGTGCAAACCGTTAACCCTTTACTCCAGAAATACGCCTATCCACGCCTTTGCAGGGGTACACTCAAAAGCCCCTCACTACAAAAGCTCCTCATACAAAAAAACTCACTACAAAAGTCCCTCAATCAAAAGCCCCTCACTAAAATGGTCAAGGCTTACAAAAGCCTCTCACTATTTTCACATTACTTTTTTGTTAATTAATCATTATACTCCAAATATTTGGACATGTATTTTGACCTCACTATGAAAACTATATAATTTATTCACTTTATGTTTCACAGTTCGTGTTTTGTTAATTAATCATTATCCTCCAAATATACGGACATGTAAACATAGTAGACCCAGATCAGACGGGTCCCGTAGAAGCTATTTGATCAGGACCTGCTCTGTTTGCTTATGAAATAGATTGACATGAATCTACAGTTCCTTCCTGTGTTCAAGTGCCAATGTAAGAAGTAATTAATATGCATGATGTCATTATTTCTTACATGAATATTCATGAAGTAAACGGTTACTTTGCAAGTCAGATACCTGTATACAGGTATACAACATAAGATGGACGAACTTGTCCTTTGTTTTGGAACTAAACTGTTTACAAACTCATCATTACCTATAGTATGTTACCTCTTTATCTCGTGCATATACATGTAAGCCTTTACTCTCTGAATATCTATGTAAGACATAATGACATCATGAATATTCATTAGTTTATTAATAACTTTATTTTTATAATGGAACATTAACACAGGAAATATTGGCAATGGCAGGTACTTTAGAATCACATCTATATTACGGGATGAGCAAACAGAGCAGACCCTGATCAGACGGCTCCTATAGGAGCCGTCTGATCTGGGTCTACACTGTTTGCAAAGACATGGAAAGACATATTTATGGAGGAAAGGGTTAAGAAACAAACGGCATCATGTTTGTATATGTGACAACAAAGTATGTATTAAGAAAGTAGATGTTTCTTTTATTTAACCCTTTCAGCATTTATTAACTTGCAAAACATTTCGATTAGAAATTACAGAACAGAAAGAGTGTCAGGCCGCACCCGGTCGAATTCGAGAGAGGTACTTGGTGGCAATTCTGGACCCTAATGTTGTTTTCAAATTTGTTCATAATGTTGAAAGGGTTCGTTCATTAACGCTCAAGCATTATGGAAAGTTGTAGAAAAGAGGAGTTTGTAAGTATTTAAGAATGTATGCAACATGTTTTCTGTATTTCTCCTACAAACCAGAGCTACAGATAAAGGTGTGTACCCAATACTAAAATCGTCATTACTCCACTAACCCCTATACTGTGACGATTCTTTAGAATCATCTCGAAGAGACGATTCTAAAAAGTCGTAATAGTATAGGGGTTGGTGGAGAAACAAAGGAGCAATATTTGAAAATGTTTAAATTTACACATCTTATCTCGACCTCTGTAAAAACTTTTATTATTATTATATTATTGTGTTACGAAGCGAGGCACAACAGAAAGACAAAGCCAGCAACACTACTCACGCTCCCTAGCACCGGCTTAAGCAATATTCAATTTACAAAACTTTTACCATCAAAACAGATGATCCCGAAGGACAGAAAATATAACAACACTGTTTAAAATCTATCTTAAGCTTGTGCGACCTACATATGCAGTGGATTTATTTATTATTTATATAATTGTCATGGAAGTTGAACCGAAGATAATTACTGTGAAAGTTTGTTGAAATCTGTTCACGAGCGAGTGGGACGTTGAAGAGTTCAGATAGTGAGAGAGGTTTTTATTTATCTATTTATCACCATCGTCTGATAAGGAAAGGGCATGGCCTACAATGCACGCGAGTACTTACTAGTTCTGTATGCGGTGTATATCCTGCTCATTCTAAAAATATCTTATGTGGTAATACCCCGCGAATAACATGGCTTCCTTATATACATTTAAGTAAGTAGGTCAACAAAATGGCCGCGATTACATAATTTTTGTTTGGGAGCAAACCGACGCATATTATACTTCTAATAAGTCTTCTATGAAGGGTCACATGAAGATCATTTCTGTGAAAAATGGTTAAAATCATGTATGTGGGTTAGGAGATGCCATTTAAGGAAATTATTCCTTAACGTTTAGCCTGCTGCGGGCGGATGAGTGATGCCCCATCCAAACTGTTTGACACACTGATTGCATTTTGGTAGACAAATTGATCATAGCTTGAATTTTGAAAAAGTTATAGGTGACAAATTCTGCAAAAATAATTTGCTCAGCAGGCTAAAGGTTAAAATCTATTGTAACTCCTGCAGCTACTTATGTAATGGATTTGAACGATTTATATAACTTTCATGGAGGTTCTCCTGTAGATAATTCCTGTAAAGGTTGTTATCCATTCAGTAGTTTAGGAGAAGTTGTTTAAAGCAATTACTGACGATGGACGATGTTGTTTAAATAAATTGTTCAGGATGTACGACGACGGACACAGGGCGGTCCTAATAGCTCATCTTGATGAGATAAAATACAGCGCGATATATTTGTGAGTCATATGATAGTTTATCAACAGAAAAGCATAAAATAAAGAGAACTATTGAGTTATTTGGTATGTTGAGCAGAACATTCATCATATACGAGGAGTGTTCGAAAACTTTTACAAATGACCTGTTATCTCATAAACACTAATCAAAATTTGATAACACTTTGTCTAGTTACCTCCAAAATATTCCTCTTTAACTAGAAAACACCGTTTAAATCTTTGAATCCACTGTTTAAAACAACTTTTATACTTCTCTTTGGGTACACTAATCAGAAGCGGGTAACCTGCAGAGCCCAGTGCACTTCTGGACCTACATCTCCTACCAGATAGGTGCTTTTTCAATTTCGGAAAGAGAAAAAATCGCGTAGGGCTGTATGGTGGGTGTGGTAATATTTTCAGGCTTCAAAATATGGACTACAGTTGATGATTTGTGGACTGGAGCATTGTCATTCTGTAGTCCTGTTTTAGAACGTATCTGTCTCATTTTTGTTCGCATGTTTTCAAAACCATATTCTTATAGAAGCTTCCAGACACACTCCTGCCTTTAGGAACAAAACAACAATTTGCATGATTGGTCCATTTTTCTAAAGAAAATTGTGAATAACACCTTCTCTGCTGCCAGTGTTCATTTAGCAATACTAGACCGTTTGGCAAGTTTCAAAGCCCATATCTTGTTGTCAACCTTCCGTTCAGGCTCATACAATTCGAATCATATATCATCACCTATTATGCGACTATCAAATACATTTTTCTGATATTTTGGGTACCTCGTCAGCAGTTTCTCAGCCATTTGTACCCTTGTACATTTCTGCTTGTCAGTGAGTAAATGTGGGATCCAACAAGCACTTATTTTTCTAACCTTGATAATTTTCTTCAGTATGAAGTGAACAGATGCTAACGCCGATTTTGTCATTTGTGCTAGCTGTCTGACAATGAAATTTGCATCTTTCTCAATGATTTACCTGATTTTGTTGACGTTCGATTTGGTAACTGCAGACATAGGTCTTCCTGAGAAAGGGGCATCTTAGACTGATTCCTAACCAGAACGGATTTTAGTAAACCACCTATAAACTGTGGAAAATGACATTCGTTTATCCCGATAAACAACACATATCTCATCATGTATATTTTTGACGCGCAATCCCAACTTACAGCGGACTTTTATATAACCCTTGATTTCAGCGACATTTTCTGTTCGTTTTCTAACCATTTTCAGCAGCGTATATGAATACACCCTGAAGCAACCTAACGTGTAAAGGAACCAGTTTGTGCATTTCAATGGGGGACTTTTGTCGGTTATCTCCCCAAACTGAAAGTATAGGTGGCACTCGCATCGAGGAGGCCCCATATCCGGATATCTTCTGATTTTATCGATCGCCATAGTATATGTTTACTGAAGTTATTAATTATAAGAATTATATTCATGATAAGAATTATCAACAAAATTATTTATATGATGTAGATGAAATAAAAACATCTGAAATTTTGAACGTAAATAGTTCTTTCAACCAATTTGCAAAGGGGAGGAGGGGGTGTTGGACATTACTCTTTCAGGACCGGACTTTACACTTCTCCTGTCCCAATGTAAAAAAGACTCTAAAGATATATTAATTGTTTAAGCCCTTGTTTGTTTGATAGATTTTAATATTTCTTCAATTTTGTTCAATGGAGAGTCCCAAATTTTAATTATTACAGGTAGAGGTTTGACCAGTTTGTATGGAAATTATAAGGTGAAATTTGCCCTCAAATAGTACATGTATTTATGCGAAATACATATAAACATTGAACTTACCACAACTAAACTTAATCAAGATATGTTAAATATTTTAAAAAAATAATGATTTAACACGCTTAAGCAGTTTTTATCTAGATCGAATTTTAAAATGATTTATGACTGATTAAAAACTACACTGTATGACCGTACATTGTGCTTTTGCTGAATTCACAATATATTTATAATTTATATCAGAACGTACTTCAGATATCAATCAAATTAACCCTTCGCTTGCTATTCACGTCAATATACCTACCTGTAAATAGTGAAGACCCAGATGAGACAGCTCCTGCAGGAACTGTCTCATCAGGGTCTGCACTATTTACAAATGGAAAAGTAGTAAAGTCAAGCAGGCAAAGCCACATGCAAGACGCAACCACCACCAAAACACCGATAGACAGCATGACACACACACACACACACACAACCACACACCCAAACGCACACACACACACGAAATGAACACAGAAAACACCAAAAGACACACAAGAACCAGGGACAAACGTTCCACAACATGAACAAACCACAAGCACAAAGACGCAAGGCAAACAAAAGGAAGGGTGACAAAGAGAGTACCGCCTTGGCACGGTCAGCAGCAAAAACACCACTGGGGGTTTAAACCGGTTTACGGACGTCCTAACCTCACACTTCTCTCAAAGTCACCCTAGCTTTACAAATATTGTAAATAAAGGTATCCCCGCTGGACTTACCCACAACATAGACGACGGTGAACACAGGACAACATGTAAAACATAGCATAATAACTGTGACAATCCGTCAAATATGTACTCAATGACTTTGCTGAAGTCAGAGCATCTGCAGGTAAGCCGTTAAGTTGATTGTGCAACCAGTGCACTCCACAGCAGTGATTTCACAGAAAAATACTTGTACACAGTGAATATATATGTAATTATACAACAGGGCATGGGTAAAGAAGGAGAATTGTATTTTAAAGTTCAACAAGAGAAGGGTTAACCCTTACAAAATGTAGGAAAACAGTCTATAAGACAGCTTACCCTGATGAGTGGGTTCCTAGAGGTTCACTCATCAGAGGCTGTACAGTTTGTTGTGCAAATATTATTTTATTGCACCCCTATGGATTAATCCTTTAGTCAGAAAATGGACAACTTCATTTGAAAATTTAGCGTTCAAAGCATTGAACTTCTCTAGTAATTTTTAATGACTAAATAAAAAGGTATGGCCCCAGAAAGGACGTTTATTTTTATTAAAATCAGAACAGACGATTAACAGTTTAACATGCAGTAGATTTTACAAGTGGTATGACATTTTTACCCTTTTATTTGATTAAACAAAAATATTCAGGTAAGAACACTACATATACTTGATCATTTTCAAGTAAATTTATCACATCAAAGTGCAGTAAAATCCTCTAAACCGGGCGTGAAAATTAGTATAATATCAGTCTTGGAGACAGGTGGCAGCTTAATACAGGTAGCAGCTTAATGCAGGATGAAAGTCATGCAGAAAGCTCATCCGGGACATGTATTTGGTCATTCAATGCTGAATTTACAATGTGAAACATGGACATTGCAAAATATATAACAAATACTGTTGAAGCCCAATAAACACTGTTAAAGCTATGGTAAAACCAAGCCTAAATATTGTTGAAGCCGCGGTAAAAGCAACACAGAACAATGTTCAATCCATAGTCAAATCAAAACCCAAAATACTGTTCAAACCACTTTAGAAATCAAAACTACTACTGCAGTCACAGTAGACCAAAACAAAAAAAATACTGTTGAAGCAAACATACAACTAGAGGTTTTAGTCACAAAAACGGATGTCTCCCCCAATCCCTCATACCCACACATACACACTGTGACACGTTGTCACATTTCTGTACATGATAGACAAGATGTGTAACAGACAGACACACACACAACTCCAAACTAAAAACAATATGTAAAGGGAACTAACTAAAAATGTTCCTACCATAGTAATTGACTTGATGAATGATACTTCCCCTCATTATACGCTTTCCACACCACATGTTTCAAGAAAAAAATGCTAACAGCTTATAACTCAAAAAGTGCTGATACCAGAGTTAGGGCCCTTGTGCATGACGCTTTCTTTCATCATGCTCTTTCCATAAATGAAATGTCATTTAAATAGCATTAGTAGAACAGGAGTTATTGATCAGACAAAAAATGTAACAAATGGCAATAACTCCAAAGGTATTGAAGCCAGAGTTATGGCCCTTGTTCATGACACTTTCTCCCATCATGCTCTTTCCATGTATGATGTTTCAATACAATGGCATAAGCCATGTAGGAGTTGTCATCCAGACAGGAAAGTGTGAAACAAATGTACAAGGGGCAATAACTCATCATGCTCTTTTCATGTAGGAAGTTTCAATCCAATGGCATTAGCCATACAGGAGTTATCGTCCGGACAAAAAGTGTGAAATTTTTTACAAGGGACAATAGCTCCAATATTGGCAAAGCCAGAGTTATGGACCTTAGGCATGACACTTCCTCTGATCATGATCTTTCCATGTATGAAGTTTCAATCCAATTGCATGAGCCATACAGGAGTTATCGTCCGGACAAAAAAGTGTGAATTTTTTTACAAGGGGCAGTAACTCCAATATTAGTGAAGCCAGAGTTATGGACATTGTGCATGACACTTCCTCTTATCATGATCTTTCCATGTGTGAAGTTTCAATCCAATGGCATCAGCCATATAGGAGTTATCGTCCAGACAAAAAAGTGTGATTTTTTTACAGGGACAATAACTCCAACATAAGTGAAGCCAGAGTTATTGACCTTGTGCATGACACTCCATCTTATCATGATATTTCCATGTATGAAGTTTCAATCCAATGGCATGAGCAATATAGGAGTTATCGTCCAGAGAAAAAAGTGTGAAATGTTTTTTATAAGGGGCGATAACTCCAACATAAGTTAAGCCAGAGTTATGGACCTTGAGCATGACACTTCCACGCATTATGCTCTTTCCATATATGAAGTTTCAATCAACTGGCATCAAGTTATCGTCCGGACAAGAAAGTGTGACGGACAGACAGACGGGCGGACGGACAGACAGTCAACTCTCACGAAACCAATGTCTACCCCATATAAATATGGGGGGGAGGGAGACATAATACAACCCAAACTATCTACCAAATCAATAAGTATGAAAGGGTCAACTTTACTGAAAAGATTTTTGAATGGCTCTGGTTATTAGATAATTTGATTATAATCCAAAGTTTCTGATATTCCTGTCTTTCTAGTCACCCATTCCCTCCTACTGACACATTTTGACGCTTCTGTAAGTCACTTTTTGAAACCATTTATCACAATGGTTTAAAAATTACACAATTCTAAAAAGTTTCTCTTGAAAATGCTCCATTTTGGTACATTTATTCAGAGGTTTATTCTAAAAATAGTCTAGGTGGGAAGGGCTTAATCTTGACTGGTTTACTAAGAGTAAAGTTTACTTTACTTTACCTTTCATAGTTAAGAGTAAAGTTGTAAACCACTGAATGTCAGACAACCCTTAACCTTTTCGACACTCAATAACTGCAAAACATGTCATTTGCTTCAGTACTAAAAGTATCTTTTCTCCTATTTCTTTCCAAAACGTAGTATCAGATTGTCACACAATTTGGATCCTGATGAGACTAGGTTATTCTCAATTTTATCTGGATCCAAATCATATGCAAAAGTTTTAAGCCATTTATGCTTCTGATGAAGTTTTATAAGAATCTGGTCAGTAGTTTTGGAGAAGATGTTCTTTAATGAATTTTTTGATTTTCTATATAGACATATAAGGAAAACTGGCTCCGTCCCTAAGGGGTGGCCATATTTTTTTAAGATATCATATCTATTTTAGGAATCTTGGTAGAGGGCCACCTAATGATTATTTCTACAAAGTAATATTGGAATCTGACAATTGGTTTTGGAAACAGAAACGTTTTAAAATTTTCCTTTTGGTTGCCACTGTAATATTGCAAGTTCGCTTGGCTTGAGAGTGAAATAAGAATAAATAGTCACTTCTGCCTAATTCTTTAATAACAAAATAATAAGTCACAGTAATGGTAGAGCTCATCAAAAACGATGTTAATAGTTCAAAGGTCTTATACGAACTGACTAAATAATGGAATGGTCCAATTCTCTGCACATATCTCACACACACTCCCAGTCTTCAGAGTTGCCCAGCTCAAAGTAAGCAAATTGATGGGGACCTGTCAGGAACACCTTTGTAATAACAAGTAAGGGTTAGGGTTAAACCACAATATCCGGGTCTCAAAGACATTATAGCTTAGCGCCCACACCTTCTGTCAATGACTATAATTAAACAAATGTGGCTTTTTCTTTGAACTGGTCTACTCTGTCTGCACTGAATCATTCATATGACCTCCAATTATATGGTCAGTTAGCACTCTGTCACAGTGTCCAGTCGCACCCTCATACATACATACAACACCATGGCAACCAGATAAATGCCAAAATCAAACTTCTGTTCTGTATTGTTTGTTCCTCATACCCCCAAGGATGCAATTGATGAAATATTATAAGACTATGGCCAGTAGTTTTATAACGCTTTCCCTCATATGCTATTTTTAGACCCAACCTCTTTGAATAAATCTACTGAAAAGGAGCATTTTCAAGAGAAAAGGAAAAATTTAGAATTGTGTAGTATTGAAACCATTGTGATAAATAGAGCATTTGCTCCTATGGATCAAATGCTTTATTTATCACAATGGTTTAAAAAATGGTTTAAAAAAGTGACTTTTACAGCAGCATAGAAAGGCGTATTTATGGAGGAAAGGTTTAAAGAAACTATTAATATGCTGGAGGGCAAACAGCCCAAAAATCAGAACAAAGGGAAATAACTAAAAATGCTTTGCATGAAGAGTAACGAACCTTAGTTACATCAATGCTCCTCATTGGGAGGAAGACACATATGAAATTTCAAAGCTCTATTTATATTACTTTAGAAATGACGGCCAAAAACATAAGTGATGGACATAAAATTCAGAACAATGGGGAATAACTAAAAAGTGGGTCTCTCCATTCACCTGTCACAGGCTCAACTTGGTTTGCTAAAATACTTTGCAAAACTATCTACTTGATTTTTTAAATTGATTTTATATATTACTATTCATTGAAACCTATAGATAGAAAGCACTGACATGAAACAAAGATTACCTAATATTACCGGTTTTGTTAGATATAGGAATGTACATTAGCTGTATTTACTGATCACATAAATTAAGTTATAATTTCTAAATACTTCAAACAAATAAGAAAAAAAGATATTGAAAAAGAAAATATGGTGACTTAGAAACACACAATAAAGTAAAGTAAATTATTCAGTCTGAAATAAAAGTTGTAAATAGACCTAGAAAACAAAATATATCACAAGCTCTTGTCTCTCACAGTCACTTCAACTAAAATGATACTTATCAAAACTTACTAAAGATTTTGTTTTCATACATTTTCTACCAAATCATTTGTGACATCCATGCATTTACAGAATTCAACACTGCATTCTTCACAATCATTGACTATCTAAAATGTATGTATTTACCCATAATATTGTGACACCCAATATCTCCAATTATAGTCAATTTGACAACTTGTTTTAATAACTTTTAACCCTTTATTATATAAATGTTCATACAAGAAGTAGAGTCATCATGTACATAAATTGATTAATTGGTATAATAGTATATGGGCGCAAGAACTTTTGGCAGAGGGAGAAACTGCAGAATCCAATGGAGTAGCAACTAGTAGATGTTGATCAAAACGTTCCTTCAAAAGCAGTCTGATATCTCAGCCTGCACTATTTACCGTAACTCTTTCCTTCATATGAATGTGTATTCACGCATTTGCAAACAGAGTAGACCCAGATCAGACAGCTCCTATAGGAGCCGTCTGATCAGGGTCTTCTCTGTTTGCTAATGGAATTTGAAAAATCTGTTTCTTTTCTTTCTAAAATGGCTACAATGTTCCATCTTCCATATATCATTATAACCTTTTTGCTCATGCATATTTAGTAGGTACAATGTATTGAAATATGAAATAAACATAGAACAGGAAAAGGGTTAAGTAAATTTGTCTTGTCTGACTGACTATTTAGGGCAATATATTGTATCCATTAATTGGCCAAGTATTTGTAAAAACATATAGACTCCTGATCAAATGCTTAATAGATATAAGTGACTGTTCAAAGGGAATATTACACGAAGTGACGATATGAGTTTGTGGCTCGTTAGGATACTACGGCCAAACAACCACTCATGTGATACAACCCTTCATATCGTCATTTTGTGTAATATTCCATTTATTATATACCCGTTTTAATAAAAGAAACAAAAGAACATCCATATTCTAACTCCTTTTAATCTATACATTGCGTTACAAAAAATAGACACGTCTCCGGTGCGTCACGGAAATTTACGGCTATTGCTATATATAACTACTGTATGGGATTGCATATTCATATAGTGTAGCATTTTTAATAATCTTGTAGATTGTAGTTTTATTACTTTCATTTGGATGTTATTTAATTGAAACGAGGATTGCATAAATTATATACAAGCTAATTATAGCTGTATATATGCTAATCGATATACATTACATTGCCTTACTAAACATAAACACATCACCGGTGTGTCACGGAAATTTACAGCTATCGCCGAGCCACTTTTCAACGTGAAAATATGGATCTTGTAAAATTGCGAATATGTGCAATACGGAAAATTTATCTGAGAGGTTGTATTGCATGATCAAATACAATCGTATTTTACTGCAGAAACGGACAGGTATATAATAAATACATATATTGGATAAAACAAGAGCACCGCATGTGGATGCCAACACTCATCTATCATAAAAATCAGTTTAACCCTTTCCTTCTTATAAATGCGTTTTCATGCATTTGCAAACAGAATAGACCTAGATCAGACGGCTCCTATGGGAGCCTTCTGATCAGGGTCTGCTGTTTCCTTTTGACATGATATAGATCTGATTCTACAGTTTTCATAAAAGCAAACAATTCCCTTATAGTTTACACTATTAAAATACTGCTAATATATATTCATGATTTTTTCTTACATGAATATTGAACAGGAAAAGGGTTAGCCCATTCCTTCATACTGACAGCTTTTGACGCCCTGTAAAAGTCACCTTTTGAAACCATTGTGATAAATGGAGCATTTGCTCCAAGGAGCAAATGCTCTATTTTTCAGTGGTTTCAAAACCACACAATTCTAAAATTTTACTTTAAAAAATTTCTAGTAACTGTAAATGCTACTTTTCGGTAGATTTACTCAAAGAGGTTGGGTCTAAAAATAGCCTATGAGGGAATGGGTTAAAGAGCCATTATTCTTTAAAAATGCATGACAGAGTAATGTCCCTTTACCAGATTGAGGACAAAATGATAAATTTTAGTTCAATGACAATGTTCAACAAAACTGAAGACACACTCTATGACAAAGACACAAAGGCTTTGTACAGTACTTTTTTTTCTTAACCCTTTACTCCAATTAATATTCATGTAAGAAATAATGACATCATGAATATTTATTATGGTAATTGAATTTATATGTATACAATGGCGCTATGAACATGGAAATTTTATCATGACAGAAACTATAGAATCAGATCTATATTATACGATAAGCATTCAGAGCAGACCCTGATCAGACAGGAGCTATCTGATCTGGGTCTTCTCTGTTTGCAAAGGCACAGAAAGGCGTATTTATGGAGTACTTAAAGGGTTAAAAAAGGCTGACAAATTAAAAAGCATCCCAAACAAAATTCACCTTCACAATCTATAATTCTAAATTCTCATTCTCAAACAGTTTTAATTGTCTAAGTAGGGTTCAAACTATTTACAAAAATAACTTCAACTGAAACAAGATAGATTTTAAAACAATCACACTTGTAAGTGATATATATACAACTTGTCAATATGCAACATTTCATAATCAACATTTAACAATAAGGAATTATCATAAGTCCTAATTCACAACATTCGATCATAGCCGACATCACACATTTTATCATACAACAATTAAGTTCTAACTTTGACTGACAGATTTTATTTCAAGTTCTAATACATTGTGATTAAGTTAATTAAAGTTGTACAATATTTCATATAAGACAGGCACCTGTATTACACAGCTCTTGAAATTTCATACTGAAGTTGCCCTGATAACAATTGCATGGACTGATTGTGTGCTCAAATACTATATAAACTCATAATTTCTCCACCAAACCCTATGTTGTGACCACTCTTTAGAATCGTCTTTCTGAGATGATTCTAAAGAGTGGTCACAGCATAAGGTATGGTGGAGAAATTAAGTAGCTTTCTTGAAAATGTTTTATTTAAGCATCTCATTTGGACCTCTGCTTGAGTATTTGGACAAGTTGGTACCATTTTGATAACTTTAAAATTAGACTTGACATAAGCATGCCACATAGCAGCAAATATTGTGGACTAATTTCAAACTGCTCCTTCAGGAACCATTTGATATGGGTCTGCACTATCTGCCTTATTGTGTCTGTCTAATAATTACTAATTAAGGTAAAAATTATTCTCCTCTATATATTGCTACATTCTTGTCAGTTTCATGAACTTTAACCTCGAACAAAAGTGCCCCCTGACATGGTCCCAACTCTTCTAACATCCTTGTCCATATATAGACAGCAATATTCTCTGCAGTGCTCACAACGTCTTTAAAGTATGGCACATCCTTATCTAAGTTCTTGTGATCTAGGGTTGACATGAATGCCTTTTCCATCCAAACTTTCAAGTCCACCAGGTTTACAACCATGCCAGTTTTAGGATCAACAGGTCCTTTCAATGTAACCTCCACTCTATAGTTGTGTCCATGTCCATTTGGGTTATTGCACTTCCCAAATATCCTTCTATTTTCTTCATCAGTTAATGATGTGGCGTGGAGTCGATGGCAAGCGCTGAATGTTTCTGTTCTACTAATATACACAACTGGGGTAACAGATCTACCCTTTTCACTACTGTTCATCATATTGAAGACTCTGTGGAAATTCCAAGGCACACAGATGTGATGTGGTAGTGTGAATCACCATAGAAACATACGGGCAAATGTCATAAATCTGGCAGTCCTGTAGACTATTGTGACATAATTAGCATAAAATGACACCTGATATTTGGATCAATCAAGGGAACCCAAATTCCATTCTAACAAAGTTTAAAGTTAATTGTCGGTAAAAGAAACTATTACAACTGGCGAAGAAATCGATAAACAGTCCATACATGTACGACGGCTGCCATAAATCTGCAGAATATTTTACAATAAAGGGAGAGAAGCAAAATGACTGAAATCTATATCTGGAAGTTATTGGAATTGGTCTGAGTAAAACACTGCCATGGAGACTAGTCCCGAAGCCATGTCAGCGCCGATAATGACCGCATTCAACCTGTTGAAGATTATGTCATGGATTGCGGAACACACAATCCGGTAAACTGAATACACGAACCTATCTTCATTTAAAAATATGTATTCTTGGGTATCGGTTTTTTAATAATACTAATCAAAATATTGCCACATGGCACTTCTAAAATATCAGTTTGGATAGTGACACCACCCGGTGTTCTACGCCGTAACTGGCCATGCAGAAGCAGAAGCAGTGACACGAAGTAAATACAGATCTGTATTTACTTCGTGTCTGTATTTACTTCGTGATAGTGAATAACACAACATCTCAACTGGATCCATTATAAATGTCTACCATTAACATATTTGAGCGCTTGGGATATTTACAAGTGTCCGGGATAATTGTCATGACAACTGTTAGGAAATATTCCTTGTTCGTGGAATGAACTAAACTATTTTAATATTCTAAAATGGTTTTACTCTTTAAAACAGGACATAATTATGCTAACATTATAGACAAATTATTACCGTGTTCAAGGTCTGTACTGCTTACTTCATGATTACTTATTTAACCTATTCCCGCATATTGACGCCTTTTGACGCCTCTTTAAAAATCAATTTTTGAAACCATTATGATAAATAGAGCATTTGCTCCTATAGGAGCAAATGCTCTATTTATCACAATGGTTTCAAACAAAATTCTAAAATGTTCCTTTTCTATAGTAAATGTTCCTTTTTGGTATATTTATTCTAAGAGATTGGGTCTAAAAATAGCCTATGAGGGAATGGATTAACGTTCCTAGTTAAACACTTACTTGATGAATAGTGGACTGTTCAGAGTGGAATAGTCCGTTAGTGTTTAACTCGGCAGGGTTAATTTTGCTAGATATGTTGAGTGACAAACAGTGCAGATCCTGATCAATATGTGTGAGTGGGTGGGGCTTAGGAACAGTGGTTCAGAGAGCAGCGGTAGGCCTAATCCCTGGTATTCATAACATATTCATAAGTGACCATAACACCGTGCTAATAGAAACACATATCACTGCAGCATGGAGATCGCACCGCACACCAGTCTACTATTGTGCTGACTGGGATGGCCTTAGAAAAAATGTCTCTTCATTCCATCATGGTTGATACCTGTTCCTATGATGCAAAATCTGTCGAGCAGAAATGGCAGCTATTTACTGATGAAATTAATAAAGATATCCAAAGGTTTATTCAAACTCGACATGCAACCTCAAAATATAAATTGCCCTGAATTGAAGTAAATCTTAAAAGGATTATTCAAACTCGACATGCAACCTCAAAATATAAATTGCCCTGAATTGAAGTAAATCTTAAAAGACTCTGAAGAGACAAATACTGCATACAAAATATAACAAGATGTGTTTGTGGAACACTACATTATGCCACCACAACCCCAAAAGGCTAGCTGGCCATATATAAGTCTCAATATGAAGTTGGTGATTTGGCCTATATATGAGCTTTGGTCTTGAAGATGATCTTGACATTGACATACCCTGTCACAACGCAATATATGCGACCCCATGAGACACACAAGCACGCCAAAATATCAAGTCTCTATCTGTACTAAATCAAATAGTAAAGCGAATGTAAACTTTGACCTATATATTTGTCATTTGACCACGAAGGATGACGTTGACATTGGCATGTCATCACTCAAAATGTGAAGCTTCATGAGATACACATGCATGACAAATATCAAGTCTCTATCTCTATTGATTCAAAAGTTATACCTAATGTTAAAGTTGCTGACAAATAAACAAACATCTGGCTTTTGGTCCTGAAGGATGACTTTGACCTTGACATATCATCATGTGTCATATGCACATGCATGGCAAATATCAAGTCTCTATATGCACTAGTTAAAAAGTTATGTCCAATGTTAGAGTTGTGCGATTTGACCTATACATTTGACCTCTGACCTTGAAGGATGAACTTGATCTTGACATGTTACCCCTCAAAATGTGCGACTTTATGAGATACATATGCACGTCAAATATCAATTCTTTATCTGTACTGGCTGAAAAGTTATGACCTATATTAAAGTTGGTGACAAACAGACAGAAAGACAGACAGACAAACAAACAAACAGGGCAAAAACAATATGACCCAGAATATTCAAATCACCAAAATACGAAAAAGTGTATTCTCTTCTGAAACAGTCTAGAAAAGACGCAAGTGGGTTAGACACGCTGAAAAAAGCAAACAGAACTTACACACAGGACACTGAAAAAGCCGAAATACTTACTGAACAGTTCAGATCTGTTTTCACCACCCAAACTCCAGTATCTCTCTATCAACTAGCCCAAATGAAAGTACAATTACATGTACATGTAACACAAAATCTGCAAAAACTGACAGCTACAGCAAACACAGCCATATAATATAATATGGACAATATTACAATCTCGCAAAATGGTATACAATTCCTTCTAAATAAACTTAATTCTCACAAAGCAGCTGGCCCTCATGGAATTAATTCAATGATACTGAAAAAATCAGTAAAGTAGTTACTCATATTCTGCAAGTCATCATCACAAAATCTCTCGATACAGGCAATATACTTGAAAGTGGAAAAGGGCGAATGTTGTTCCTATTTACAACAAAAACGTTGCAGATTCTGCTGTATTCTTTACATGGAAACAATGTTTTGAAAATCAATTAATTTTCTGATATTTGGCATAACATAGCGGGTCTAGAAGGGAAAGGATTAGATCTAACACTCTTTCTAGTAAGTGATTCGGTTGCAGCTGACATTTCGGCCGTTTCCCACTATGCTTATCAAACTGACCACTCGGAGTTGCTTTCGAATACCTAATCGTTTGCATAAGGTCACCCGGTGCGCACTTCTTTATTCATTGAGTATTCTCTGGAAGAATACTTTCATTCATATTATGATCACGTGATTTC
Organism: Azorinus chamasolen; assembly: GCA_963576725.1. Classification (NCBI taxonomy): domain Eukaryota; kingdom Metazoa; phylum Mollusca; class Bivalvia; order Cardiida; family Solecurtidae; genus Azorinus; species Azorinus chamasolen. The sequence goes on along the minus strand of OY755240.1, from coordinate 77,393,147 downwards.
GTCATGAGCCTGATATCTGTATATTCGTGCGCTCTCCCTACACATGGCTATATTTTATGGGCTTTCTTACACATACTAAACCAAAGCTAACGCTACGAAGCATTTTCATGTCAGAAATAGTATACCTTGTTTCCGTATGTCATGTTAATACACGACTTTTGAATCCATCGAATGCACGTCAATAATAACTTGTACTAGACTGCAATGCGGAATGGCGGTTGTCAGGTCAGCGAGACTAGCATGTCATCGACGCAAGAATACGACCTGTAGCACTATTCATTTGCTTACGTAAAGAATACAAAAAGGACCGAAATCTGACCCCTCTAACTACAGACCAATTTCTCTAACATGTACACTGTGCAAAACGCTTGAACATACATGCATTGTATGTTCTTCTATCACAAAACACTTTACTGGCTGTAACCTCTTTTTCGAACTACAACATTGATTCAGGGAGAACGATCCTGCAAAACTCAACTATTACTTGTAGAAGACCTAATGCAATCTGTAAATCAGAAGCAACAGACTGACCTCATCTTCCTACACATTAGTAAAGCTTTCGATATAGTTAACCATGAAACTTTGCTCTACAAACTTCAATATCATGGAAAATTTGGCGTGGATAAATTATGTTCTCTTGACAATAGTTCACAGACTGTACTGGTAAATAGTTCAAACTCTAACCCATCTCTGTTACCTCTGGCGTACCACAGGGCTAGATGTGCTGGGCCCTCCCCTTTTTCTTATGTACAATTGAACTTCGATATCTCGAACTTCAAGGGACTATATAAATTAGTTCGAGATAACAGAAGTTCGAGTTATCCGATTTGTAATCTGAATAATTTCCCAAGTTCATAGCTTAATGCAGGTCGACAGTAATACTGAAAGCTCCCGCAGGAGCTTTCAGCATTACTGTAGAACTGTATTAAGCTGTGAAATGTGTTTCTAGATGTGCGTAGTGATACATTTTAGAGCAATTCTGTATTGTAAGATTTTGGAATGACCGAACTTTTAATTCGAGTTATCCCGAAGTTCGAGTTATCCGAGTTCGATATATCGAAGTTCAACTGTATATAAAGGACATTCCAAATATAACTATCTCTCTCTCTCTCTCTCTCTCTCTCTCTCTCTCTCTGTGTCAACAGCATAACACGCCAAGGCCTTACAACATGACATAATATGCATTGAAGACTTGAAGGAGAATTGGGGGATACACTTTAATCCAACTAAGTGCAAATTCATCCATGCCACTAGATGTAAACAACCTTTGAACACCAAATACATTCCCCACAACACTGAACTAGAATCTGTAAACCATTTCTAATGACCTGACATGGAACACACACATAGACAACATAACAAAAAAGCAAATCAGACCCTTGGTTTCCTGAGACGAGATGTCAAAGTCAACTCCCAGCAAATTAAATCACTAGCATACAAAACATTAATTAGACTGTTCAGCTATATGTATCCCACACACAGAGTCAGGTATACACCATCTAGAATTTGTCAAGAGGCGATCAGCACGATAGGTGGAAAGAAATTACAGAAGAACTGCGAGTGTCACTGACATACAGTCCACTCTCGTTATGGCAAACTCGCTTGTTTATTGTAGGAACTGTGACTTTAAAACATCATGTTCTACTGTACATTTAACCCATTCCTCCATACCGACGCCTTTTGACACATTCCCTCATATTGACGCCCTTTGACCCATTCCCTCATATTGACGCCTTTTGACGCCCCTGTAAACGTCACTTTCTGAAACTATTGTGATAAATACAGCATTTGCTCCATAGGAACAAATGCTTTATTTAGTTTCAACACTGCACAATTCTAAAACGTTTTTCCATTAGTTAATGCTCCTTTTCAGTAGATGTATTCAACGAGGTAGGATATAGAAATAGCCTATGACGGAATGGTTTAAGACCGATATTGGATGCAGGTATGTCTCGCTTTCTACGGTAAAACCTGTCTACAGCGACCACCTAAATAAGTAGTGGGCTTTTGAGACAGGTAGTAGCTTAAGCCTTTCCCCTAGACTATTTTTATACACAACCTCTTTGAATAAATCTACGAAAAAGAAGCATTTACTAGAAAAAAAGGAAACCATTGTGACAAATCAGGCGCGACTTTAGAGGAAGGCGGAGCCGGGTTATGCCCCGCCTCCCCTAAAATTGCCCAAACAAACTATTTTGAGTAATAGTATTAGTTGAAGATCGAATAAAAATCAATAAAACAATGATTTAATTTCCCTCATCCAAATACGCTCTTTCTCAACATGCATTGCAAAGACACTATACTAGTGATGTCATCCAACTTTAAAAAATCTAAACCCACCCCACTAAAATCTGAAATCCTGGATCCGCAACTGTTAATAGAGCTTTTGCTCATATGGAACAAATGCTCTATCTATCACAATGGTTTCAAAATGTGACTTTTACAGGGGCGCCAAAATGCGTCACTTGGAGGGAGGGAATGTGTTAAAGTAATGCAGAGCGAGCGTTATTCAGAAGGCTCCTTTGATAATGTTCTTTAACTTTAAGAATTTTCTATATTAGCCAACTTTCCTCATGCATTAACTATTTACTCCTTTTGTTTTCCCGTAAGAAACAATAACAGCATGACTATTAATTAGTTTTTTAGTGACACATTAACACGGGGAATGTTTAGCCATTGTGGAAGCTGTAGAATTATATCTATATTATTTGATAAACACACAGAGCTGACCCTGATCAGACGGCCCCTATGGGAGCCGCCTGTTTCTACTCAGTGTGCAAAGGCGTACTAAAGCGTAATTATGGTGTAAAGGGCTAAGCAACAACTCGCTAATATCGACCATCTTTTTATTTGCTACATGTATGTGGGGTATTGTATATAGTGTTCTATTGTATATAGTGTTCTATTGTATATAGTGTTCTATTGTATATAGTGTTCTATTGTATATAGTGTTCTATTGTATATAGTGTTCTATTGTATATAGTGTTCTATTGTATATAGTGTTCTATTGTATATAGTGTTCTATTGTATATAGTGTTCTATATAGTGTTCTATTGTATATAGTGTTGTATATAGTGTTCTATTGTATACATGTTTTGAGGGCCTCATGGTAGATTGACTTGGTCAAATGAGTTCTATCGTTAAATAAAGTCGTTATTATTATTGTTATTATGTGGTCTGTACTGTATGCCAAGCTTCGGAGCTTAAGAAGCACATATCATGTTTAACCAAAGAGCTTAATGTGCTGCGGGTACCCACCAGCACATAGTATGTAGTGGTTTGGTATGACCTACTTTTTGGGCACAAGAGTAACACTTTTACCTTCTGACTGGAAGAGCTAATTTGTTATGAACAATTCGGTCACAAAAGCGATTTGCATTCAAGGGTATACACATGGCAATTGTGATACATGTATGATTGAAAATACCAATATACCCAGAATTAAATCCAATAGATATAACAATTCGGTCACAAAAGCGATTTGCATTCAAGGGTATACACATGGCAATTGTGATACATGTATGATTGAAAATACCAATATACCCAGAATTAAATCCAATAGATATATGCTTTGATTAGATGATAAATAAGCCTTCAACATCAGTTTATAAATTCTGAAGGGAGGTGATCCCCCGAGAGCAAATATTGCAACACAAAAAGAGAAAATTGCAGACTCGGTTTTATTGAGTCTGTTCATGAACAGTAATTGAAAGTGCAACATTGCTCACGCCCCCCTAGCACCAGCTTAAGCGGTATTCAATTTTCAGAACAAGAAGTACTGAAATTCATGATCTCGAAGGATCAGAAGGTATAACAACACTGAGAATGAAGTACGGGGCGACGTTTTACGACCGCTACACAAGCACTTAACACCTGCTGTTGTGAAGATTATAAATTCTGAAGGGAGGTGATCCTGCCGTATTAGGATAGTTAAGTATAGGGAATCATGTCAATAAGTACCCTATTTAATTTGAATTACAAAGTTGTGGAAATTCTAAGGTCATGGCATGGAATTAAAAACAAAACTTGGTTCATTTTGAAATTGGAATTCTATAGTGATAAGAAACAAATAAGAAAACACACTTATCAAACAATAAATATACCGAACAAATATGAATGAGCAAACATACTCATCAAGCAAGAAATATACAGAGCAAAAAGATAAGGAACAAATAGCAATGATTGAGCTAAATGTATATAGCAACATGATGAAAATATATCTGATATTTTTTTTTATTTCATAAGCAAACAGAGCAGACACTGATCAGATTGATCCTACAGGAGTGTCGAATCTGGGTTCGTTCTATTTGCCAAGGTGTTAAAATGCATATGCACATATATAAGTCATGTATAGCAAAATATAGATCTATTGTCTGCAAAAGATATTTTGCATCAGTTAAAATCTGATGCACATAACTAACTGCGTGTACGTGTATATTGCACTATATACTCCCAAGTCGCAATGCCCTACTCTTATTATCGACACAGTTTCTCTGGTTCTGTTAAATGCCCAGTGTAAAGCACTCACACACCGGACCTCGGTTTATAGTCTCGTCCGAAGGACTTAGTCCGGCGAGGGATCGAGCCCGGCTTCACTTGTATTATAGTTGAACGGGTTTAACTACACGACCACGTCCGCCGGTTTTCCCCATTGTGCCTGTGTTCCAGAGGATTGGGTACAAATGTATGTTTCTCCCCATTTACAGATAGGTATCCCCAAACTCGCCATTTTCGCAAACCTCTTTGTAAGACGTGAGAACTGAAACATAATTTTGTTTCAGACAGATTCATCATAAACGAACTGTAAACCATGTTGTCGGTTGAATGTTTGATCAGTCAAATTGTTCAACCTTTGTTTAGACGCTCTTTGGGAAGAAGAGACGATTCTAAAGAGTGGTCACAGTATAGGGTTTGGTGGAGATATGACTATTTTAGTACATGTATTTGAGTACGCACCTTTATCTGTAGCTCTGCATATGCATGATAAACTAATTGATGCTCAGGATGATTGTTGCTGATGTTATGGTCAACCACCACAGGTGCCAGGCGCGCGACCATTTCATAAATACTACTGACAAACATCTTCAAATACGTTTAGACAATCATCATATGTTGACAGAAACTTATTTGAAGATGTTTATCAGTAGTATTTCTGAAATTTTCACGTGCCTGGCACCTGTGATGGTCATCCAGTCCTCGAACTACCGAGAATTCCACTTGACTTTGACGCGTGGGTGGTAATACGATTTTCAAATCTGGGGTTTATTTCCAATGTTAGGTTCCAACAAGAAAATGATATTTTCTTTGATACACGGTCTCTGAATAATTCACAAACAAATTAAATATTTACACAGCCTATCAGCATATAAACAAATTAAATGTGTACAAGTCTATCAGCATATGGGCAAATGCTCTATTTACCACAATGGTTTCAAAACCACACAATTCTTAATTTAGTCCATTTCTCTTGTAAATGCTCCTTTTCGATAGATTTATTCAAAGAGGTTAGGTAAAAAAATAGCCTTTGAGGTAATGGGTTAAAAACTACTGTGGTATTTCACTCTGAAAATGCAGGGTTGAAAGTGTTATCCCAGATTGCACCTTGGAATTAATTTTATCTTAAAAGTATTATCTATTTTACGATGTGAAACTTCCTGTTAAAGGTACAAGGACGTATTTAACAAGAGAATATTGTAGTTACTCTCTGATCTCACTAGCTGTAGCCCTCCACTTACATGTATTTACCAACAGAATAGTGTAGTTACTCTCTGATCTCATCAGATGTAGCCCTCAACCTATTTACCAATAGTATATTTATATTATGCTTGATACTGACCACTATGCAACTATTGCATGGCTTTGGCTCCATTGTTCTAATCTTTAGCCTGCTGTGGGCAGATGAGTGATTACCTTTGCAAACAGTTTGGATCCAGATGAGACGCAGAGTAACTCGGTCTGTCATCAGGATCCAAACTGTTTGACACCGGGTTCATGCTGTTGAAAAGAAATGTAAGATAAATCGGTGACAACTTAAATTTCTTATCAAGAGTTGCTTAGAATAACGTGTGATGATTGGTTCTACCTTCGATATGGCCGACAAACACTAAATGCATTATTATATACTGTAATTCGGCAGCACTTTGTTTCTCGGTGTTATGTTTTTAGGCTGAGATATTTTTTTAACCCTTTCCCTCAAAGGCTATTTTAGACCCACCCTTGGTGAATAAATCTACCGAAAAGGAGCATTTACTTGTGAAAATGAAAACGTTAGAATCGTGTAGTTTTGAAACCATTGTGATAAGTTATCACAATGGTTTCAAGAAATGACTTTTACAGAGGTGTTGAAAGGCGTATTTATGGAGGAAATGTTTAAATGTACCGCTCTGCATTTCTGTTTACAGGTTTAGTTGGATTGTTTGGAAATAATGAGGAAAATAACCATAAATTATTTTGCATTGGTAATGGTTTTTTAAAATAAATAAAGAACACAGCTGGATAGTAAGATTGACATTCTTCTCTATATCTGTACAATTCCTGGAATTTTATAATTTGTAAGTTTACACATAGCCATAGATTGCATTTAATACTTTATTAACCATTATTCTGTCTTTAGCTGCCTGTCCGTCATTTGCAACCAACTTTGATCCAGATGAGACACCGAGCAACTCGGCGTCTCATTAGGATCCAAGCTGTTTCGCATTCGATTTATATTTTCTTACAAGCTTGAATAGCTAAGAAGGACTTGGTAAACAGAGTAGATCCTGATGAGACAACCTTTATAGGGGCCGTCTGATCAGGGTCTTCTAAGTTTTCTGCTATTGAAATAGATCTGATTATACAGTTTTGTTGTGGTTATGTGATAGAATTGCCATGTTTCTGGAAGTATTTGCTTTAACAGGAGTTAACAGAGTAAAGAACAAGGCGATTGTAATTATTGTCATCATATGGCGATTTTAGTATATGAAATGCATCGCTTTATTAATGGCAGTGCACATTATCTTTTACCACATGACATTGAATCCAAGTTAATACATGTATAATTTTTATAGTAAACACGTGCAATATAACACGCAAATGATGTAAGTAATTTGTAATATAAATAAGTTCGCCTTTTTGTTGTTGTTTTTTGATGTCGTTATTTTTGCTTTTTGTTTGTCTGTTTTGTCTCTCGTGTGATAAAAAAGAGTGTTTTTTGAGTGTTTGTTTACTACAGAATTTTACCAAATTAGTTGACTGACATATAACACTATGTTTTCTTGATGCCATAGTTATTTAAGTCAACGAGGTTCGTAATATCAATCGTAAAAGAACACATGTTATATCCTGTTAATATACTTACGAACGACCATGTTTAAAGGCGCCTCTGCTGACCATGGCTGATGAGTTATCACTGCATACTCTGAAATGGCTTTGCCTTGTTGGATGACCGGTGCTGAACCAATGAAGATATTATGTCGAATATGCAAATAGTCATTATCACTGTCACCGCACACGTGCACGCGAAGCTTAAACAGACAATTACACCAGGGGCTAAGCACAATGTAAAACAGTCGTAATACATTCCCTTAACTCTACAAATCACTGACAAAATTTCGTCTACTTCGATTCCAAATGTAGCTTTTCCTTCGATTTGCTCTCAAACAAACGAGACTCACACACATTGGTTTAGACCCTGCTATAATGAAACTCTCAAAATACTAGAGTTCATCATTCACCTGTGACAGACAGTTGGACACGCCATTTAACGCATTTGCATATAGAGTAGACCAAGATTAGACGACTCATGTAGGAGCCGTCTTATCAAACGCATATTCTGTTTACTCTCTTAACCGGAATTCTAGTAGAGAAGAATTTAGATATTTTAGGCAGGTGACTGCTTAATGCAGGGTGAAAGTCATGCAGAAAGCTCCTCTGTCTTCAATACCGATATTTATACTAAATTTAATGTCCGGTTAAGAGAGGTTTTACTGTAGATCTGATTCTTCAGTTTCTGTAATGACCAACTATTTCTGTGCGCATATACTATTATAAAAAATAAATTGTCTAGCTTATATTCATAATGCAACTGTTTGTTTCATAGATATTCACCAGGTAAAAGGTAAAACTGAAACGTTTTCAGAGAGCAGATTCTAAAGAGTAGCAGCGATGTACAGTTTGTGGGAGAATTACTAAGATTTCCTAACTATATTAGAAACCTGTCTTAAGCGGCCATTCAATTTATTTGAACATAGTAGCCTTACATATAACGTCCGGAAAGATATGTCTTTATTTTTAAGATATTACAACATACCTCATCGCAATGTAAACAAAGACCAGGGTCCATGCTTGTAAAGTGTTTTGTTGAGTCTGAGTTTGTTCTCACGCTTTTGATTGGTCAGATTTGAGCCAAAGGCTCAACTTGAGAACGAAATCAGACTCTACTAAAACGTTTAATAAGCATGGCTACTAATGTCGCTTTGAAAATGGACACTGGTCAGCACCTATCCCTAAAAACAATAGCCAATTACGTAACTAAAAAGGTGCAAGCCTGAATAAACACAACGGTTAATCTTGGTCATCACTAAATCAAAACCACAGACATATACATATTTCTGCATATGATATTTTGAAAGGACACGAGTCCCTGTAATCAACACCATATCTTACCTCAACCACGTAGTCAATATCAATAAAACTGCATCCTTTCAGAAATGATGGTATTACGTCAGGAACTATCAACCTCTCGCTGTATACGTCACTGCCTCCTGGGATGACGGCTCCATGCGTTAATCGGGCACATGTTTTGGATTCTACAGTGCCTCGATGTCCCTCTTCACTTTTCCCAGTAACAATCTGTTTTGCGATATTAATCTTGTAAACGACCTTCAACCCATCCCCGCATATTGATGCCCTGTATAAGTCACTTTTTGAAACCATTGTGATAAATAGAGCATTTGCTCCTTAGGAGCAAATTGCTCTATTTATCACAATGGTTTTAAAATTACACAATTATATGTTTTCCTTTTCATTAGTAGACTAAATGCTCCTCTTTTGTACATTTATTCAAAGAGATAGGGTCTAACAATAGCCTGTGTGGTAATGGGTTAAGCATTTACCTCATATAAATGTCTTTCCATGCAAGCCTAGATCAGACGTCCATGCTTATAAAGCTTTCACTTGAGCCTGAGTTTCGTTCTCAAACTTTTGATTGGTCAGATTTGAGTTCTTAAGCTTTTGATTGGTCAGATTTGAGCCAAAGGCTCAAATCTGACCAATCAAAAACTTGAGAACGATCTCAGACTCAACTAAAAGTTTTATAAGCATGGACCCAGACGTTTCCCATCTCCGTTTGTTTATGGATTTTTATAGTTTGTTAAGGGATTTTTAAGGATATTATTCTACAGTTTTTGCCATGGCCAAAACATTTGTTTATATTTTAGAGCGTATTATTTTGATTTTAAATTAGCTAAAAAAACAACAAAAATCCTGATGTCATGATTTGTTACATGAGTATTCTTTGTGTAAATGATTAATTCAATCAGAATTGAAGGGGTCAGTGCAAGATGGTACCTAACTCCAATTTTTAAAAAAAATGGAGTTAGAACCACTGTAGCATGGATTTAACTTTCTCCTTATGATACCGTTCCGAAAATGTGTGATATTTACGTTTAAACAGGAAAAATGGTGTTCACAAGAATATTACAAAGGTGCTATCTCCAAAATGGATTTAGGAAATTTGTTGCATATGCACGTAAATACATGAAACACATAGTAGATTGGACATACTAAAACTAACTGCCTGAATTTTGAGTGTTTTAGATGTTCCGGTTAGTATTTATTACTAAATTTATGGATTTCAGTTACAGAAATTAATATTATGTTGCAAAATTGAAGAATTAACCTCAACAAATGTATGAAAAGGAAAGAAAATACAAATTTTGCCTAAATATAATTGGACTTCGGTCCCATTTTGCCTAAACATAATTAATAAAAACAGTATGTTTACAATTTTTACTTTTGTCACACTTAACCCAAAATTTCACAAAAATGCGATTTTCTCCACTTTTCAAAAAAATGGACTTGGGTACCATCTTGCACTGACCCTTCAATTATGACTGTAGGTGGCTCTTCACCATCAACCACATCGTTAAAATAAGTCGGCTATGAATTTATTACTGGGTAAACGTGAGTGGGGTAAAATCTCATTAGCTAGGCGAAATCAAAACGTTGCAAATTTGCAGGGATCAATGTGTTAAGTCTTTCCATGTTCTATGCTTATTACAGTAAAACCTCTCTATAACGGCCACTAAATTACATCAATTATTTTGTGTTAAAGACAGGTAGCTGCTTAAAGCAAGGTGAACGTAAAACAGAACGCTCCTATAGGAGCGTTCTGTTTTACTTTCACCTTGTTTTAAGCAGCCACCTGCCCTAAATACCAGCTAATTATCACAATTTTGTGGCCGTTATAGAGAGGTTTTACTGTACAAATTTCAATACCTACTGAATATTCATTGACAAAAAGCCATAATGAAACACGGAAGGAGGAACATTGTTGCTATTTTAGAAAGTATAGAAACAGATCTATCAAGTGCCAATAGCAAACAGAGCAGACCCTGACCAGACGGCTTCTATAGAAATATTACCGTTTAATATTCAAAACCGCGGAGAAATAAAAATGTAGCAATCAAACATAAATTTAAAACAAATACCATTCATAAAGGACAAGTCTAAAAGTGTTTGGGTGCTTTAATAACCTCTAATCTGGCTCCATGCTTATAAAGATTTTTAGTTGAGTCTGAGTTCGTTCTCGAGCTTTTGATTGGTCAGATTTGAGCCAAAGGCTCAAATCTGACCAATCAAAAACTTGAGAACGAACTCATGCTCAAATCTGACCAATCAAAAGCTTGAGAACGAACTCAGACTCAACTATAAAGCTTTATAAGCATGGAGCCAGACTCTTCAAAAATGAGAACCGTCTGATGTGTATGTAGTCGTTAAAAGGTCACGTGGTATGTAATATGATTTATGCAAATTTAAAGATCTAATGTGAGAGGAATCAGTGGCAAAGTACTGAAAGGGCTAAATATCTGCTGATCAGGGTTTGCACTGTTTCTACAATGGTCAAAACTCACATTCACAGTGCTATTATAACAATTAACTTAATCAATATTCATGATATTCATAATTTCTTACATGAATATTCATGGAGTAAATGGTCAATGCTACACGCTAGTGCTTCTAACTCTTATCCCGCTATTACAACCTGACTCGCGTTGATCCAGATGAGACACCGAATAACTCTCGACGTCTCGAGAAAATCTTAGCTTTGACGACACTCGGCCAACAGTTTCTAAACAGTTTAATCGAATTGGAAGTAGTCAAAATTGGAAGTAATCAAATCGGACGTAGTCAAATTGGAAGTATTCAAAATTGGAAGTGGTCAAATTGGAAGTATTCAAAATTGGAAGTGGTCAAAATTGGAAGTAGTCAAAATTGGAAGTAGTCAAAGTTGGAAGTGGTCAAATTTGGAAGTAGTCAAAATTGGAAGTAGTCAAAATTTCAAGTAGTAAAAAATTTCACCAGGTCCAAATTTGAGCAGACATTTTTATTACATCAGTTTAAATATTAACATCTTTATCTGTACAATAAATACAGTAGAATCCCTCTAAACCGGAGTTTTATTAAAGAACAACTTGACTCTAATTAGGCAGGTTGCTGCTTAATGCAGGTTGAAAGTGCAAAAGCTTTTGCATAACGACTTTCAACCTGCATTAAGCTGCCACCTGTCTAAAAGACCGGCTTAAATACTAATTTTAACGTCCGGTATAGAGTTATTTTCTATATATCAGTAAGAATATTCCTACCATTAGAAGCAATATCTCTGAGAATGATATGCCTTTTCCCGATCCTTCGTTTATTTCGACAGTGCACAATATCGACTCTCCAGGAACATAGCCGTTTTTGTCAATTGTAAACGTGGCATTGACTGGTTCTTTTGTTTGACCGCAACACCCAACTGGTGACCGGTAGTTACTGGCAGCACAGACTGGCTTCCGCTATGAAATACAAAATTCTGACAGTAGAAGATTCTTTGAAAGCAAAAGCAGTAATGCAAAAAGAGAACTTTGCAGACTCTGTTTTATTAAATATGTTCATGAACAGTTATTAAAAGTAAAACACTTCTCACGCCCCCCTACCATCGGCATAAACGGTATTCAATTTTCAAAACTAATAACATCGAAACTAATGAAAATATAACAACACTGAGAATGAGGTACTAATGCATAGACCTGACCCCGATGTTATAAATCTTTAAGCTTGAGTCTGAGCTCATTCTTTACCCTTTCCCTCACATTGGCGACTTTCGATGACTCTGTAAAAGTCACTTTCTGAAACCATTGTGATAAATAGAGCATTTGCTCCTATAGGAGCAAATGCTCTATTTATCACAATGGTTTCAAAGTACAAATTTCTAAAAGTTTCCTTTTCTCTAGTTAGTGCTCCTTTTCGGTAGATTTATTCAAAGAGATTGTATCTAAAATAGCCTATGAGGTAACGGATTAAGCATTGGCCATATTCTGATCAATCACATATTTGAGAATGGTTAACAGACTCAGACTCAGAAGTTTTTATAACCTTTGACCCTATTCCCGCGTTGAACAGCGCTAAAAAGAGTTAAACGTTAATTGGAAACAGTTCACGACGGTTAACATATACATGTACAGTTAAACTTCGATGTAGGAGCTGCATTAAGCTGTCACACATGTTTAAAGATATGCGTAGTTATAAAGTTTAGAGCAATGCTGTATTGTAGGTTTCGGAAGGGCTGAACTTTTAGTTCGAGTTATCCCGAAGTTCGATTTATCCGAGTTCGAAATATCGAAGTTCAACTGTTGATTTATGTACTGTTTCTCGCTATTACGCACGCATTAATTTTAGAAAATCCAATTACAATGTATTGGACAATGAAAAGAGTTTTGATCAAACTCCAAGTTGTTTTGAAGTACAATAAAGTCGACACAACGGTCACTCAAGAGGTAGTTGAATGCAGCAAGAAAGCTCCTTTTGTATTGAAGTAAGCTACTATCTGTTTTAACCTCTTGAATGCAGGAAACGAGTCTGCTGGCACTGCAAATAGTGTGGAGCATATCAGAATGTTTCTACAGAAGCACTCATGGTCCATGCTTATTAAACTTTTAGTTGAGTCTGAGTTCGTTCTGAAGTTTTTAATTGGTCAGATTTGAGCCTTTGGCTCAAATCTGACCAATAAAACGCTTGAGAACTCAAATCTGATCAATCAAAAGCTTGGGAACAAACTCAGACTCAACTAAAAAGCTTTATAAGCAAGCACTCTGATCAGGGTTGCCTCTTTTGTCATTCAACATACTCTTGAAAAGTATACGCTTTAAAAATGAATGGACACTGTCGTTACATTGTTTTAGAACAATCGGCTTTGCATTGTCAGCATTTGAAAGTTTAAAGGCAAGTCCCTACGTGTTTGAAGTCAACTGAATCGTTCTTCAGTGACTGGTGATAGTGAAAGGATTCCACTGTACTCAGATGCACTTTTGTTGCCCGTGCATCGATTAACCCTTTCAATGCTGAATTTCAAACCTCCCAACTAGTTTCTGGCCATTTCATTGGATAAGAGCAGTCACGTGGTGACCCTATATATTTCTATATAGTGACAGTTGCTGACCCACTATTGGCACATTACAAATAAATGACTGCAAATCAAAACAGTTCGTATTTTAATCATTATTTTGATCCGCGACATTGTCCATTTAAATAATAAAAAAAAAACATTCATAAAAAATAACGGATTGGGGCATTTTAGACAAAAGTTTTGTTTGCTTGGACTTTCTTGGTGACAATAGTTATTTCCTTTAGCGACCTTCATCTTGTCAAATCAGCAGCAGACGTAAACAATTCAAAAACATTTATATAAAAGTGTGATTTGTTGTTTGTTTTTAACTGGGTATCGATCGATAATTAACTCATTTTATGTTGAACATTAAACATTCTGTAGGGAGGTGATAAACTTGTTTAACATTGCTTTATTATTTTCAGAACATACTTTTTTAGTTATTAGTCAGTTTGGTCTCAGTGTTTCTATCAATTATGTTGATCCACAAACTGGCTGCCATTCAACAAAAGTCTATGTTTTAGTTATTACTTTCATCTACAATATCACAAATGTTTACAAATGCAAAAAAATGTATTTATTTTATGCCATCATCAAAATAAATGATGCTGTCGCCTCGCCCCCTATTGGTTTAAACATATTTCATTTCTGTTATTTACAACATGCATACATATTCATTAGTTTCTAAGAAGGATTGGAATCAAAGATGGGAGCGTATTGAAGCCCCCCCCCCCCCCCCTAATTCGTCCTACATACCCATATAGTAGTTCCGTAGTGGGTCAGTAACAAACCAGTGCCAGAGCTACAGCTAACGATACGTATCCAAATACTAAAATCGTCATTTCTCCACCTGACCCTATACTGTGACCACTCTCCAGAATCGTCTCGCAGAGACGATTCTAAAGAATGGCCTCAGTATAGGGTTTGGTGGAGAACTAAAGCAGTTATTCTTAAATATCTTTTAATTTACGAATCTTATCTGGAGCCCTGAAACCACTTAAGTAATAATATATATACAGTCCAAACAGTATGAAAGGCTTAAACTTGTTAGAGGATTTTGAATGACAGACAGTTCAAACCCTGATTAGAGGGGTCCTCTATAAATTCTCTGATCTGAGTCTTCACTGTTTGAAATGCCAACCAATGCCAATGTTAACCCTTTCGGCGCCAAATTTCCAATTGTCGTCTGCAATCAAATTTGTTAAATCATCCAGTAAACTAAGGAAATGAGATAAATAAATGCAAAATCCAAAGGAATAAAGCACATATATAGAAATAGAGATTGAGACAAATAGTGAAGTCCCTGATATGAAGCCGCCTTGAAAAGGCGGCGTCTGATCAGCATTTATGCGACAGCGGCGGTGAAAGGGTTAAGAGTCATTATGCAATTATTGATTACATGAATATTAATGGGGGTAAAGGTTAATTGAATGGGACATGATCAATATCCACCTAAAGGATTTAGACTGGACAAACGTATGTATCTTATTTTGGAATTTAGATACTCTATGTACGACGTATAATGCAAGTACAAGTATACACACATCGATATATTTCGGCATACAGCAGAACCTGTCTGTAGCGGATATTCATTTTTTATACATAAAGAGTATTTAAAACCAGATGGTTGCTTAAGACAGGTTTTACAGTATTCAGTAATATGGGTGCCCGGAAATTGCCGAAGAACACCTATTTTTGAATCGGATACAGTACAGATTATGCCGAATCGAGTCTATGTTAAGATTTAGTAGTTCGCATAGGGTATCTTAATTCAATCAGTCATAACAGATTATATAGGAGCCATCTGATCAGGGTCTGCTCCGTTTGATTTTGACATGATATAGATCAGATTCTACAGTTTTTGTCAAAGCAAACAATTCCTTTAAACATTTATATTATAAAAATTGAGCTAAAAATATTCATGTTGTCATTATTTCCTCCAACATGAATGCAGAACAGGGAAAGGGTTAGTGCCATGGAAAATGTGTTTCTGTAAACACTCTTTAACCCATTACCTCATAGGCTATTTTTAGATACAACCCTTTGAATAAATCTACCGAAAAGGAGTATTAGTTAGAGAAAAGGAAAATTTTAGAAATTTGTAGTTTGAAACCGTTGTGCTAAATAGAGCATTTGCTCCTATAGGAGCAAATGCTCTATTTATCACAATGGTATTACAAAGTGACTTTTTACAGAGTCGTCAAAAGTCGTTAATATCAGGGAATGGGTTAATTAAATTTTGTAATAATTGAACCCACGTGACTTTGATCATTGTTAACTCTTTTGTTGCCAATCGCAAGTCTGTCGCATAGTTTGGGTCCAGATGGGACGCCATGTATTTCTCGTCAAGATCATACCTTTCTTGAATGTCTCTAAAACGTAAGTGGTGTATCAAATAGTTTGGATCCTGATGAGTAGTCGAGTTACTCTTCGTTTCATCTGTTTGCTGAAGTAATCACAGATGCCGCAGCAGCCCAAGGAGTCGCTTATGGCGACAATTATAAGGTCAAAGGTTACGACATAACTGGACGATGTAAGTGTACCGGAGACTGTTTGGTTCACCACTCTTTAACCCATTACCCCATATGCTATTTTAGATCCAGCCACTTTGAGTAAATCTACCGAAAAGGAGGGAAAAATTTAAGAATTATGTAGTTTGAAACCATTGTGATAAATAGAGCATTTGCTCTATTTATCACAATGGTTTTCAACAGGTGACATTTGCAGAGGCGCCAAAAGGCGTCACTATGAGATAATGGGTTAAGCACATGACGTGTGTTCCTTCCAACACTAGTTATATTTGTAACACAATAACTCCTATCTAATGTCACAACCAGAAGAATGTATAAATCTGGATCCTAAAGGCAGGTGGTACCTTAACCCATTTCCTCATATTGACGCCTTTTGACGCCTCTCTAAAATTACTTTTTAAAATCATTTTGACAAATAGAGCATTTGCTGCATAGGAGCAAATGGTCTGTTTATCACAATGGTTTCAGTACTATACATTTCTATTTTTCCTTTCTTTAATAATTGCTTCCTTTCGGTATATTTATTCAAAGAGGTTGTATCTAAAAATAGCCTACGCGGGAATGGGTTAATGAGAAAATAACACTGACAAATCTACAACCGATGTAGAACAAATTCACCCAAAATTCTATTGTATGCAGATGCTGATAACCTACCGAATACCGCCAATTTTTCTTAATATCCAGAGGAAAACGACGGACAGTAAATGGTTTCGTTGTAAATGCGTCGTTCTTCCGGTCACCGTATATAGCTGCTTGGAGCCAATAACTGACATAGCATCTTGGAAAGTTATCGACTTTTGATCCGAAAGATCCCGGAATTTTATCTGGTAGCACAAATCGAAATTGAAATTCATGATAACCCCGTTCAAGCACACACTTGTCCGTTTTGGATGGGTCTGAAAAACAAACACAAGAGAACGTCATTTCAGATTTATGCTAAATGCGTCTTTGGTGATATTTGCAAACAGTTTGGATCAAGATGATACGCCGAGTAACACGGCACCTGATCAGGAACCAAACTGTTTGACACTCTGCCAACAGTTTCTCAAAAGTTTGATCTACTGGGAATCAATCAATAGTTCAGTAAATCAGGGATTGGGTAATATTATGTATTCAGCATGAGAAGGGTTGATTCAAGTTTCTCGGCACGAAAGATGCCACGTTGTATCACAAAGTATATCTCGTACATGTACTGCTCGTGCAATCGGGGCAAAAGCGGACCTTTATACGGCAACAAATTTGGTTCATAAATGGACTGTTGACTCTGTAAAACCTGACAAATGGTAGTTATTTTACAACAGTTGTGGCTGCTGCAACAGTTTTCACTACACAACAGCTAGCTTTGCTAACTTGTATGGCCAATCTGTTGTTCTATTTAAGATGAGAGCAAAAACAAAGTGTCACTATATTATTTCAGAAAGATTATACTAATCGTACCAAGAGCAACTGTTAACCCTTCTCCTTCTTTACCCATGCCCTGTTGTACAATTTCATATATCTTCACCGTGTACAAGTATTTTGTTGTGCAATAACTGCTGTGGAATGCACTGGTTGCACATTGAACTTGTAAATAGTGCAAACCCAGATGAGACAGCTCCTGCAGGAGCTGTCTCATCTGTGTCTTCACTATTTACAGGTAGGTATATTGACGTGATTAGCAAGCGAATGGTTAAGATGAGAGCAAAAACAAAGTGTCACTATATTATTTCAGAAAGATTATACTAATCGTATCCAGGGCAACAGTTAAATGTGCGTACTCAGATACTGAGTTCGTCATTTTCCCACCACTCTTTAGAATCGTCTCCGAGAGTGGTCACAACATAGAGTTTAGGGGAGAAATTAATAAATTATTCTTGAAAATGTTTTAACTTGCGCGTCTTATCTGAAGCCCTGTGTATCTTTGATATAATAGCATCGTATGTACCCTTAACCCTTTCCCTCATTAGCACCTTTTTATTCCTTTACAGAGTAGACCCAGATCAGACGGCTCATATAGGAACCGTCAGATAAGGGTCTGCTCTGCTTATTTATGGAAAACATATATCTGATGCTAAAATTTCTACTACGGCTGAAATTCGCTGTGTTCATAAAGTTTGCCATAATAAAAAGCTTTATAGTAATAATGTATTTACAGTAAAACTCCTCTAAACCGGAATTCTAGTAGAGACGAATTGAGATACATTTAGGTACATGTAATTGGCTGTTTAATGCAGGATGAAAGTCGTGCAGAAAGCTCCTCTAGGACTTTCAACCTACATTAATTTAAGTTGCCGCCTATCTTCATGATCAATATTTATATTAAGTTAAACGTCCGGTTAAGAGAAGTCTTAATGTGTACAGAGCTACAGATAAGAGTGCGTACCCAATTTTCACTGAAAATATACCTTTTTTGCAAAAACACATTTTATCATGTACTTTATCTCACAGAACCATTTTAATATATAGGCCATACTTTCAAACCTCTTGAATCATTCGCAGACCAATTTGGTATTTAAATCTTTCGCTGAAAATGTCACATCTGTGATAACCTATGCACATAGTATGACTCTAAAAGAGAACCCGAGTAATTCGGCGTCTCATCAGGATACAAACTGTTTGGTGGAAAATGAAGATTGAAAAAGAAAAAGAAAAAATAGTAATTAAACAGACGACTAATTTTGCAGACGACACATGTATGGAAGCGAAAGAGTTAAATAATTTATCCCTTTCCTCCATAAATACGCCTTTCTACGTCTCTGTAAAAATCAACTGTTGAAACCATTGTGATAAATAGAGCATTTGCTCCTATAGGAGCAAATGCTCTATCTATCACAATGGTTTCAAACTACAAAATTCTAAAAGTTTCCTTTCCTCTAGTCAAAAGGAGCTTTCTGTGTCACTTTGTCCTGCATTAATCTACCACCTGTTTTAGAAATCCAGATTTAAACTTCTTGTTAACAACCTTTTAAGACAGGTTATACTTACTGTATGAATATTATTCAGAGCTATGGATAAGATCAGTACTAGTCCCAACCATTTGCTTGAGTCTGATATCATTCTCAAGCATCTGACCAATAAGATACTTGAAAATGATCTCAGTCTGAGACTCAAAAGGTTTATAACCTTGGGCCCTGATCTACCACAATCTCTTATTTCTCTTTTCCACTCATCTTGTTTGCTCAGAGAGGCGATTCTAATGAGTAGCATCAAGACAAGGTTTAGTGGAGGAATATAAATTAACATTTACAGAAAATTCCTAAATATTCCCTTTATCCACATCCTTGGGATTTGTCTGAAAATTTTACAACCCCGTTACCATAAACCAAAGGTGTACACATCTTAGTTACATTGAAATACAAAATCACAAATACATACTACAAAACCGCCCATTGTAACAAGCTGTTAGTGTCACTTTCCGGGAATCATAGTCAACGTTTCCTACTCTATTGGCTCGAGAAAGAGGTTGAGAGAACTGATGACAAGTCACATCAAACATCCTTAACCCATTCTCTCATACTGACGCCTTCTGACGCCTCTGTAAAAGTCACTTTTTGAAACCATTATGATAAATAGAGCATTTGCTCATTATGAGCAAATGCTCTTTTCATTACAATCGTTTCAAAACTACACTTTTATTTTGCCCTGTAAATGCTCCTTTTCAGTAGATTTATTCGAATATGTTTGGTCTAAATATAGCCAATGAGGTACTGGGTTAACACTGTCAGTGCTAGCATTGTCATATGCTGCACACATGTTTGTCTGACTCTAGAGTTAGAATAGGGAATTCCTCAATTTCTATATTAAAAGATAAGCTCAGAGCAAACAGTATTTTGTATGTGTTTTCCCTTTACCTTGGAACTTTTGGAGATGCAACGTCCACAGCACTGGATTGGATCATGTGACCAGTGAGTGTCACGTGGTACGATGAGACCGGCATACAACCGCGGTAGTTCCAGTCCCGCATCCCTGTTAATAAGCGATGGCCTGCGCTGTCTGATTTCTATAGTCTCTTTAACTTTCCTCTTCTAAAATTTCTCTTTTAATGTCAAGACTTTGGTATTCTCTCGTCTGGTCGAATGACCTGTCGTAGTACGTCACATGAAGGGGATGTGACATCTGTCACATCTCCGAAAGTTCCAAGATAAAAACACTGTTTGCTCTGAGTAAAAGAACCTATATACTCTGGAGTGTCAAACAGTTTGGATCACGATGAGACGCCAAGTTACTCGGTGACTAATCTGGATTCAAACTGTAAAATGCATGTGATATAAGAGACCCGTCCGTATGGCACTGACGGGGTTAGCTTTCTCAAACGAACACATGTCTCACGTAATTACTTACGATAGTACATAATTATGTAAATGTATACCTTTTCCGAAAACTGTTGTGCAAGCTTGATAGTAAGTTTCCTCCTGTTCGTTCGGTATGGCATCACATTCAATCCAGCCCACTTTCCCTTCTCCAAGACAGTGTACTTGAATACCTGAAATATACTATATACAATTAAGCCTTGCTTGATCAATACGCCTTTAATCGTCTTTTCAAACAGGGTAGACCCAGATAAAAGGCTCCGGTAAAAATTCATCTAAATTAACCCTTTCGCTGCCAATGCCGGATATGTGATTACCTATGCAAACAGTTTGGATCCAGATGAGATGCCGAGTAACTCGGCGTCTCATCAGGATCCAAACTGTTTGTTACTGTAACTATGTTTTTGAAACAAAAATGAAGAAAATCAAAATATTGAAAATTTGTAGCAGACGACAAAATAAGCAGACGACAGAATTAGGCAGCGAAAGGGTTAAATTAATACTCATAGTCATTGTTTCGTCAATCGGGTAAAATGTTGCAACATTGACCAGTACAGAGCAAGAGATAAACATGCGTGCTCAAATACAGCAAAACCTCTCTATAACGCCCACTAAATTACATCATGTAGTTTGTGTTAAAGGAAGGTGGGTGCTTAAAGCATGGTGAAAGTAAAACAGAAGACTTCCATAGGAGCGTTCTGTTTTACTTTCATCTTGCTTTTAGTACCAACCTGTCCTTAATACCAACTAATTAACACAATTTAGTGGGCGTTAAATAGAGTTTTACTGTACTAAAATAGTCATTTCTCCACCAAACCCTATGTTGTGACCGCTCTTTAGAATAGGAACCACTCTTCAGAGATGTCTAAAGAGTGGTCACAACATAGGGTTTGGCGTAGAAATAAAGAAGATATTTTTTCTTTTTTTTAATTTAAACATCTTACCCGGACCTCTGCCAGTATATATAATGGAAATGACATTCCTATATGTGTACACTAGTTGTCATGATATAATACACGGTCCGTTGGTAGGTTGGTTGGTAAGTTGGTCGGTAGGTTGGTTGGTAAGTTGGTCGGTAGGTTGGTTGGTAGGTTGTACTAACGTTTAACGCCACTTAACGAAAAATCACACGAGTTAAATGGCTGTATTATTGAAATTCTGTGTAGGGCATTGACAGAAAACGCCGATTAGTTTCGATAGACCGAACTATGAACAAACCGTACAACAGATCAAGATATAGCAGACATAACATTTTCAGCAGCATAACGTTCGATTGAGTATCAGTCATTAGTTAATGGCTGGGCACCAGTCATCAGTTAATGGCTGGGCACGCACCAATCGATATACAGTGAAACTTCGATACCTCGAACTTGGATAACTTGAGCTTCTGGATAATTCGAAGTTAAAATTCGGTCCTTCCAAAATTTACAATTCAGAATTGTTCTAAAGTGTGTCACTACGCATATCATATCTGGAAACACGTGAAACAGCTTTTAACCCTTCTCTTGCTGAATTTTGAAATGCATTTCTCCTTATTTACTCATGCCCTGTTGTATAATTACATATATCTTCACTGTGTACACGTATTTCGCTGTGCAATCACTGCTGTGGAGTGCACTGATTGCACAATCAACTTGTAAATAGTACAGACCCTGATGAGACAGCTCCTGCAGGAGCTGTCTCATCTGGGTATTCACTATTTACAGGTAGGTATATTGACGCGATTAGCAAGCGAAGGATTAAAATACAGATGGAAAGTAATGATGAAATATCCCACATGAGCTTTCAGCATTACTTTAGACCTGCATTAAACTGTGAAATTGTCCAGATTAGAAACCGGGTACTCAAATTCCTGTTATTTCAAAGTAATAGGTATGGCCAATTGAAGTTCAACTGTATATGTATTTAAATTTTAAAAGTTCAGGAAGATTTGAATATAATAAAATCATAGAATCAATATTAGCTACAAAAAGTACAACATTATTTTATTTCTCAGTTTGTACATTAATTACAATAAAATGAAAATGTTCTACATGCATAAACATATTCAAATGTTCAACATATCACATACACGTATTTATAAACATCGAATGTAGAACTAATATGATTCATCCGAGAACATCACTCTCCCCATGTTCAAATTTCATAGATCATAATAGCTTTCTAAAAACAGAGTTTCACCACATATTTAACAATACAATCTCGCTAGCTAAAGTGACCACATAATTTATTAACAAGATGTCCGTAAAAACAGGTGGCTGCCTAGTGCAGGGCAAAAGAAATGCAGAAAGCTCCAATGGGAGCTTTCTGTATATCGTTTGTTCTGCATTAAGGTATTTTTTTTTGTACATAAAACGTATGACCTGTTACATACTGAGCATGTGTGCACAATTTGCTGTGATTGAAATATAGTAGTGTTGGGCAGAAAAGGTGAAATTGGAACATTTATTATATAATAAGGACTTATTAATACACCAACAGGACTAAAGAAGATATTTCGAAGGACACGTTTGAATATTTTTTATAAAAAATCTGGAAATGTGAGTTACATTTTTTGTATACGACACTTCTTTTCTTTTTTGCATATTTTCAGGTAAAAAATCAAGTTTTATTTAACTCTTAAAAAGCGATGTTTAACATTTATGAAGTGCAGTAGGACCTTTACTTAATAACTTAATTAAAATAATTGCTGAAAATTGTGAAAAATATAGATTTATTCAATTCTTAACATGAAGGTCAAATTGTAAGGAAGTGAACAAGCGACCATAGCTGGAAATAACTTAAGCTACCAATATTTTTAAAAACTATTGAGTTATACAGTAAAACCTCTCTATAACGGCCACTAAATTACGTCAATTATTTTGTTTTAAAGGCAGGTGGCTGCTTAAAGCAAGATGAAAGTAAAACAGAACGCTCCTATAGGAGCGTTCTGTTTTACTTTCACCTTGCTTAAGGAGCCACCTGCCCTATATACCAACTAATTAACACAATTTAGTGGCCGTTATAGAGAGTTTCTACTGTACTTCTTTTGAGTGGTCATATTATCGGGACTGTACTGACTTTATCTAAACTTAATCATTTCCCATATATAAATGCTTTCTACACCTTTGCAAACAGAATAGATCCAGATCAGACGACTGCTGCAGGAGCCATCTGACCAGGGTCTGCTCTGTTTGCTTATTGAATTATATAGATGTGAATTTACAATTTCTACCAAGGTAAACAAGAATTTGTGTGTTCATGTGACATTCTAAAAGATCAGCTTATAATTATTTTAAATTTTATTATGCTATTATTTCTAACATGAATATTGAATAGGAGTAATGGTGTGGTTGACTCGCATAGAACTGACAATGTTGGCTGTGAGTTAAATCTGAAACAACCAAAACCTATTGGACAGTAAAGGTGTCAAAATGGGGCAAAGTTAATAACTCAGGGTCCGTGCTTATAAAGCTTTTAGTTGAGTCTGAGTTTCGTTCTCAAACTTTTGATTGGCCAGATTTGAGTTCTCAAGCTTTTGATTGGTCAGATTTGAGCCACAGGCTCAAATCTGACCAATCAAAAACTTGAGAACGAACTCAGTTTCAACTAAACGTTTTATAAGCATGGACCCAGAAAGGGCATGTCCGTGATTCCATTAGAGTGCAAAGATGTTATTGAGCAAAAATTACAACCCAGAAAGAGCTTATCCGTGTTTTCATTAGAGTACAAAGATGTCATTGAGAAAAAATTAACAGCCCGGAAAGAGCTTATCCGTGTTTCCATTAGAGTGCAAAGATGTTATTGAGAAAAAATTAACCACTCAGAAAGAGCTTGTCCGTGTATCCCTTGGAGGAGCAAAGATATCAATGGACAAAAAATAGCAACCAAGAATGGGCATATACGTGTATTATTACATACGAGCATGTCCGTGAATTATTATATATGACAATGTCCATGTATTAACGCATTCTACCTTGTGCATGTGTTATTACATACAAGCATGTCCGCGTATTATTGCACACGAGCATGTCACTGTATTATTACATACGAGCATGTCCGTGTATTATTGTATACGAGCATGTCCATGTATTATTACATACGAGCATGTCCGTGTATTATTACATACGAGTATGTCCATGTATTATTACATACGAGCATATCCATGTATTATTACATACGAGCATGTCCGTGTATTATTACATACGAGCATGTCCATGTATTATTACATACGAGCATGTCCGTGAATTATTACATACGAGCATGTCCGTGTATTATTGCACACGAGCATGTCCGTGTATTATTGTACACGAGCGTGTCCGTGTATTATTGCACACGAGCGTGTCCGTGTATTATTACATACGAGCATGTCAGTGTATTATTACATACCTATTACAGTCTCTGTCTCAGCGAGTCTCACTATCAAACGCCCTTGTATCTCTTTGCCAGGATAAATCGCATCGTCTGGGGTTGTGACCTCAATTTCAAATCTGTCTAAAGTCTTCATCCTTGGTCGTTCATGAGTACAGTAAAACCTCTCTACAGCGGCCACTAAATTACATCAAGTATTTTGTGTTAAAGACAGGTGGCTGCTTAAAGCAATGTGAAAGTAAAACAGAACGCTCCTATAGGAGCCCAGGAGCCGTCTGATCAGGTCTGCTCTGTTTGCTTATTATTGTATTATATTATTATACCACATTTATATAGCGCTCTTTTCATACAGGATATGTGCGTTCAAAAGCGCTTCACAAAGATACATTTTATATACAATAATGCGTAAATTATAGAACATTTAAAATAAAATATATTTAATACTTATATAAAGATAAGAATAATAATAAAAAAGAATTTATTTAGGACATAGGTAAATCAACTTCATCTTATGGATATTGATAGATCTGTTTCTTTAGTTTCTAAAATGGGTACAGTGTTTCTCCTTCCATTTTGTCCATGAATATTCGGTAGGTATTGAAATTTGGAATAAACATAGAACAGGGAAAGGGGTAAATGACAGTACGTATAGCGATATCAAGCTTCGTATATATATATACATGTAGAAAACTATCATGGACCACGCTGTATCCATGATTTTATTATTATATTGATATTCTGACGAACTGTTTTCAAAACAATCCTACATGGAATTGTTGGCTTCAGTTCAGCGGGATTTTGCATACATGTGTATCACATGGTTCGATACATGTACATTTACCGGTAGTTAAATATAAATTTACCCTTCGTCTTCAGAACGCGATTGGACTAGTCGCATGCATTTGCAATCAGCTTGAATCCAGATGAGACGCCGAGTAACTCGGCGTATCATCGGCATCCTAACCGTTGGAAACTCGGTCAGTAGTTTCGGAAGTAAGTGGAAATCGTTACAGATCGAACTGTATACAGACATTATTTTTACAGTAGGCTAAGAGTTAAAACGTAAAGTCAGTAACTGTTGATGATAGACAGAGATCCAGATAAGATGCGTAAATTAGTAATATGTTCAAGAATAACTCCTTATTTTTCTCCACCAATCCCTATGTTGTGACCACTCTTTAGAATCGTCTCAAAGAGACGATTCTAAAGAGTGGTTAAAACATAGGGTTTGGTGGAGAAATGGTGAGTTTAGTATTTGAGTACGCATAGTTATATGCTGCTCTGAATAGAGGTAAATACAAAATACAAGCAATAATCGAGACCTACCTGTCCATGTCCGGATACCAGGCCGTTTATTGTACTTCCCACGTGTTGTCTGAATACGGGGCCTGCGACTTAATACGTGTATTTATACTATACGTGCCATTTGAGAGCCATTTGCTTCGCATGAAAGCGCATGATTTGATTGGGTGACTGGTAAAGGACAGCCAGTGAAACGTGTTCTTTGCAAAATTTGTCGTCTGCAGCATATAATTAAAATATTGTTTACGGTCCATTTTCCCACGATATTCGAAAACGTTTGCAAACGCACTGTATATTCGAATACCACGAGATTTATGTGTATAAAACCATTATGAACTGATTCACCGCCCATTGCTGTATTATGTGTATAACTATAATGAGGGACTTTTGTCGGTTATCTGCCCTTGTCCAACTAGGTGGCGCTGCCATCGAGTAGGTCTTTTGCTTCACTTTAGTTATCCATTGTTAATTAAATGTTCATGGATTACACACAAGTTCTTTAACATCGATTCTTGGACTGAGACAATGCGTAAATTTGTCACCGCTATTGTTTTCCCTATATTTAAACGATTTAGAGTATTTCTTTACTAATAATTATAATCTAGTCGGATTTCTAGAAATTGTGAAAAAAAGTTCTTTTTACATGATTGAGGTGTGCTAAATCCGATTATGCCTTTTGACAAGCTGTATCGTCCGTATGTAAGGTACACAATGGTAGAAAACAAAATGGCCGCCAACGAGCTCTATGTCCAGCCAAACAAGGATACACTACACCAAAACTCTGGGCGTAACATGACACTTTTCTATTAAAACATACAAATGACCAATGTAATACAATTTTAAAAGCTTCTTTTATTTGCATTCCAGATTATATCCCAAAGATTAAGCTAAAACGGCGCAAGACAAAATGGCCAACAACACACACTGTTTGCAGCCAAGCAAATATACACGCTATACATATAGCTGTAAAAACCGACATTGTTTAACAAGTATTAGAAAATAAGTTAATGTTTACAAACTGTGGCTGTCTGCTAAGCTGTATCGTAAGTACATGTAGAATAATAGCAACGGTATGCAATGTTAGACATGGTAATAAGACAAAAATTATAGAATGGCGAATAAGGTCGTTGTAGGCCTACATAGGCCAGTGCAGGGGTTAAAGGATACCTAGACATATATACAAGTTTGACATCGCCATTCTCTCTTAAACTACGTAATAACATCACCATGCAGGTATAGTATTTAAGTTCTGAAAGTAGGAGATCCTTTAAAAGCAAAAGCAGAAGAAATGTGCAAAGAGATAATTGCAGAACCGGTTTTATTGAGTCCGTTCATGAGCAGTTATTAAATGTACAACACTACTCACGACTCGTAGCACCGGCTTAAGCGGCATTCAAATTTCAAAGCGGTAGATTCTCTATTAAATTTTCAAAACTAATAACGTCGGCCCTTATTATTCTTAAGGACCAGAAAAAATATAACAAACACAGAGAATTAAGTAGTTCAGAAGAGGGCAGCTATATAAACGTGTGACCACACATGTATGTTTGATTAATATGTTGTGTTTTTCTGGGAATAGCGTTATTTATGTCCATCATTTGTACCTTACATACTCCAAATGCAGTGTCATAAACAACACAAAATGGATTAAACACGCCATAATGATGTAACAATATTTGTTTATTCTTTTCTTCGTCATCAATCACTATTTTGACCATGTACCTAATGTTGTATATCTTGTGAGAGCTGCAAATAAGTTTTGGGCGGTCTTTTTGTTTCCGCCATTTTAGCTTAACCCTTGGAATATATTTCGAAAGCAATTAAGGAAATTCAGATTTTAAAAAGTGTCTTCCATTGGTCGTTTGTACATTTCACAGAAAAAAATAGTGTTACGCCCAGATTTTTGGTGTAGTGTATCCCTGTTTGGCTAGAAATGGTGCTCGTTGGCGGCCATTTTGTTTTCAGCCATTTTGTACCTTAGATACGGAAGATACAGCTTGACAAACGGATTCTACACATCCAAATTATGTAAAAAGAACTGTTTGCCTACCTTTAACACGAAATGCCTAGTGGTGTCAGAATTTACAAATTCAGCCTAGGCTATTATATTGATAGTATAGGTATCAGTTATCATCTATAAGGTATGGTGAGAATTTTTCAGGTTCTTTACGCAGGAGATACCTGAAAATCACCATACTGTACATTTTGCCAATGACGAACAGGCGTTACAAGAGACAACGTATGTTTTTGTACAATACTGCATACATTGGAAGTCAAATGTAAATACAGTAAAACCCCGCTAATACGACCACCTAAAAGAGGTATAATTCTGGGTGCTAGCTTAATGCAGGACAAAAATAATACAGAAAGCTCCTAGAGGAGCTTTCTGCATTATCTTTGTCCTGCATTAAGCAACAACCTGCTTATAAAGATATCCATGTCGCATTATAGCGGTTCTACTGTATACATAAAATGAAAGTTATGGTGTTAGGAGATAGGTACAATAGAAAAAGGCATAGTTTTTACTTTAATAAATGGTACTGTTGTTGACACTTTTAAATACTTAGGAATTGTGTTTTCTAAAAAAACCGAAATTTCTCAAAGGCCATGTTAGTGACCAATCCCGAAAAGCTATGAATTTGGACGCTTCAAGAAGACAAGAAATCCCGACATTCCCATTGGCTGCCAACCAAAATTATTTGATAACACAGTCCTTCCTATTTTGTTAGTGTTTATCTTGTCTTCACTTGACTTCATGAAATTGTATGTAGCCATATAATCTCAACAAAGTTTGATGGCATTCGGCACTTCAGAGGTATGGCCTTTGAATGACCAAAATTGCTTGTTTGAGCCTTGTCTGCTAAGTCTACCAGTTTTGTATGTGGTCATATAATCTCGGCTCAGTCAGATGGCCGCATGCTGTTGCACTTGAATCAGCAAAATATGCTTATTCTGCACTTATTCACTCTCTATGTCAAACCAATTTTATTCCGATCTTCATAAAATTGTGTGTAGATACATTTCGGCTAAATTCGATAAACAGCCAAACGGACCCAAATGGGGATTGCTTGTCAGTCTTATAATGATGTACGCCAGAATATAATAATGTTTTCAGACAATATACAGCAGCAGAAGAGTTTACTAATGCCTGACATGGATTTGCTTGTTTATTTTTATCACAATTTGAATTTGTTTCGTATATATCACAATTTTGTAAACAACTAAACAGTGAAAGCAATGATCAATAACACGAAAAAGAAAATATATAATGACTTCTATAAATCAATATACATGTAAATAAATTTCAAAAGAAAGGAATGAAATCATGTTTAATTGTCAAGACTTTAACAAATATATACAAATACTATAGGTTAAGGATTGGTGCATAGTGCATAATATATACTCTATGATATGATAAACAACACCCAAGTGATAGTAAGTTACAATTTAATAACAATGTAACAACAGTGTTATTGACTTATAATCCTGGACCAAGGATACTTATAATCTAGTAACAATGTATGAAAATAATTGTTTTGTTCCACGAGGACCTGGCATAAACTTAATCCTTTACTCTATGAATATTCATGAAATAAATAATGGCATAATGTATATTAATTAGCTGAATTTTCATAATGACAATATGAAATCAGGATTTTTGGCAAAGACAGAAAATGTAGAATCAGATGTATATTATTTTTTATTTTATAAGCAAACAGAGCAGACCCTGATCAGATGGCTCCTATAGGAGCCATCTCATCTGGGTCTACTCTGTTTGCAAATGCGTGAAAAAGGAATTTATATGAGGGAAATGTTAGCATAAGTGTTATAATGGCATTATGAATAAGATCATTTTAACTGTGGCAGAAGCTGTATTATCATATCCATGATATTTTGTAAGCAAACAGTGGACCCTGATCAGACAGCTCCTACAGGAGCATTCTGGTCTGGCTCTAGACTGTGTGCAAAGGTGTGGCAAGGTGTCTCGATCGGGTATAGGATTAAACTACAAATACTGTAATTAAAGACGCTCTAACCACAGGGATACTACAGGTATTTTCTTTTCAAAGTAGAACATAGCAAAACGTACAATGCAAAAAACAAATAGATACTATTTTGATATGTTTTTTTTTTAAAGTATGAGGTAAAACAAGACAGTGATGAGAACATACCCAACCTGCCAAAAAACTATAAAGTGTTTTGCTCATGTAATCAAACACACACCAATAGAATTTTCAAGCATTAACAAGTTTGGTTAGAATCGACAGAGTCATAGATATTGGCCATATTTCAAATGCTAAAATTGTCATTTCTCTGCAAAAACCTATGTTGTGACCACTCTTTAGAATCATCTCATGGAGACGACTCTAAAGAGTGGCAACAACCTAGGTTTTTTTTTTTTCTTTTTCTTTTACATATTACTCATCTTATTTATGCCTGGGACTTAATGCTATTTGACCACGGTCCACTTGGGGTATTTGCATTCACTTTTAGCATACAATAGGCCAATTGTTATTTACATTGCAAACAGTCTGCATGCAGATGAGATGCCAGGTAAACTGAAATCAGGATCAAAACAAATTAAATATCTTCATATAGATGGCATTTTCAATGAATGAGAATTAGCTTCATTAACATTTTCACATCATAAACATTTCAATAACTGGTCCAAAAACTACTAACTTATGGCAGAAATATCAAACATCAGTCTGGGTGGTTAGTAATATTTGAGTCTATATTCACAGCAGGAATTAACTCATGATCAGCAGAGTACATGTATTTATCTTCTTTAACAGTTGTTTGTTTCTAATCATCATCTTCATCATCCTCAGTTTTTCGCGACCTCTTGGCTGGAAGCATTGGCCCAGCTCCACCAATCAGCCCATGTGCTGTGTTAAACAGGTTGATAGGCGATGAACCATCTGTGATAATGGTTGATTGTAGGCCAAGAGCACCCAGCATTTTAACCTGCAGTTCCGGCCCAGCCGAAGCAATAACCTGCAAGGTGCTGGCTCCAATAGCATCCACCATGTTCTTGAACTTGGAAGTTTCAATGTCAGCTGTTTCACGAGATTTCGAGAGCTCCATCTCATTCTGTTTCCTTACAAACTTCAGCTCTGCCTCTCTAGCACTTGTGAGTCTCTCTAGCTCAGACACAGCTTCAATCTTCATGGCTTGAGCCTACAGGAAAATTAAGCGAAACACTTTTTTGAATACTAAATTTTCAAAGTGAAGTGATCTATCACTTATTTATTTAACTAATTCCCTCAAAGCAATTTTTAGATCCAACCTCTCTGAATAAATCTACCAAAAAGGAGCATTACTATAGAATAGTGTAGTTTTGAAACCATTGTGATAAACAAAGCATTTCCTCCTATGGAGCAAATGCTTTATTTATAACAATGGTTTTTAAAACAATGGTTTTTAAAAGTGACTTTAACAGAGTCGCCAAAAGGTATCAATATAAGGGAATGGGTTAACAATAAGAGCCCATTAATTGTGAAACAGTTTAATTTGTGACAAATAGTACAGACTCTGAACAAAGGTCTCATCACTGATGTAAAGTGATGAAAGTACAAAAATGAGTCATGCAGGAAACACCACATACAGAACAAACACTCGCCCGAACAGCAACACAAGGAAACAGCAAATGTACATAGGTAGAAAAAACAACAAGAGACGCACAAAGACAAAACAAACATACAATAGGAGGAAGATGGAAGTACCGCCTTGGAACGGTCAGTGACAAAAGTCACCGGGGGTTTAAACCGGTTTATGGAAGCCCAACCTCACCCTTATTCCATCCCCATCCTAAAAGACAAACAGTGTAAATAAACGTATCCCCTCTCCGACTAATCTACAACAACTGCGACAGCAAATACAGTGGTAAAGTGCATGTAATTGACATTTTGGGTTATTTCAGATGACACTTAGGCTTCATCAAAATGAATGTTAAAACCTGAAAATAATATATAAATTAACTCCTTCCCTTATACAAATACTTTTTTACACCTTTGCAAACAGAGTAAACCCAGACCAGACAGCTCCTGTAGGAGTCATCTGATCAGGGTCTGCGCTGTTGCTTATGGAATTATAACGATCTAATTCTATAATTTCTACAATAGACAAAAAACGTGAATTCATTAACCATTATTAAAATTCAGCTAAAATGTATTCATGATGTCATTTTTTCTTACATAAATCTTCGTTAACTAACCCCTGTCATGCTAAGCCTGACCTGACTTGCCATTACAAACAGCTAGGAGCCAGATGAGACATCGAGCAACTTGGTATATCATCAGAATCAATACTGTTTGACAACCAGTCAACATAGTTTTGAGAGTCTCAAAACCTTGAACAAATTGGAAGTAAATGCAGCTGTTCAGAGCAAACATTTTTTTCAGCCTGAGTGTTAGCTCTTTACTCAATGAATAATTTAAGACACTAATGACATTGTGAATATTTATTAAATTATTTTTTAATGGCATATAGACATGGGACTTTTTCACAACAGTAAAAATGGTAATTTCATAAGCGAACAGTCTGAGTAGACCCTGATCAGACGGCTCCTGTCGGAGCTGTCTGATCTGGGTCTACTCTGTTTGCTACGACATAGAAAGGTGTATATGGTTAAAGAGTAACATCTACCTGTAACAAATGTTAGAATCGTGTAGTTTTGAAACCATTGTGATAAATAGAGCATTTGCTCCTATGGAGCAAATGCTCTAGTTATCTCAATGGTTTCAAGAAATTACTTTTACAGATGCGTAAAAAGGCGTATTTATGGAGGAAAGGTTTAAATGTACCGCTCTGCATTTCTGTTTACATGTTTAGTTGGATTGTTTGAAAAGAATTAGGAAATTAACCATAAATCATTTTGCATTGCTAATGGGTTTTTAAAATAAACAAAGAACACAGCTGGATAGTAAGATTGACATTCTTCTGTATATCTGTACAATTCCTGGAATTTTATAATTTGTAAGTTTACACCTAGCCACAGATTGCATGGAATGCTTTATTAACCATTATTCTATCTTTAGCGACCTATCCGTCATTTGCAACCAACTATGATCCAGATGAGACACCGAGCAACTCGGCGTTTCATTAGGATCCAAGCTGTTTCGCATTCGATTTATGTTTTCTTACAAGCTTGAATAGATTAGAAGTCAGTAAAAATGAATTTGAGTTTGAGCAGCTCTCACTTTCACGACGCGTTTTCAGGCCTTGGTAAACAGAGTAGATCCTGATGAGACAACTTTTATACAGTAAAACCTCTCTATAACGACCACTAAATTACATCAAGTATTTTGTGTTAAAAGCAGGCGACTGTTTAAGCAAGGTGAAAGTAAAACAGAACGCTCCTATAGGAGCGTTCTTTTTTACCTTCACCTTGCTTTAAGCAACCACCTGCCCTAAGTACCAACTACTTAACACAATTCAGTGGCCGTTTTAGAGAGGTGTACTATAGGAGCCGTCTGATCAGGGATTTTTCAGTTTTTTTGCTTTTGAAATAGATCTGATTCTACAGTTTTGTTGTGGTTATGTGATGGAATTGCCAGGTTTCTGGAATTATTTGCTTATGGATTAGGCTTTAACTCTGCGCCGCTTTACATGTAATAGGAGTTACATTAACAGAGTAAAGAACAAGGCGATTGTAATCATTGTCATCATGAGGCGTTTTTAGTATATGAAATGCATCGCTTTATTAATGGCAGTGCACATTATTAGTTATACAGATCATTGGCGGGGTATCTGACTTTTTGTTTCCTGCTGAGAAAAATCATGTTGCCCGAGCCGTCAGGCGAGGGATACATGTATTTTCTTCAGAAGGAAATATATATCCCGCCAATGATCTGTATAACGATTTTATTATACTGCAAAGTTTAATATTTGTAGCAGTTAATTAGCGTTGTTAATGTAGGCGTCGTTTTGCTTCCCCTCAGGGGCCTCTTACTGTAAGGTAATGGCTTATATTTACATTCGCCCTGCAACGTCCTTATATAACCTTATTCTAAAAAGAAAGTTGCATAACCTCATGAACACCGGAAGAACGTCATTTATTTCTTAAATATAAGAAATACAATGGAATATAAATATAAGAAATAAATGACGTGCTCCCGGTATTCATGGGTTATGCAACGCATAGCTTTACGAGCAAATATTCACGTGAAGCCCTTCGGGCTTCACTAACTTTGCTCGTAAAGCTATGCGTTGCATAACCTCATGAACACCGGAAGCACGTCATTCATTTCTTAAATATATCACTCTGCAACCTTAGTTCATCGTGTATAATAACCAGTTCATTATATTTGTGGATAGAAAGGGATCTTCCAAGTGCATTAGTTTATCAAAGGATTGAAAGAATCAGACGTTAGTAAAACTTTCAGCAGATCAGCGGTTAAGCAGACACTATTTAACTTAATTGAGGGAATTTTGGCGCCATACCGACGTCATTTGGATGACGTCAAAATGACGGTTTTATAATATTCAAACAATGGGCATTGGAAGGAGCGGCTATACTGCAATTTACAGGTACGTGAACTGTGCATGTACATAAATAAAATCTGAATCGAATTGGGTGTGGATTATCTTTGTAAAAGCGGGGTTTGGGGGCTAATCGGTACGTGCACAAGTACTTTGACAACATTTGCAGCATCAAGCAGAATAAGACCTTCGCTACATATAGGGTTCATTTACATTGTTATACTACAACTATAACAAAATATTTCTAAATGGATAACTTTTTTCCGCCCCAAACTCTTGTTATTTCGTTTGAGAGCGGCTGTTTGAATCGAATCGACGAAGAGAAGCTGGTCGGCCATTTTTATTTTGTTATATCAAGGAAGCGAGGCACTCGGCGGGGGAAATTCCATTGTTGCTCATGACTCCGTATATACATCAGAATTTAGAGGGATACACGGCTTTTATACATGGCTAACTGACCAATCAAAATCGAGGATTTTACTTTGCGTTATAATAATATCTTTTATCACATGACACTGCTTAAGAATACAAGTTAATACATGTACATGTATAATGTTTATAGTTGTAAACACATGAAATCTAACGCCAAAATGATTTAAGTAATTTGTGATATAAATAATTTCGCCTTTTTGTTGTTCTTTTTTGATGTCGTTGCTTTTGCTTTTTGTTTGTCTGTTTTGTCTCTCGTGTTATAAAAAGTCTTATTTGAATGTTTGTTTACTACAGAATTTTACCAAATGAGTTGACTGACATGTAACACTATGTTTGCTTGATGCCATAGTTATTTAAGTCAACGAGTTTGGCAATATCAATCATAAAGAACACATGTTATATCCTGTTAATATACTTACGAATGGCCACGTTTAAAAGGTGCCTCTGCTGACCATGGCTGATGAGTTATCACTGCAGACTCTGAAATGGCTTTGCTTTGTTGGATGACCGGTGCTGAACCAATGACGATATTATGTTGAATGCGCAAATAGTCAATGTCATTGTCACCACACACGTGCACGCGAAGCTTAAACAGACAATTACACAGGGGCTAAGCACAATTTAAAACAGTCGTAATTCATTCCCTTTACTCTATACATGTAAATCACTGACAAAATTTCGTCTACTTCGATTCCAAATGTAGCTTTTCTTTCGATTTTCTCTCAAACAAACGAGAGTCACACACACTAGTTTAGATCCTGTTATGATGAAACTCTCAAATTACTAGAGTTCATCATTCACCTGTGATAGACAGTTGGACGCGCCATTTAATGCATTTGTATATAGAGTAGACCAAGATTAGACGACTCATGCAGGAGCTGTCTTATCAAACGCCTATTCTGTTTACTTGTGAAAGAATATAGATCTGATTCTTCAGTTTCTTTAACAATCAACTATTTCTGTGCGCATATGCTATTATAAAATAAGTTGTCTAGCTTATATTCATACTGCTACTGTTTGTTTCATAGATATTCACCAGGTAAAAGGTAAAAGTGAAACGTTTTCAGAGAGTCGATTCTAAAGAATGGCAGCGATGTAGAGTTTGTCGGAGATTTCCTAACTATGTTAGAACCTGTCTTAAGCAGCCGTTCAATTTATTTTAACATAGAAACCTTACATATAACGTCCGGAAAGATATGTCTTTATCTTTAAGATATTACAACATACATCATTGCAAGGTAAACAAAGACCAGGGTCCATGCTTATAAAGTTTGTTTTGGTTGGGTCTGAGTTTGTTCTCACGCTTTTGATTGGTCGGATTTGAGTCAAAGGCTCAACTCTGACCAATCAAAAACTTGAGAACGAACCCATACTCTACTTAAACGTTTAATAAGCATGGCTACTGATGTCGCTTTGAAAATGGACACTGGTCAGCAACTACCAGTCAGCCTGAATAAAGACAACGGTTAATTTGGGTCATCACTAAATCAAAACCACAGACATATACATATTTCTGCATATGATATTTTGAAAGGACACGAGTCCCTATAATCAACACCATATCTTACCTCGACCACGTAGCCAATATCAATAAAACTGCATCCTGTCAGAAATGACGGTATTACGTCAGGAACTATCAACCTCTCGGTGTACACGTCACTGCCTCCTGGGATGACGGCTCCATGTGTTAATCGGGCACATGTTTTGGATTCCATTGTCGTCTCTAAAGGGGCCCGTGGTCCATATTCACTTCGTCCAGTAACAACCTGTTTCGCAATATTACTCTTGTTAACGGCCCTTAATACATTCCCGCATATTAACGCCTAAGTATAAGTTACCTTTTCAGTGGCAAAACACTGAAAAGACTGATCAGGTTTTGCGCTTTTTCTACAACGGTCAAAACTCGTATTTCTATTTGCTATTATAACAATACATCCAACCAGTGTTCATAATGTAATTACGTCATACATAAATAGTCATTATTGGGTATAGGGTAAATGCTACATGCTAGTGCTTTTTAACTCTTATATCCCGCTATTACAACATGCCTCGCTTTGATCCAGATTACACGCCGAATAACTCGACATCTCATGAGACTCTTAGCTGTTTGACACACGGTCAATAGTTTCTAAACAGTTTATTCGAATTGGAGGTGTCAAATTGGAAGAAGTAAAACCAGGAAGTAGTCAAATTCGAAATTGTCAAATTTTGGAAGTACAATGTAGTCAAATTGGAAGTAGTCAAAATTGGAAGTACAGTTGAGCTTCGATATCTCGACTTTTAAGGGACCATATTAAAACAAATTCTGATATGGACACTTTCTTAAGTTCACAGCTTAATGCAGGTGTAAAGTATTAAAACATTACTTTAGAACTGCATTAAACTGTCACACGTGTTTAAAGATGTGCGTAGTTATACATTTTAGAGCAATGCAGTATTGTAAGTTTTGGAAGGACTGAACTTTTAGTTCGAGTTATTCCGAAGTTCGAGTTATCTGAGTACGAGATATCGAATTTCAACTGTAGTCAAAGTTGCACCAGGTTCAGTTTGAGCAGACATGTTATTACATGTACAACAGTGTTAATATTAACATCTGTTTCTGTACAATGAATACAGTAGAATCCCTCTAAACCGGATTTTTATTAAATAACAAGTTGGGTCTATTTAGGCAGGCGGTTGATTAACTCATTCTCTCCTAGGCTATTTTTATACTGTTTTTTTCGGTATCTCAGTAAGAATGTTCCTACCATTAGAAGCAATATCTCTGAGAATGATATGCCTTTTCCCGATCCTTCGTTTATTTCAACAGTGCACAATATCGACTCTCCAGGAACATAGCCATTTTTGTCAATTGTAAACGTGGCAGTGACT
Organism: Azorinus chamasolen; assembly: GCA_963576725.1. NCBI lineage: Eukaryota > Metazoa > Mollusca > Bivalvia > Cardiida > Solecurtidae > Azorinus > Azorinus chamasolen. Next base: position 77,355,261 of record OY755240.1, on the reverse strand, counting down.
GGTTCTGTTATATGACAGCAACATCCAACTGTTGTCTGGTAGCTACTGGCAGCACAGACTGGCTTCCGCTATGAAATACAAAATTCTGACAGTAGAAGATCCTTCGAAAGCAAAAGCAGCAATGCAAAAAAGAGAAATTTGCAGACTCGGTTTTATTGAGTCTGTTCATGAGTAGTTATTAAAAGTAAAACCATTCTCACGCCCCCTACCATCGGCATAAGCAGTATTCAATTTTCAAAACTAATAACGTCAAAACTAAGGATCCCGAAGGACCAGTAAATACATAACACTGGGAATGAAGTACTAGTGCATAGACCTGACACCGATATTATAAATAGTTTAGCTTGAGTCTGAGCTCATTCTAAAACATATGATTGGTCAGATTCTGACCAATCAGATATTTGAGAATGATCTCAGACTCCGACTAAGAAGTTTTATAACCTTGGACCCTGTTCCCACTTTGAACAGCATTATATGATCTTTCTGCACTACTTTTGCCTTGCATTAAACAACCACCTGCTTTTAAGGCTCCTTTGTTCAATAAATTAATGGCCGCTTAAGACATGTTTTACTGAAAGGCTCAGATTTGACCAATCAAAAACTTAAGAACGAACCCAGACTCAACTAAAAACTAAAAAAAGTTTTATAAGCATGGAACCTGGACGATGTAACGGAGAATGGTAAGCGTAATGCCGGAGAATAGTAAATGTAACGGACAATGTCTGTTTCGCCACTCTTTAGGCGGGTGACGTATGCTCCTTCTAACACTAGTCCTATTAATAATATAACTAGAAAATTGTGTCTGTAGGACAAACAGATGCCCACGTGGCGGTGCTTGCCTAGCTGAACGTAAAATCCCGTGCTCAATGAAAGTATGACGGTTGTTTAATGTGTATATACAATTCCATGCCAATAGCTATAGTGGTTAGTGAGATATAAGACAATGACAAAACTGTGACAACCAACTGCTCGTAAAAACGTGACACAGAGACGGACGGACAGGTGCAGAACATAATGCCCCTGACTATCGTCAACGGGGACATACTAAAAACCCACTAATGCGACCACCAGAAGAATGTATAAATCTGGATCTTAAAGGCAGGCGGTACCTTAACCCATTCCCTCATATTGACGCCTTTTGATGCCTCTCTAAAAATCACTTTTTGAAATCATTGCGATAAATAGCGCATTTGCTTCATAGGAGCAAATGGTCTATTTATCACAGTGGTTTCAATACTTTATACATTTCTATTTTTCTTTCATTTTCCGTTTCGATAGCTTTATTCAAAGAGGTTGGATCTAAGAAAAGCCTATGCCGGACTGGAGTAATGAGACAAATACACAACCCATGTAGAACAAACTCATCCAAAAGGCATATTGTATGCAGATGATTATAACTTACCGAATACCGCCAATAATTATTTAAATCCAGGGGTGAACAACGGACAATGAACTGTTTCGATGTAAATGTGTCGTTTTTGCGGTATCTGTATATAGCTGCTTGGAGCAAGTAACTGACATAGCAAGCTGGACTGTCATCTACCTTTGAACCGAAAGATCCCGGAATTTTATCTGGTAGCAAAAATCGAAAGTGAAATTCATGATTACCTAGTTGAAGCACACTCGTGTCAGTGTTGGATGGGTCTGAAAGACAAACACAAGAGAACGTCATTTAAGTCTTCTCATGCTAAACGAGTCTTTGGTGATACAATTGTATTTTTGCAAACAGCTTGGATCCAGATGACACGTCGAGTGACTCGTCATCGGATCGGACACCAAGAAGTAGGTCACTCGATCAATAGTTTCTCAAAAGCTTGATTTACGTCGAAGTTAATGAATACAGTATAACCTCTCTTAACCGGAGTTCTAGTAGATAATAATTTAGATACTTTTAGGCAGGTGGCTGCTTAATGCAGGGTGAAAGTCATGCAGAAAGCTCCTCTAGGAGCTTTCTGCATGACTTTCACCCTGCATTAAGCTGCCACCTGTCTCCAAGACCGATATTCATACTAAATTTAACTGCCGGTTAAGAGAGGTTTTACTGTAGTTCGGAAAAGCAGAGCTTGGGTAGCATTGTGTCTTCAATATGAGAAGGGATTATTCAAGTTTCTCGGCATGAAAATGTCGCGTTTCACGCCAAAGTATATACATGTACTTCCCGTGAAATCGGTACAAAGGCGACCCTTTGTAAGGCAATACATCTAGTTCATAAATTGACTGTTTACTCTATAAAACCTGACACGAGATAATTATTTTACAACAGTTGTCGCTGCTGCAGTAGTTTTCACAACACAACAGCTAGCTTTGCTAACTTGTATGGTGGCCAATCTGTTGTACTATTTAAGATGAGTATGAAAACAGAGTCTTATTATTTCAGAAACATTATACTAAACTTCTATATTTCATTACAACTATTTTGTCCATGAATATTCAGTAGGTATTGAAATTTCGAATTAATATACATGTAGAACTGGGAAATGTTAATCTGTACGATTAGTCTTATTTTGCCGTTAAAGTTTTACATTCATTTGTTTATCCTAATCCTCTCCGCGACTTGACTCGCATTTGCAAACAGTTTGGATCATCAGGATCCGAGCTGTTTGACACTCGGTCAATAGTTTCTCAAACGTTTGGACGAACTGGAAGACGACAAACATTTCACCAGATCAGAATTTGAGTAGATATTTGATTTTTACAGCGGGTGGTGGTTTATTATCCACATACGAGTAAAACGCTGATCTAATGGCAGTCATCTAATTGACAGTCGTATTAACCCTTTCGCCGCCAATGTCGCAAAAATGCGCCACGACAAATAGTGCAGACCAAGATCAGACACCGCCTTTTCAAGACGGCGTCTGATCAGGGACTTCACTTTTTGTCTCAACTCTATGTCTATATATGTGATTTATTCTTTTGAAAGTTTGCATTTATTTATCTCATTTCCTTATTTTACCTTATGATTTAAGAAAATTGAATTGCAGACGACAATTAAAATTTGGCGCAGAAAGGTAAATCAATGAACCTAGCCTTTTTTCCAACGTTTGAAGAAGCCAAAATCCGGCACCCCATCTTGCTTGCTCAGAGACGCAATTATAACGAGTAGCAACAAAACATGGTTTATCGACGGAATATAAACAAAACGTTACTTAGATTTCCTAAATATTCCTTTTATCCACAGCTTTGATTTTTGTTTGAAAACTTTACAAGCCCGTTACCAAAACCCCAAGCTGTACATATCTTGGTTAAATTTGCTTCAAATAGTTACATTGAAATACACAGATCCGCCCATTGCAACAAGCTTTATGAATCACTTTCCGATGGGTATATTCAAAGTTTCCTACACTATTGGCTCGAGAAACAGGTTGAGAGGACTGATGACAAGTCACAACAAATATACTTAACCCCTTCCCTCATTCTGACGCCTCCTGACATCCCCGTAAAAGTCACCTTTTGAAACCATTATGATAAATTGAGCATTTGCTCCATATGAGCAAATGCTCTTTTTCTCATAATGGTTTAAAAACTACATAATTCTAAAATTTATTTTCCACTGTATATGCTCCTTTTCAGTGGATTTATTCAAAGAGGTTTGGTCTAAATATAACCAATGTGGGAATTAGTTAACTCTTTGAACGCCAGCATTGTCGTATGCTGCACACATGTTTGTCTGCTTCTAGAGTTAGAGTAGGGGTTTCTTCAATTTCTTTATAAAAAGATAAATAGAGTGTCAAACAGTTTAGATCATGATGAATTACTCGGTGTGCAATCTGGATCCATGCTTATAAAACTTTTAGTTGAGTCTGAGTTCGTTCTCAAGTTTTTGATTGGTCAGATTTGAGCCTTTGGCTCAAATCTGACCAATCAAAAGCTTGCGAACTCAAATCTGACCAATCAAAAGTTTGCGAACGAACTCAGACTCAACTAAAAAGTTTGATAAGCATGGACCCTGGATTCAAAGTGTTTGCATATGATATAAGAGACCCGTCCCCATGGCACTGACGGGGTTAGCTTACTCAAACGAAAACAGGTCTGACCTAATTACTTAGGATATTACATATGCATACCTTTTCCGAAGACTGTCGTGCAAGCTCGATGGTAAATTTCCCCCTGTTCATAACATTCATCATCACATTCAACCCAGCTCACTTTCCCTTCTCCAAGACAGTGTACTTGAATACCTGAAAGAAAGATATTATAGGCAATTAAGCCATGCTTGATCAATACTCCTTTTAACGTCTTTTCCACAGGGTAAATCCAGACAAAATGGCTCATGTAACGTCATTTTAAACATTCGTCTAAATTAAAATAATACTCATAGTCACTGTTTCGTCCATCGGGTAAAATGTCAAAACGTTAGCCAGTACAGACAAAGAGATAAATATGCGTACTCAAATACTAAAACCGACATTTCACCTATGTTGTGACCACGCTTTAGAATCGGGACCACTCTTAAGATCAATGTGTTTAAAATAAATTTTCTGACATCGACAAAGTGCGCTTTGGCATGAAATTGCGGAAATAATAAACACTCTCTTCAGTATGTAATTAAGTATAGACGGGGATCACCGCCAAAACGAATTTTAACAGATATGTTGCTGTAGTTCCAGATAGGTTACAGGTTGTAGTTTCATAAATGCAAAGTTTACAACTGCAAAGACGACAAAGATTCATCTTTGAACCACCGCCAAAAAGAATTATTTTAAACAAATATATTGCATGTTGTAGTTTTAGATATGTTGTATGATGTAGTTTCAGATTTGTTGAATGTTGTATCAACACAAACAATGCAAACACAAATATTAAAATGTTTTACGTAACAAGTTCATCTTTACATCACCGTTCTCTATTTAACATGTTACGTATGATGTAAAAAGTACATCACATGTAATCTTTGTACTCCAAAGTCGACATGTTCTACCTTCGCACGTTCACATTCTGTGACAACGTTACATTTTACAAGTGAACAGATGACAATTTGTAAACAGCACACTTTTATCGATCGATATTTTCTACGAGTCTGGACTATATATTGAACAATACTGCTATGCGGACTGGCAGTTGTCAGGTATATCGGTAAGGCATGTGTTCGTGGGATACCACCTTTGTATTCATTGCTTACAAAAATACAGTAAAACCTCTCTATAACGGACACTAAATTGTGTTAATTAGTTAGTATTTAGGGCAGGTGGTTGCTTAAAGCAAGTTGAAAGTAAAACAGAATGCTCCTATAGGAGCGTTCTGTTTTACTTTCACCTTGCTTTAAGCAGCCACCTGCCTTTAACAGAAAATACATGATGTAATTTAGTGTCCGTTATAGAGAGGTTTTACTGTACAGCAAATGTAGATAGAACAACGTGGTTGCCAACTATAAAAGGGTTGACAACCAGACGTGCAGTGTGTTGCAGTAATATAGGATCATAACCCTTTTTCATGATTTGAGAAAGTGAGGAAATGTGTATGTCCAATAATTTTACGATTTTTGTAAATCGCATCACCGTACACTTCCAGAAATCTTGACTTTTAGATGGATCTGTGATATAAGCAGTTTATCCTTTTCCCATTTATTTTATTTTAACAGATATGGCATTTCTATACTAAAATAATCGCTATTTTGATTTTATTCTAAGGTGTGGTATGTTTGATTGTCATAAAATTTCTTTTATGCACTTCATTGAAGCGTTTTATGATCATATAAAGTACAGTAAAAATTAAAAAACACGATACTACGAGCACTCAAATACGTACTGTAAAAACTAGATACTACAATGATATACTAATTACATTACTAAAATACGTACAATTATTGATCTTTAAAACAGATTGCGGCTTAATACAGGGTGGATATCATACTGAAAACCCATCTAGTAGCTTTTTGCGTGATTTTCATCCTGCATTAAGCAGCCACCTGTCTACAGAGACATACTTTCTTCATTCCTAAAATTTCGCAGTAATGAGTTTTACTGCACTTTTTTTTTATCTTGGGTGTTATTACTTTGTGGTGTTTTTTTTAAAATACACGTAGTTATATCCTAATTCGTATTAAATCCTGGGTCCATGCTTATAAAGCTCTTTAGTTGAGTCTGGGTTCGTTCTCAAGCTTTTGATTGGTCAGATTTGAGTTCTTAAGCTTTTGATTGGTCAGATTTGAGCCAAAGGCTCAAATCTGACCAATCAAAAACTTGAGAACGAACTCAGACTAAACCAAAAGTTTTATAAGCATCGAACCAGGACTCCTCGTCTTTTTGTAAGATTGCAGTGGTGGTTACCTGCTTTTAATTCTACGTGCAATTGTTGCTGTGTAGCACTTTTGTAACGTACATAGTATAAAAAGCGCTATATAGATGTGATATTGTGTTCATTTTTAAATTATCATAATTATATTATCATACTAGAAACTGTCCAGTTAAGCACATGGGTGCACAGGTGCTAGGCGTGTGGCCATTTCACAAATACTGCTTATAAATACCTTCAAATACGTTTAGACATCATAACTTGACATTATAAAAAAAAAAAAAAAAAAAAAAAAAAAAATCGTATAGTATATTACTATATATATTTAATAGTAATATACTATACGAATTTTTATTTTTTTTTAATTTTTTTTTATAATGTCAAGTTATGATGTCTAAACGTATTTGAAGGTATTTATAAGCAGTATTTGTGAAATGGCCACACGCCTAGCACCTGTGTTTAACACAGCATGACCCTCATTAGACTATCACCTCATTAGACTATCACCTCATTAGGCCATCCCTTCATTAGACTGTCACCTCATTCTATACGCCCCCCCCCCCCCCCCCCTCCCCCAAAAAATAAATTGCTAAAACATTTTTTTAGGAATATTTTATATCTATATACAGTAAAACCTCTCTATAACGACCACTAAATTGTGTTAATTAGCTGGTATTTAGAGCAGGTGGCTGCTTAAAGCAAGGTGAAAGTAAAACGGAACGCTCCTATTTTACTTTCACCTTGTTTTAAGCAGCCATCTGCCACCTGACTTTAACACAGCTCTTTTTCAATATGTATTACAAACACACTTTTTATTTATGTCATCAAACATAAAAAATCTACGCCCCCCCCCCCCTCCCTCCAAAAAAACTTCTACCCCCCCCCCCCCCCCCCCCCAATCTGAAATTCAGGATCCGCACCAGACAAAGACGTCCGTAAAACCAGATGGTTGCTCAGTGCATAAGAAATGCAGAAAGATCCCATGGAAGCTTTCTGTATAACGTTTGTTCTGCATTAAACTACCATGAGTTATACTTCTTATGAGTGGTCGTATTAGCGAGATTTACGGAATTTAATCCCTCCCATATAAATGACTTTTACACCTTTGAAAACAGAATAGAGCCAGATCAGACAGCTGCTTTAGGTACCGTCTGACCAGGGTCTGCTCTGTTTGCTTATGGAATTACATGTATATATATGCGCTTTTAAAATTTCTGCCAAGGTAAACAAGAACTTCTCCGTTCATGTGACATTATAAAAGATCAGGTAATAAATGATTATTATACCATTATTTCTAACATGAATATTGAATAGGTAAAGGGTTAGGCCAACAGAGTATACTAGGTGTGGTTGGTTCACATAGAACAAGATACAATGCTGGTTGTGAGTTAAATTTGAAACAACCAAAACCTATTGGACCAGGGGCGGATTTAGGAAGGGGGGGGGGGGGGGCGCCCCCCCCCTAATATTGCCAAAACAAATCTTTAGTAATATTTTACATCTATATACAGTAAAACCTCTCTATAACGACCAATAATTGTGTTAATTAGTTGGTGTTTATAGCAAGGTGAGCGTAGGAGCGTTCTGTTTTACTTTCACCTTGCTTTACGCAGCCACCTGCCTTAAACACAAAACAATTGATGCAATTTAGTGGTCGTTGTATCTACTAAAAATAATAAAACGATGGTTTAGTAGGAGTGTTTTATTTCCCTCACCCAATTAAGCTCTTTTAAATTCTACGCCCCCCCCCCCCCAATCTGAAATCCTAGATTCGCATCTGTGGATCTGTGGACAGCAAAGATGTCAAAATCAACAACCCAGAAAGAGCATGTGCGTGTATCCATTGCGGAGCAAAATGTCAATGAGCAAACGGACAGCAAAAAAGGGCATGTCCGTGTATTATTTCATACGAGCTTGTTTGTATATTATTACATACGAGCATGGTCCGTGTATTATTACATACGAGCATGTTCGTGTATTATTACATACGAGCATGACCGTGTATTATTACATACGAGCATGTCCGTGTATTATTACACACGAGCATGTCCGTGTATTATTACATTGCGTGTATGTCCATGTATTATTACATATGAGCATGTCCGTGTATTATTACATACGAGCATGTCCTTGTATTATTACATACGAGCATGTCCGTGTATTATTGCATACGAGCATGTCCGTGTATTATTACAAACGAGCTTGTTTGTGTATTATTACATACGTGTATGTCCGTGTATTATTACATACGAGCATGTCCGCGTATTATTGCACACGAGCATGTCCGTGTACTATTGCATACGAGCATGTCTATGTATTATTACATACGAGCTTGTTTGTGTATTACTACATACGAGCATGTCCATGTATTATTGCATACGAGCATGTCCGTGTATTATTACATACGAGCATTTCCATGTATTATTGCATACGAGCATTTTCGTGTATTATTGCATACGAGCATGCCCGTGTATTATTGCACACGAGTATGTCCGTGTATTATTGCATATGAGCTTGTTTGCGTATTATTACATACGTGTATGTCCGTGTATAATTACATACGAGCATGTCCTTGTATTATTCGTTACATAGTCATGTAGTGACCGGGTCCGGGATGATACCTGGTTAGTAAATGTTATACCCGGCGAGGCGAATAACCTTTACTAACCAGGTATCATCCCGTACCCGGTCACTACATGACTATGTAACGAATTTACCCTACTGATGACCAGTCTATATTCTATCAGTGCTCAGTTGCTTCTTTCTCTCAATCTCGTCTGCGTCTGAGGAAGCAAAGCGTTTCGCCATATTTGTAAACAAACTAACGACTCTTACTGTAAATGTACCGTGTCAATTCGGCCCAACATCAATACGGCACAGTCTTAATCGAGCTAACCAAAATTATAACGGAAAACAAATCTAATGCAAAAATCCGTTATGTATTTAACTTTAAAATAAAATCTAATTTACTCAGTAACCATTTGCTGACAAAAACACCGTGCAGCCATTATCTCAAGTTTGGGTTCTACGCTGGCAGGGGAAGTAACCTAGTTACTGACCATGTATTGAATTTCTACTGACTGTGTATTGGATTTCTAGTGACCGTGTATAAGTTTTTACTCTTCGATCACGTGACAGAATTCAACCAATCACACACGCGGATTTGACCAAACAATTATCAGAGGTGAGATATTACATACGAGCATGTCCGTGTATTAATTTATTACATACCTATTACAGTCTTTGCCTCCACGAGTTTCACTATCAAACGTCCTTGTATCTCTTTTCCAGGATAAATCGCATCGTCTGGGGTTATCACCTCAATTTCAAATATTTCTAAAGTCTTCATCCTTGACCGTAGATGAGTATTTCTAAAGCATCGAGAGAAAAGATGTAATAGCAAACCGCATACACGAGTGCACATAACACCGGTCTAGTGGATAATGCAACTACATGTATGTTAGGACCATAGCTGAAGGTTCAATTCCCACTGGTTTGGGTCGTTCCGATATGGCCAGTTAATACAATATACAGTAAAACTCCTCTAAAATTTGCTATAAATATTGCTCTTGGAGACAGAGTGCAGCTTAATGCAGGGTGAAAGTCATGCAGAACGCTCCTGTATTTTCACACTGCATTAAGCAGTTACCTGACTAAAAGTATTTAAATTCTACTGTGCTAGAATTCCGGTTTAGAGAGTTTTTACTGTATAGATATATTCCGTTACGAGAAAAGCGAAAACCGGACATGTGTTAACTGTATACATGTAGATCTAAATCATTCATCAGATTGGACACTCGATGTCTTCGTCAATATTCACTAATATCTTACGAGTATTCTAAATTAGCGACTCATACTTAATCATGAAAATGTGAGCCTTGTTTAACCCTTCTCTTGCTGAATTTTAAAATATATTTCTCCTTTTTTACTTATGCCCTGTTGTATAATTACATATACCGTCACTCTGTACAAGTATTTCGCTGTGCAATCACTGTTGTGGAGTACACTGGTTGGACAATCAATTTGTAAATAGTGCAGACCCTGATGAGACAGCTCCTGCAGGAGCTGTCTCATCTGGGTCTTCACTATTTACAGGTATGTATATTGACGCGAATAGCAAGCGAATGGTTAACACATGCTCCTTTTCATTTTGTAAATGTGGGCATTTTTCATGATAATTCATGTCGAACTAGTAGATAATAAGTTACCACCTGTCTGACAAAACTAATTATTATTAGACTAACTTTGGCCGATCTCTGTAGGCAGGTTTTACTGTACATGCATGTGCTTAAGTTATCACCTACAAAATCAACAATATACATTATACAAACGTAGTAAAATCTTTCTTAATAGATCGCTACAACTATATCGAAGTATGGCTTTTTAATACAGGTGGTAGCTTAATGCAGGTCAAAAGTTATGCAGGTCTGTGCACAGGCGTTTGGCTCATGAAATATGTCTAAAATAAGTTAAAATGTTCCTAAATTGACGTTTAGTAACATTTGGGGCCGAAAAAAGAATGCTTGGGGCGTTTTGAGACAAAGCTGAAATTTCGTAATATATTCTATATAAGAGAATATAGAATATACGATATTTCAGCTTTGTCTCAAAACGCCCCAGGCATTATTTTTTCTGCCCCAAATGTTACAAAACGTCAATTTAGGAACATTTTAACTTATTCTAGACATATTTCATGAGCCGAACGCCTTTGTGTCTGTGCAAGTGGATTTTTAATTTGAGGAAGTCTTCCGACTGGCTTGCGGTATCTCGGTGATTCAACCCGACTGTTCTTCTGTGCGGGTTTTCATCCGTGTGCAATTAGCTGGATGTCGCAATATGGTTGACATGTTTGCTGTTAAGCGACGTAAACCCCCGATATAAACAAAGCATCAAGCAACCACCTGTTTTTAACGACCCAGTGCCTCTAACTCCTGTGGTTGCTTTAGTGAGGTTTTACTGTAGAACATTCGACGGGTGTTTTTGTTGTTTTCAAAATTGTTTGCAAACAGAGTAGATCCAGATCAGACGGCTCCTCATATAGTTGCCGTCTGATCAGGGTCTGCTCTGTTTGCTAATGGAATTTGAAAAACCTGTTTCTTTAGTTTCTAACATGGCTACAATTTTCCACCTTCCATATTTAATTTTAACTACTGTGTCGATTAATATTCAGCAGGTATTGAAATTTGGAATAATCATAGAAATGGGAAAGATTTAAATGAGAAAACTATCATGGACCATGCTGTATCCATGATTTTTTAATATATTGTAATGCTGACGAACTATTTTCAAAATACATGTAGTCCAACATGGAATTGTTAGCTTCGGTTCAGCGGGATCTGATCATATGCTTTTCAACATGCACACATAGATGTATAGCATTTTAACTCCTTTTTCTACATCAATCCCTATTTTGTGTGGTGACCACTAAACCCTAGGCCGTGACAACTCTTTAGAATCGTCTCTAGAGAAGAGACGAGTCTAAAGGGTAGTCACGGCCTAGGGATTGGTGGAGATTGAGGAATGGCGATTTTAGTATTTGAGTACGCAGTTTTCCGTTGATCATAGAGGTAAACTACAAAATACAAGCAATAATCGGAAATCTTACCTGTCCATGTCTGGATACCAGGCCGTTTATCGTACTTCCTCATTGCTGTCTGTTTACGGGGCCCGGATCTGAATATTTATTTGATATCCATTTTTGCTTCGCATGAAAGCGCATGGTTTCACTTGGTATGGTAAAGGACAGCCAGTGGCAAGTGTCGTTTGCAAAAAATTGTCGTCAGCTGCAATTTTCAAGGTTCAATACTCCCAAAAAACATGATCCGAACTGTTTGCCAGAGTCGCCTTTGGTAGCAAAAGAGATCAGTAAGTAGAATTAAAGTTTTATTCTGTCCATCTTTTAACTTTTCGCTTGCTATTCACGTCAATATACCTACCTGTAAATAGTGAAGACCCAGATGAGACAGCTCCTGCAGGAGCTGTCTCATCTTGGTCTGCACTATTTACAAGTTGATTGTGCAACCAGTGCACTCCTCAGCAGTGTTTGCATAGCGAAATATATACAAAAGGGCATTGGTAAAGAAGGAGAAATGTGTTTTAGAATTCAGAAACAGGTGGGTTAACGTACATCAATGAAAACCAAAAATTTCACACTTATTCATAGATAGAGGATCTTACACCGAGTGTTCATTAAGCGAAGAGCAAATAGATTCAATGCAGAAATCTAAAAAGCAGGTGGTTGCTTAATGCAGGTCAAAAGTAATGCAGAAAGCTCCTAGCTTTCTGCATTACTTTTGACCTGCATTAAGCCACCACCCGCTCTACAGACCCTTAATCAGTCCTCTTTTACATGGTCGCTTAAGACAGGTTCAACTGTAAATGGTCAGCCTCAGAGCAGGGCCAGTATGATACAAAAAATGCATAATTTATACAATCTTGATAGTGGACCATGGGTACATGCTGTTCAAAGCTCCCCGGTAATGTAGTTCTAGAGGGAAAATGTCATAGTTTTCCTATTTATTTCATTGTAAAGGCGGCCCAGGGGCGGGGCCAATACTGACTCAAGAGCCATGATCTAAACAAACCTAACAGTGACAAATGAAGATTTGGCTAAAAATGTGACCTCTAGAGTGTCCATGTGGTTTTCCTATTTTTGACCCCAGGTGACTGCTTATTCTAGTGACCTATTTTTGACTCCACGTGACCCACTTTCAAACACGTCTGAGATTTTATCAAAATTATCATTCTGATAAAGTTTCATGAAGATTCTGCTAAAATGCGCCTCTAGAGTATTCACAAGGTTTTTCTACTATTTGACCTAGTGACTTGGTTTTTGACCCTACACGACTCGACAATAATTATGACTAAGTTTCATGAAGATTGAACAAAACATGTGACGACTAGAGGGTTCACAAGGTTTTTGTGTTTGGTCTAGTGATCTAGTTTTTGACTCCACTTTCAAACTCGTCCGAGAATTTATCAGAACAACCACTCTGACCAAGTTTCGGCTACAAACGTGACCTCTAATGTTCACGAGGGTTTTTTTCCCTACCGTTTAATCTAGTAAATTATTTTTTGGACCCCGCGTGACCCACTTTCAAGCTCATGTGAGATTTTATCAAAACAATAATTCTGATAAAGTTTTATGAAGATTCGGCTTAAAATGTGACATCCAGAGAGTTCACAAGGTTCTTCTATTTGACCTAGTTTTTGACTCCACATGTCCCACTTTCGAACTCCTCCGATATTTTATCAAGACACTGACCATAAGTTCCATGAAGATTGCATAAAAAATGTGACCACTTGAGTCCACAAGGTGCATCTACTGTTTGGCCTAGTGACCTAGTTTTTGAACCCTAGTGACCCACTTTCAAACTCGTCCGAGGTGTGATCAAATCATTCTGATAAAGTTGCATGAAGATACATCTACAAATGTGACCTTTAACCCAACGTGACCCACTTTCAAACTCGTCAGAGAGTTTATCAAGACAATCATTCTGACCAAGTTTCATGAAGAGTGGACACAAATTGTTACCACTAGAGTGTTCACAAACAAATTGTTAACGACGCACGATAGACATTAAAGTATCACAAATGCTCACCAGCTTTGCTCAGGTGAGCTAAAAACAGTTAACTATGTATTTGATCATGGTTTAAATTATTCGATACATAGTTACTTGGTCTTAGCTTGATCCTGATTTCAACTTCCATTAAAAAATCATAGTATAGGAACCGTTAATCCTTTCCCTGTTGAATATTCATGTAAGAAATAATACTACTTATAACATTTTTTAGCTGAATTATTATAATGGTATATGTGTTTGTAAACAGGAATTTTTAATATTGGTAGACACTGTAGAATCAGATCTATTGTAATTTCATAAGCATACAGCGCAGACCCTGATCAGACTGCTCCAACAGGAATCATTTTGATCTGGTTCTATTCTTTTTGAAAAGGAGTTTATTTTATGGAAAGAGTCAACCTCATCGTGTGTAATTTGCATGGGTGAAGATAAAGTTTTGCTTATCATTCTTTGATAATTACATTGCACGTAAAGTGTCAGGCTTGGTCTGCAATTGTGACTCACTGGTTCTTCTGCTGGGAGGAAAGGTTTGATTTTTGGAAATATAAATTCAAGTCGAACATGTATTTTCACAAGTTTAATAGAAAACACGTACACAAAATACAGGTCATCTTCTATCAAAGTAAGATAGCCCAAGTTTATAAAGCTGTACATGTACACATTATATCTACAGCTTGACGCCTTTGCAAACAGAGTTGTCGCTAGCGTCAAATATGTGACATATGCACGATCTGGATCTAGACTAGTCATCCATTTACTCAGTGTCTCATCTGGATCTAAACTGGTTCATACTTTGATTATGGCTTAACCCTTTACTCCATGAATATTCATGTAAGAAAATAATGACATCATGAATAATAATTAGACTAATATTTCATTATCGCACATGAATACCATGGAAAAACCAGCAAAATAAAAATATCTTTATAATTTCATAAGCAAACAGAACAGAACCGGTCCTGCAGGAGCGTCTGATCTGGGTCTATTCCGTTTGCAATAGCATAGAAAGGTGTATTTATGGAGTAAAATGTTACAACGAAGGTAATTAAGTCAAACAAAAACAATTTTGCAGACAGATGACAATGTTTTCAGACAATATACAGCAGCAGAAGAGTTTACTAATGCCTGACATGGATTTGCTTGTTGTTGTTTTTTTTATCACAATTTGAATTTGTTTTGTATATATCACAATTTTGTAAACAACTAAACAGTGAAAGCAATGATCAATAACACGAAAAAGAAAATATATAAGGACTTCTATAAATCAATATACATGTAAATAAATTACAAGAGAAACGTAAATACATGTAATGTCAAGTTTACATTCACCATTTCAAAAGAAAGGAATGAAAACATGTTTCATTGTCAAGACTTTAACAAATATATACAAATACTATAGGTTAAGGATTGGTGCATAGTGCATAATATATACTCTATGATATGATAAACAACACCCAAGTGATAGTAAGTTACAATTTAATAACAATGTAACAACAGTGTTATTGACTTATAATCCTGGACCAAGGATACTTATAATCTAGTAACAATGTATGAAAATGATTGTTTTGTTCCACGAGGACCTGGCATAAACTTAACCCTTTACTCTATGAATATTCATAAAAGAAATATGGCATCATGTATATTAATTAGCTGAACTTTTATAATGACAATATGAAATCAGGATTTTTTGGCCAAGACAGAAAATGTAGAATCAGATGTACATTATTTTATAAGCAAACAGAGCAGACCCTGATCAGATGGCTCCTATAGGAGCCATCTGATCTGGGTCTACTCTGTTTGCAAAGGCATAGAAAAGGATAAATCTTAACTGCGGAAGAAACTGCATTTAATATCATATCCATGATATTTTGTAAGCAAACAGTGGACCCTGATCAGACAGCTCCTACAGGAGCATTCTGGTCTGGCTCTAGACTGTGCAAAGGTGTGGCAAGGTGTCTCGATCAGGTATAGGATTAAACTACAAATACTGTAATTAAAGACGCTCTAACCACAGGGATACTACAGGTTTTTTCTTTTCAAAGTAGAACATAGCAAAATGTACAATGCAAAAAATAAATACATTGTAGATACTATTTTGATATGGTTTTTTTAAATTATGAGGTAAAACAAGACAGTGATGAGAACATACCCAACCTGCCAAAAAACTATAAAGTGTTTTGCTCATGTAGTCAAACACACACCAATAGAATTTTCAAGCATTAACAAGTTTGGTTAGAATCGACAGTCATAGATATTGGCCATATTTCAAATGCTAAAATTGTCATTTCTCTGCAAAAACCTATGTTGTGACCACTCTTTAGAATCATCTCATGGAGACGATTCTAAAGAGTGGCAACAACCTAGGTGTTTTTTTTTCTTTTTCTTTTACATTTTACACATCTTATTTATGCCTGGGACTTAATGTTATTCGACCACGGTCCACTTGGGGTATTTGCATTCACTTTTAGCATACAATAGGCCAATTGTTATTTACTTTGCAAACAGTCTGCATGCAGATGAGATGCCAGGTAAACTGAAATCAGGATCAAAACAAATTAAATACCTTCATATAGATGGCATTTTCAATGAATGAGAATTAGCTTCATTAACATTTTCACATCATAAACATTTCAATAATTGGTCCAAAAACTACTAACTTATTGCAGAAATATCAAACACCAGTCTGGGTGGTTAGTAATATTTGAGTCTACATGTATATTCACAGCAGGAATTAACTCATGATCAGCAGAGTATTTATCAAACAGTTGTTTGTTTCTAATCATCATCTTCATCATCCTCAGTTTTTCGCGACCTCTTGGCTGGAAGCATTGGCCCAGCTCCAATCAGCCCATGTGCTGTGTTAAACAGGTTGATAGGCGATGAACCATCTGTGATAATGGTTGATTGTAGGCCAAGAGCACTCAGCATTTTAACCTGCAGTTCCGGCCCAGACGTAGCAATAGCCTGCAAGGTGCTTGCTCCAATAGCATCCACCATGTTCTTGAACTTGGAAGTTTCAATGTCAGCTGTTTCACGAGATTTCGAGAGCTCCATCTCATTCTGTTCCCTTACAAACTTCAGCTCTGCCTCTCTAGCACTTGTGAGTCTCTCGAGCTCAGACACAGCTTCAATCTTCATGGCTTGAGCCTACAGGAAAATTAAGCGAAACACTTTTTTGAATACTAAATTTTCAAAGTGAAGTGATCCATCACTTATTTAACTCCTTCTCTCATAAGCTATTTTTAGATCCAACCTCTCTGAATAAATCTACCAAAAAGGAGCATTACTAGAGAATAGTGTAGTTTTGAAACCATTGTGATAAACAAAGCGTTTCCTCCTATGGAGCAAATGCTTTATTTAAAACAATGGTTTTTAAAAGTGACTTTAACAGAGGCGCCAAAAGGTATCAATATAAGGGAATGGGTTAACAATAAGAGCCCATTAATTGTGAAAGAGTTTAATTTGTGACAAATAGTACAGACCCTGAACAAAGGTCTCATCGCTGATGTAAAGTGATGAAATTACATTTTGGGTTATTTCAGATGACACTAAGGCTTCATCAAAATGAATGTTAAAACCTGACAATAATATATAAATTAACTCCTTCCCTTATACAAATACTTTTTCACACCTTTGCAAACAGAGTAAACCCAGACCAGACAGCTCCTGTAGGAGTCATGTGATCGGGGTCTGTGATGTTGCTTATGGAATTATAACGATCTAATTCTATAATTTCTACAATGGACAAAAAACCTTGAATGCATTTACCATTATTAAAATTCAGCTAAAATATATTCATGATGTCATTTTTTCTTACATAAATCTTCATTAACTAACCCCTATCATGCTAAGCCTGACCTGACTTGCCATTACAAACAGCTAAGATCCAGATGAGACATCGAGCAACTTGGTATATCATCAGAATCAATACTGTTTGACAACCAGAAGTAAATGCAGCTGTTCAGAGCAAACATTTTTTCAGCCTTAGTGTTAGTGTTACAGTAAAAATGGTAAAATCATATCTATATTTCATAAGCGAACAGTCTGAGTAGACCCTGATCAGACGGCTCCTGTCCGAGCTGTCTGATCTGGGTCTACTCTGTTTGCTACGGCATAGAAAGGTGTATATGGTTAAAGAGTAACATCTGCCTGTAATAAATAAATCTCACCTTAAGTTTAGCCTGTTCCACAGCAGCTTCACCCTCGATCCTGGCAGCCTCAGCCCGAGACTGAGCCTCAGCCTTTGCCTGACCAGTGCTCTCCACAGCAGCACTATTGGCCTGCAGTTCCAGCAGGTCCTTCCTTGCCTTTTCTGCCTCGGCTTCGTCGCTGATCTTCTGGCGCTCCAAGCGACCCTTGGCCTCCTGTTCGAGACGTTCAGCTTCATGTCTGGACAAAATAGATACAAATATGAAAACTCAACTGCGTACCTAGGATTGTCAAGAGCAATTCTATTTAATGCTGAAGCCCTACTTTCAAATGCATAATTGAAAACCAACCATAATAGTTTTCCTAAAGACTTTTACATGACCATTTTGATATTTGAATAATGTCAACAATATACATGAGGCTGTTTGGATTTTAGAAGTTTTATGATTTAAGAAAGCGGATACAACCTAATACTGAAATGAGGTAATTCTCAATAAATTGCCGCCGTGACCTACCTTGCAGCTGCCTCCTGTGAGTTTGTGGTGATTTCAATGGCCAGTTGCACGGATTTTTGCAGGGAGTCACGTGTCCTCTGGTCTACTGGCTCTACGGACTGAATATCAATGCTGGTGATTACCAGCTTGTTCTGATCAAAGATGAACTGGCCCTTTACTTTCTCCTTATCGTCGAGGCCGAATACAGAGGAACGGATGACACGGGCTGAATTCTAGTAAGAAACAGAAATTGGAATACAGCATTAAGGATTTGAAAACAAAACTCTCTAGGTAACATGGATTCTTCAGGTTTTAACTCTTTACCGTATAGGATATTTTTAGATACCTCTTTGAATAAATCTACCGAAAACAATCATTAACTAGAGAAAAGCAAAATTTCAGAATTTTGTAGTTTGAAACCACTGTGATAAATAGAGCATTTGCTCCTATAGGAGCAAATGCTCTATTTATCACAGTGGTTTCACAAAGTGACTTCTACAGAGTCGTCAAACGTCATCAATATGCGGGAAAGGGTTAAATTGTTTAACCCTTTACCGTATAGGCTATTATAGGTTTTAATCTGTTGAAGAAATTTTGAAGCATTTGTATGATTACATCTTGAATAAGATGTGTTGAGTTTTCTTATCCCTTTCCCTGTTCTATGTTTATTCCAAATTTCAATACCTTCTAAATATTCAAAGACAAAATAGTTATAATGAAATATGGAAGGTGAAACATTGTAGCTATTTTAGTAACTAAGAAATAGATCTAGCAAATTCCATTAGCAAACAGAGCAGACCCTGATCAGATGGCTCCTTATAATAGTCATCTGATGTATGTCTATTATGTTTGCAAATGTGTAAAAAGGCGTTTATATGAAAGAAAGGGGTTAATATAAGAAAATTAATATTCATAATGAGCTGAGTCCTCATTGAATATTCATCAGGTAAAAGGTTCACTAATTTAAACAAGAGGGCCAAGATGGCCCTTAATCGCTCACCTGATTACCATAGATTTAAGATTTTTGCTGGGTAGCCCATGGTTAGGGTCAATATTGACCTTAGGGGCAATATATGAACAATGTTGATAGTGGATCATGAGCAGTGAATCATGAGCAGTGGTTCTGCAGAACAGGAGTTTCAAAAATTTAGTCTATTGATTTGATCAAGACAATGATTCGGACCAATGAAGATTGGGCTAAAATGTGCCCTCTAAAGTATTTTTCCAAAGATTTAACCTAGTGACCTACTTTTTATTCCCACCAACCCATGATCACACTCAACCTTGATATCACCAAGACAAACACTCTGAGAAAGTTTGAGGAAGACTGGGCTAAAAATGTGGCCACTGGAGTGTAAACTAGATTTCTCTAAGATATGACCCAGTGACCTACTTTTTGACCTCACATAACCCACTTTCAAACTTGTCCAAGATTTTATAAGGACAATCATTCTGACCAATTTTCATGAAGATTTGGCTATAAATGTAACCTCTAGAGTGTTCACAAGGTTTTCCTACTATTTGACCTAGTGACCTAGTTTTTAACCCCATATAACCCACTTTCAAACTCGTCCAAGATTTTATCAAGACAATCATTATGACTAAGTTTCATGAAGATTGGACAAAAAATGTGACCACTAGAGTGTTCACGAGGTTTTTCTACTGTTTGACCTAGTGACCTAGTTTTTAACTCCACTTGACCCACTTTCGAACTCGTCCAAGATTTTATCAAGACATTCATTCTGACCCAGTTTCATGGAGATTGGACTAAAATTGTGACCACTAGAGTGTTCACAAGGTTTTTCTACTGTTTGACCTAGTGACCTAGTTTTTAACTCCACTTGACCCATTTTCGAACTCGTCCAAGATTTTATCAAGACATTCATTCTGACCAAGTTTCATGAAGAGTGGACTAAAATTGTGACCATTAGAGTGTTCACAAGGTTTTTCTACTGTTTGACCTAGTGACCTAGTTTTTTACCCCACATGACCCATTTTTCAAACTCCTCCAAGATTTTATCAAGACAATCATTCTGACCAAGTTTCATGAAAATTGGGCTAAAAATGTGACCTGTAGAGGGTTCACAAGGTTTTCGTACTATTTGACCTAGTGACCTAGTTTTTAACCCAACTTGACCCACTTTCGAACTTGTCCGAGATTTTATCAAGACATTCATTCTGACCAAGTTTCATGAAGATTGGACTACAATTGTGACCACTAGAGTGTTCACAAGCAAATTGTTGACGACGGACGACGCACGACGGACGCCGGACATTCAAGTATCCCAAAAGCTCACCCTGAGCTTTGCTCAGGTGAGCTAAAAACCTAGGAATAACAAATGTGCACATATTCTGTCAAAAGTAAAATGTTGCTGAATTGTTACAGCTGGATCCTTTTCATATGTAAGTATTCAGATAGGCAAAAAGTGCAGACCCAGATCAAATGTCTCCCAAAGGTGCCATTTGATCATCAGTTTACACTATTTGCTACTATGTTAGACTAAACTGAAAGTTATAAAAATGGTGTCAAATTGAAATATTCAGTTTATTTGTACGTGTGGAGAGGGGAGAATGGGTGTACAAATACTTCAGGTAATGAGGTATATTTCGTACCTTGTGGAAGTCATCGAATTGGACTTGTGCTACTGCACCTCTGACTCTAGAGGCAATGGCTTTGCAGGCATCTCCAACGAAATCTGGCACACTGAATAGCTTGGCTGCCTCAATTGGGTCAGTCTTGTCAGTTACAGCAAAGTGCCTGAAAACCAAAACAATCTGAGTGAAGAAAGATTGATGTAACCAATGTCTGAAAACAAATGCTCACTAACCTCATTACATACTAAGTAATTGACTTCTGGAAGATCTATATTATCAAAACAGAGTAGATCCATATCAGATGGCTCGTACAGGAGCCATCTAATCTGGGGGTCTCCTTTGTTTGCAAAGGTGTCAAAAGGTGCCTCTATGAGGTAAAGGTTAAACAATTCGGATCCTCAGAAGATGACAACCGGCTTATTTTTATATTTTAGTTATATTTATGGTCATATTTCAACTTTACCCCCTTGTCTTGTAGTTGATAAAAAATTAACCAAAATAATTAATTTTGCAATCAAACGAGCAGTGAGAAGCATTTTAAAATCTTAGCATGAACCTGCAGTTTGCGCTGAGAGTTCATTCAGAAGGCTTACCAGTTGTATGAAAGTTGCAGTGAAAGTCGAGCATGATCGGAGGTTTCCACAACAATGATGTCTGTGCAGAAATCAGGTCCAAGTAGGAGACACAAGGATTTGATCACATTGGGCTTCTTGGGTTTGCCTCCAGAGAGACTCAGCTGAGTGAACTGTTCATCAGGTCCCAACATCACCAGTTCTGGACCATAAATAACTCTGAAAATAGAAAATAGTACTGTCTTAATCCTCTAGGAGCTTTCTGTATGACTTTCACCCTGCCACCTGCCTAAAATCGGGTGGTATCTTAAGCCTTAATTTGCGGGAAACAAGTATATATGAAACTTTGCAAACAGTGTAGACCCAGATCAAATGACTCCTCAGGGAGCCCTTTGATCAGGGTTTGCACAGTTTGTTATACATATCATTTTCTTCATTGATAAATTGTAACACAACTTTTAGTTTTAATTAGCAAATTAACCCATTCCCGCATATTGACGCCTTTTGACGCTTCTATCAATGCCACTTTGTGAAACCATTGTGATAAATAGAGCATTTGCTCCTATTTATCACAATAATTTCAAACTAAAAAAATCTAAAAGTTTCCTTTTCTCTAGTTAATGCTCCTTTTTGGTGGATTTATTCAAAGAAGTTGTATCTAAAAATAGCCTATGTGTAAAGTGTTAAAGGGGTAAGGGGATAAAAGACCTAAAACCTCAATCTGCATACATATACATGAATGCTGAAGGAATGATAGTATAAATACTGATTTGACCATTAGGACTAAGACGAGATGTCAACATTTTTGGTTTCGATCGTGGAGAACAAGATGAGATGTCAACACTATTGGTTTCTCATCATTTTACAAACTGTTGGACAAGCTAATGATGTTTTTCAACTTTTTATTCCATGAGAACTTACGTAAGAAACAATGACACGATAATTAACTA
The DNA here is from genome assembly GCA_963576725.1 of Azorinus chamasolen. Taxonomy (NCBI): domain Eukaryota; kingdom Metazoa; phylum Mollusca; class Bivalvia; order Cardiida; family Solecurtidae; genus Azorinus; species Azorinus chamasolen. Next base: position 77,332,687 of record OY755240.1, on the reverse strand, counting down.
GAACTATCACTAAAGGCGGTGAATACCCCCGCACAGCAGATTTGGTTGCAATCTGAAGACCTACCAACCAACAGTCCCAACTGACAGGCTGATTCCAGTATACAATTTAAAAATATTTTGCAGGAATATAAAAATGAGATGCATATTTATATATACAGGCAGGTAAACACAGGAAATTTTTTGTCATAAGTAAACAGAGCAGATCCATATAGAAGCCTTCTGTTTTATTTTCACCTTGCTTTAAGCAGTCACCTGCCCCAAATACCAACTAATTAACACAATTTAGTGGCCGTTATAGAGAGGTTTTACTGGATATACAGAGTAAAGGGTAAATAAAAGAGGAAAATCATCCAATTTGAAGCATAATATGGTTTATGGAGACAGCGAAACAGCACACCAGAGCAAAACAGTCGTTCAGCCCTCGGATTATTACCTTGCTTTCTTCTCCTTGTAGTCATAGATCTGTACAGCTGCATTGTGGGGAACTCTGAAAGTGACTACACGAGTCTTGTCACGGGGTTTAGCTGAACCAGTGTCACGACCTCTGTCACCACGATCAGCCAAAGGGTCTTTAGCCTGGGAGATAAGGACCTCCACTGCTGGGGGCAGCTCCTTCTGCCACAACTCCTCATCCTGGTTCATCATATATGTCTCCCCCGTAATGGCACGAACCTGCAGATAAGTTTCGGAATAAGTTAATGATTCTAATGAGTACCAACAAGCTAGGGTTTTACCTAATTTTCATGCTATGAACCGTTTAAATGGAACAGGAATAAGATATGCACAACTAGGCATGGTGCTGATCAATCCTATACAGTTTCATGACCAACGATTTTGGAGAAACTGCGCAGACAAACTTTTTAATGTAAAAAATTCAGTCCGTTAACTCTGCAGAAAATCATCAAACTGGAACAGGAATAAGATATGTACAACTAAGCATGGTGCAGATCAATCCTAATAGTTTCATGAAAATCCGACCAAAGATTTTGGAGAAACCGCGTAGACAAATTAAAATTAGACAGACAGACACTGTAGAATCTGATCTACATTATTTCATAAGCAAACTGAGCAGATCCTGATCATACAGCTCCTACCAGAGCCATCTGACCTGGGTCAACTCTGTTTGCAAAGGCATACCTATGGAGTAAAGGGTCAAGTTATGCTTTTCACAATATTCATAAAACAATCCGGCTATAGGAGCAAATGCTATATTTATCACAATGGTTTCAAACTACAAATTTTCTAAATTTTCCTTTCCACTAGTTAATGCTCCTTTCGGTAGATACATTCAAAGAAGTTGGGTCTAAAAATAGCCTAGGAGAGAATGAGTTAAAACTGTTTGCTTATCTCTACAGGTACATTGTCTTTACTCTTTTCTTCGTAAATATTCAAAGTAATCACAGAATGAATATCAATCAACTCTTTTCCTGTTCTATGTTAATTCCAAATTTCAATACCTACTGAATATTCATGGACATAATAGTTATAATGAAATATGGAAGGTGGAACATTGTAGCCATTTTAGAAAGTAAAGAGACAGATCTAGCAAATTCCATTAGCAAACAGAGCAGACGCTGATCAGATGGCTCCTATAGGAGCCGTCTGATCTGGGTCTACTCTGTTTGCAAATGCATGAAAACATGTTTATATGAAGGAAAGGGTTAACTTCATTTTACTATGGTTTATGAACAAGTAAATTTTTGGGACTGGCCAATACTGTAGAATTGGATATACATTATTCGTACTCATAGTAAAATGAGCAGACCCTTCAGACCCTTATCAAACTGCTCTGATCTGGGTCTACCCCTTTAGCAATGGCGTAAAAGAGCACATATATGGATTTAAAAGCTTAATCTGCTGCGGACATAACTTGCAGAACACTCACTTTTCCAGATTTTACATCTCGCACGTAGATACCCTCGTTTTCATCCAATGGGATAGCCTGTCTCTTCATAACCACCTCCACTTCAACTGGTGGCACATACTCCTTTGGTCCACGGATCATCCATCTGTCTCCAGGTTTGCGATCTGTATCCTGTATAATAATTGAAATGTGTATGTACAAATATGACAGCAAAATTGCGATAATAACAAAGACGAGACATCAGAGCTTAAAATATTTTATGATTTTAGCATTTAACCCTTCGCTTGCTGAATTTTAAAATACATTTCTCCTTCTTTACCCATGCCCTGTTGTATAATTACATATATCTTCACTGTGTACATGTATTTCGCTGTGCAATCATTGCTGTGGAGTGCACTGGTTGCACAATCAACTTGTAAATAGTGCAGACCCTGATGAGACAGCTCCTGCAGGAGCTGTCTCATCTGGGTCTTCACTATTTACATATAGGTATATCGACGCGAATAGCAAGCAAAGGGTTAAGTACGCATCGTTATCTGTAGCTCTGAGACATGTGCTAGAATCCAAGACTACACGTAATCTTTTACATGTTGAACATTCATATAATAATTAACAACATCATGAATATTAATTAGCTGGCTTTTTATAATGGCATACAGAGGTCAAGATAAGATGCGTAAATTAAAACATTCTCAAGAATAACTCCTTTATTCCTCCACCAAACCGTATGATGTGACCACTCTTTAGAATCGTCTCGAAGAGACGATTCTAATGAATGGTCACAGCATAGGGTTTGGTGGAGAAATGATCATTTTAGTTTTGGAATACACACCTTTATCTGTTGCTCTGGGCAGCTGTATACAGGATTATTTGGTATTGGTAGACACTACAGAGTCAGCTATTATAATTATATAAGCAAACAGAGCATACCCTTATCAGACAGCTCCTACAGTCATCTGATCTGGGTCTACTCAGTTTTCAAAGACATGGAGAGGTTAAACTTTAAATGAGGGGAAAGGTTTAACCGTTTACCTGTTGAATATTAATTCAAGACATAATGACATCATGAATATCTATTGCTGAAATTTCATAATGGTACACAATACTTTTACCTTGTAAGAAACAGTAGAAACGCTCTAATGCGAGGATTCTGCATTACTTTTGTTCTTCATTAAGCTACTACCTACCTCTACCACCCATAATTATAACTCTTTTAAGTGGTCGTATTAGAGGGGTTTTACTGTATATGTAATTCCATAAGCAAATAGAGCAGACCCTGATCAGACAACTCCTTCTGAATCATCTCATCTGGGTCTACTTAGCTTGCAAAAGCATGGATATAATTAGACGATTCCTTTGGAGAAAGTATAAAAGTACAAAAAGAAATAAAGTTGGTCAATAATATTCCGAGTATAAATAGGCATGTGAGCAGATATATTTTGATTACAATAGAAAAATGGGTAGTGAGAAATAACTTTATCATGATTTTGAAAATGGCACTTTGAATAAGGGATTATTTATCAATACAGAAACTGTAGAATCAGATCTATATCATTTCATATGCAAAAAAACCGGACCCTAATCAGACGGCTCATACAGCAGCTATATGATATGCATCTACTGTTTGAAAAAAACGCACGTATGGAGAAGGTTTGCTTTATTCTACTTTCAACATATCTGACTCTATGCTTTTAATGCCTCTGCAAACACAGTTGAACAAGATTAGACGACTCCTGTAGGGGGCCGTCTAATCAGGGTCTACTCTGTTTGCTTATAGAATTATAAGATCTAGTTCTACAGTTCCTGAACAACCAGGCCAGCTGTTTTTGCTGTTTAACCCTTTGCTTGCTGAATTTTAAAATACATTAAGCCTTCTTTACCCATGCCCTGTGGTATAATATCATATATCTTCACTGTGTACACATATTTCACTGTGCAATCACTGCTGTGGAGTGCACTGCTTGCACAATCAACTTGTAAATAGTGCAAACCCTGATGAGACAGCTCCTGCAGGAGCTGTCTCATCTGGGTCTTCACTATTTACAGGTACGTATATTGACGTGAACAGCAAGCGAAGGGTTAAAAATCAAACTATAAATTCATAATGTAGATTTAGATGGAAACAATATTTTTAACATGTAATTTTTTTCAAATCATTTTCAAACAAAAAAATTCCCTATTCAAAGGGTATAGACCTTGTTCCTAAACTGATTTTTTTTTTATAAATCCAACAACTATTAGCATCCATCGACTACAAGTTCGTTATAACATTAAAATGCAAATTGTTTTATTGGATCAAGATCAGATATTGAGTAGCTCTGCATCTTATTAGGATAGGAGCTGTCTGATCTGGGTCTACTCTGTTTGCAAAGGCATGAAAAACTGTTCATATGAAGGAAAGGCTTAAAGAGCCATAAATATTTAAACATGCATGAAATAGTATTCTTGCACAAAATGTGCTGTTGTAGTCCCGCTAGACCATGTATTAACAAGGCGAGTCTCGTGCTCACACGCTGTTGTTGACCGCTTTAATTATACCTATTCGGGGCCTAAGGTAAACAATGGACGTGGATGCTATAGCGTTTAGGCCTAAGCTAGGTGAACGCTGCGAGTACAATTTCAGGAGCACCTACAATGAACTGTTTTTAGTGATTGAGATATTGAATGAAATGAAATTCCGTGTAAACGGTATTTGATATAATCATAACATGATGTCAGAAAGAAAACAGTGGCCCGGAGACACCATAAATCGAACGAAGTGTCAAAGAAGTGTATGGTTTTGCTTGTATTTGGAAAAATTAAATTGATAAAGGAAAGCAGAAATGGGTTTTATGCAAGAATAGCGTTAATACACATTTGTTTTCGGGCAATAACATCTGCAGTGTCCCTCGGGAACAACAACAACAACAGTCTCTCGGGACACTGCAGATGTTAATGCCCGAAAAAACGTGTATTAACCCTCTAATATCCCTTTACCAGATTGTAACCTTTGTGATGATAAACAAGCATGTGATGTTTGATAGAGATTACTATACTGACATGTGACTTTTGAAATTTTTGGTTTTTATCAGGTTTTGCATCGTTTTAACAGTATTTCAGTCATATCACGACGTGCAGCAATTACAGGTGGAGGAAAACTCCAGAGGTTCTTCTGTGCACGGAACAAATTGCATTGTTTCGTGCACAGAAGAACATCTAAGTAGGACCATTGACCTACCGCAGGCCAGCTGGAAGGCTTCCCCACATGAAAAATCCAAATGCCCAGACCGGAATTCTAACCTACAGCGGTGAGGGGCTAAGTGATTGTCAGTTGAAGACCATAACCACTCCGCCACGGAAGCTGCGACTTTTGAAAGGGAATACTATACTGATATGTGACCTTTGATATGGATTACTATATTGGTATGTGACCTTCAATAGGGGTAACTAATTTACTATCCTTTGATAGAGATTACTATATTCATATGTATAGGGATTACTATACCGATATGTGACCTTTGATAGGGATTGTTAAAGAAACAGAGACAAAATGTCAAAAGTCTTTGTACAATAACAGTGATGACGAAGCTATGACAATACTTTGACCTTTTTTCATCCAGAAAAACAGACAAGCTAAAAGCATTCTATGTGATCTAAAAGCAACATGCCTATCTAGCAATTAGATCAATTAAGCTCTACATGTGCATGTACCATTTGAAGGCAGGTAACATATTAATCATTTACTCCATGAATATTCATGTAAGAAATAATGACATCATGAATATTCAGAGGAATAATTATAACAGCATGTGAATGCATGAAAAGTTTGTTAATGGAGTTAAATACTTCTGCTAATTTTACTCTTTCAGCCTTCGCCAAAAAACATGTGTTTATATTCCATCCATAATAGTCATCTAATTAATCCTTTTCCTCTTATGACCCTTTCCCTCATATAAACGTGTTTTCACGTGTTTGCAAACAGAGTCCTAGAGGAGCCGTCTGACCAGGGTCTGCTCTGTTTGCTTATAGATTTTGAAAATCTGTTCCTTTTCTGTTTAAAATGGCTACAATGTTTCACCTTCCATAGTTCGTTATAACTATTTTGTCCATGAATATTCAGTAGGTATTGAAATTTGTACTATATATAAAACAGTGAATAAACAACTTTGACTCTACAGTTTCCAAAGAATACCCAATCTTCTTGTATGCATGTACCATTATCATAAAACATGAACAAAGAAGTATTCACAATGTCATTATTTCTTTCATGAATGTTGAACAGGGAAAGGGTTAATATTCATGATGTTCTTCTCTCTTACATAAATATTCATCAGGTAAAGACTCCAAGCAGGTGGCATCTATTTGCCTGGTGATACTAACAATCGTGTGAACAAAGGGTTAAAAAGCCAATATGAGAGTTAGAGGAAACAAATGAGGAATGGAACAAATGAGGAATGAAGTTAAAAATTGAAATCACAGCAACCTTGTGTTAATATGACTTACTTTGCTCTCCTCAGACTGTGAGAAAAGACAAATTTTATGAATTAACTTTTGTCATTAAAACAGATTATTCACATAATCACATTTAAATTTATGTTTGATCACGTTAAGGATAATCATTATTTTTTGTTGTGTTAACAGACATCGAAACAATGACAGCATAGTATAAAGCTTCCTAATTGTATCTTTTAAAAATACAGTAAAAATTCTCTATAATGACTACTAAATTATATCAAGTATTTTGTGTTAAAGGCAGGTGGATGCTTAAAGCAAGGTGAAAGTAAAACAGAACGCTCCTATAGGATATATGTTTTACTTTCACCTTGCTTTAAGCAACCACCTGCTCAAAATATTAACTAATTAACCCTATTTAGTGGTCGTTATAGAGAGGTCTTACTGTATATGATAATACACGGTACTTAACCCTTTCCTTCATATAAATGCATATTCACATGTTTGCAAACAGAGTAGACCCAGATCAGACAGGTCCTATAGGAGCAATCTGACCAGGGTCTGCTCTGTTTGCTAATGGAATTTGAAAGAACTGTTTCTTTACTTTCTAAAATGGCTACAATGTTCTACTTTCCATATTTCGTTGTAACTATTTTTTCCATGAATATTTATTTAGTAATGAAATCTGGAATAAACGTAGAACAGGGAACATGTAACTGGTTAAGTTATATTTTGTTCAATCTCTTTCCAAACATGACATCCTCCATATTGAACTGAATACATGAACAATGGCCGATGATTCAAGTCTAGAAACTCAGTGTTAAGCCTACCTTATCCTTGAAGCTCTCGTTGGCTTTCAGAATGAGGCCCTCGTCCTCTCCGAGAACATACACGTTCTGTATTCCCCTCTCTAATCTCTCACCTGGCATCAGGAAAAAGGTCTTCTCCCCCTGCAAAATGAAAATACATGTACAGTGCTCCCTCTCTACAACGACACCCTTTGGGATACAAAGATTGTATGTGTTGTTCAGAGGGAATTGTTATAGGGAGGGAAAATCAAACATAATTAGCTTGTTTTCAGGTCCCCAGATAAGGTGTATTTCGAGAACTAAAACCGTTATGCCTCTATCAAACCCTATGTTGTGACCACTCTTTAGAATCGTCACAAAGTGACGATTCTAAAAAGTGATCACAACATAGGGTTTGATGGAGGCATAAAGAAAAATCGACTGAAAAGTTGTTTCTGGAGCCTTGTTGATTCAGAAACAGTGACATGCGTTGTTGTAAGGAGGGAATCGTTATTGAGAGGGCCGTTGTAGGGAGGAAGCACTGTAGTACAAACGTGTGTTTAGAAACTGCTCCATATAAATTTGTATTATACCTTTTAAATGCCTTTGTATACAGAGATACAGAGTAGATTCAGATCAGACAGCTCCTACAGGCTCTGAACTATTTGATTAATATTTTACCAACAATAACATTTTAAAGTTAAGCTGTTCTACTAGTGAAACTAAGATCTGATCAAAACACATTTGGACAAGTCTGCTTTATATGTATAAAGCCATTTACTGTTTGCCAGGGCAAGAAAAAGCATTTATATTAGGGATGGCAGAACAGAAGTAATGAACATGTACAATATAACTAGAGGTTTTTGTCACAAAAACGGATGTCTCCCCTCTAATAAAAACAATATGTAAAGGGAAATCACTAAAAATGTTATGGTCTTGATGAATGATACTTCCCCTCATTATGCGCTTTCCACACTACATTTTTCAAGAAGAACATGATAACAGCTAATAACTCTAAAAATACTGATACCAGATGCATGGCCCTTGTGCATGACACTTACTTTCATCATGCTCTTTCCAAAAATAAAATGTCATTCCAATAGCATCAGTCGAACAGGAGTTATTGATCAGCCAAAAAATGTAACAAAGGGCAATAACTCCAAAAGTAATGAAGCCAGAATTATGGCCCTTGTTCATGACACTTTCTCTCATCATGCTCTTTCCATGTATGAAGTTTCAATCAACTGGCATTAGGCATATTGAAGTTATTGTCCGGTCAAAAAAATGTGATATTTTTTACAAGGGCAATAGCCATGTACAAGAGCCATGTAGGAGTTATTGTCTGGACAAGAAAGAACTAAATAAATGTACAAGGGGCAATAACTCTAAATTTATTGAAGCTCGAGTTAAGAATCTTATGCATAACACTTTCTCTTATCATGATCGTTCCATGTATGAAGTTTCACTCCAATGGCATGTGTCACATAGGAGTAATCATCAGGACAAAAAATTGTTATTTTTTTTACAAAGGGCAATAACTCCAATATTAGTGAAGCCAGAGTTATGGACCTTGTGCATGACACTTCTTCTCGTCATGATCTTTCCATATATGAAGTTTCAATCCAATGGCATGAGCCATATAGGAGTAATCATCCGGACAAAAAAGTGTGATTTTTTTTACAAGGGGCAATAACTCCTATATTAGTGAAGCCAGAGTTATGGACCTTGTGCATGACACTTCCTCTTATTATGCTCTTTTCATATATGAAGTTTCAATCAACTGGCATCAGGCATATTGAAGTTATCGTCCGGACGAAAAGTGTGATGGACAGACAGACAGACAGACGGACAGACGGACAGACGGACAGACAGACAGACAGACAGACAACTCTCACGAAAACAATATGTCTCCCCCATATAAATATGGGGGGAGACATAATTATAACACTTCTCTGCAAACTCCAATCATGTCTGATAATAGCTCAGATGATATCTAATAGGACCAGATTCTGTGAGAAAAAGTTGCTACATGACAAGCAACACACTTGACCAGGTCTGTAGGCGACTCAAATTATTATTACACAAATTGTAATGAACTCGTGAAATTATGAGCGAATGGAATACTAAGGTGATGTCTGATCGTAAATGTTCATTTATAAGATATGACAAATCAAACACACATATTTCGATATCCGAATAATTGTGGTTTGAATATTTGGATGGTGTTTTTGTTATTCATTGCCATCCATTTATTTGAGGGAAAAAGGTTAACCCTTCGCTTGCTATTCCCGTCAATATACCTACCTGTAAATAGTGAAGACCCAGATGAGACAGCTCCTGCAGGAGCTGTCTCATCAGGGTCTGCACTATTTACAAGTGGATTGTGCAACCAGTGCATTCCACAGCAGTGATTGCACAGCGAAATACTTGTATACAGTGAAGATATATGTAATTATACAACAGGGCATGGGTAAATAAGGAGAAATGTGTTTTTTAAAATTCAGCAAGCGAAGGGTTAAAATTTTACTGTAATTGTCATCACACTAAAGGACCAAGTTTCAGTAGCATTTACTCACCTTAATCAGCTTCTTTCTGCCCAGCTGTGGTTTACCCTTGTCATCGACTGGGTCCAGTACCACACAGTACTGTCTGTTGTTGACAGATGTAATGTTCACCACGCCAACAACCTGGAAAACCATGAATAGGGTGATATCAAATACAGTTTCGATTGTACATATAGATGAAGATCTGAAGCACCGTGAAACCTTCTATAAAGGAACTACCATAAAGAGGTCTAATTCTGATTAACCCATTCCTTCCTAGGCATTTTTAGACCCAACCTCTTTGAACAAATCTACTGAAAAGGAGCATTTACTAGAAAAAAGGACCATTTTAGAATTATGTAGTTTTGGAACTATTGTGAAAAATTGAGCATCTGCTCCTATGGAGCAAATGCTCTCTTCATTACAATAGTTCCAATAAGTGATTTTTACAGAAGCAACAAAAGGTGTCAATAGGGGGCATTTAGGGGGGGAATATTCATCTGGTAAAGAGATGATGCCCTACCTCTTCATATACACCAGGAATATGTGTCTCTGTCATGTCCATTGTGATCAGCCATTCTTCTCCGTTCTTGCGAGTGGAACCGAAATCATCTTTAAATGTCCTGAGTGACCTCATGTGCAGTGCTTTCTTTTCTGTCAGAACATAGGCATTGACCATATCTACCACCTCCTCATATGCCCCAGGCAAGTAGGCACCAGTCTTCTTGGCAAGCCACTCTTCACCTGTGACACGGTCTGTTCCTTCACGGTCAATACATTCTTTTCTCGCTCTGAGGCGAATGGCCTGGTTTGGCTTAATGATGGTGGCACGAATGGTCTCCTCCACTACAACCTCCTTTCTCGGGATATAGGTACCTTGTGAAAGTAAAATACATATTCATTATCTGGCTCTGCTTAACTTAATGAATATTCATATAAGAAAACTCAATTTCAGTCATACAATCTTTAGTACAGTAGAACTTATCTTAAGTGACCATTAAACATTCTTGGTCTTTTATACAAGTGGTAGCTTAATGCTAAACATTCAAATCTATTACAATCTGACCAATATGTTTCAAAGTCACTGGTTAGAATTTCTGAAAAATATCTCCAATGTAACAGATCTAAGAAATAAATTGACAGAAATAGTCCAAAATAACTCATTTGCTTAGAATTGAACCCTTCACCTGTTAAATATTCATGTAAACAAGAGGGCCATGAAGCCCTGAAGCGCTCACCTGGAGTAACCCCCGGGGTGGGGCCATTTTTGTACCAGAAGTCATAATTTGTACAACCTTGATAGAGAACCATAAGGCAAAGCTGCATGCCATTAATTAAAGGTATAATCCTTAAGGTTCCACAGTAGTCAAGCCAAAAAGGAAAGTTTTAGAATTGTATAGTTTTGAAGCCATTGTGATAAATAGAGCGTTTGTTCCTATAAAGCAAATGCTCTATTTATCACAATGGTTTCAAAAAGTGACTTTAACAGAGGTGTCAAACGGCGTCAATATGAGGTAATGGGTTATATGACGGTATGGGTTAATATTTACCTGGTCCCTCGAAAAGCCATTCATCCCCTGCAGTTCTTTTCTCTCCTGTTTCATCTTCAAAATCTAGGATTGCTCGGAGACGGAGAGCAGAGTTAGGGGCGACAACTTTCAGAGGTGTGACAACCTGAAATATAAGTAAATTGTAACACATTGTAAAGACAGTCCTGAGAGCAATTTAAATAAACAACAAAGTACTTCATGCTATAACTTATTGGTTGAAAGACTAAATTTTATATCGTTCCATCAGATGTAATGTTTACCTTACAATTTTCACAATGCTTACTGACAAACTGAATACTGGTAATGCACTTTGAATTGTAGAAGCTCAAAACTGCACTTCAAAAAAATAAACTGCCAAACTTTCACCTTACTTAACCCTTTACCCGAGACAGATGCCTTTTGACATTTTGTAAACAGAGTAGACCCAGATCGGACACCTCCAATACATAGGTGAGGTCTGATCTGGGTCTACTCTTCCGGTAAAAGGATAATTCAAGTGAACACTATCACAACCTATAGCTAAATGTATAAGACTTGACCCGTTCCTTCATATAAATGTCTTTTCATGCTTTTGCACAAACAGAGTAGACCAAGAATAGATGCGACTGGTCAGGGTATGCTCTTTCTGCTTATGAAATTATATAGATCTTATTATCTATTATCCTACAATTTTTTGTCAAAGCTAATAATTCCCTTTCAATTTTTTTACTTTAAAAAAAATAAAGTTATCAAATATTCATGAGGTGATCAATTCATGCAAATATGTTAAGTATGGAATAGGTTAACCCTTTCCCTCATATAAATGCCTTTTCACGCATTTGCAAACAGAGTAGACCCAGATCAGACGGCTCCTAGAGGAGCCGTCTGATCTGGGTCTGCTCTGTTTGCTAATAGAATTTGATAGATATGTTTATTTATTTTCTAAAATGGCTACAATATTTCACCTTCCATATTTCATTATAACCATTTTGGCCATGAATATTCAGTAGGTATTGGAATTTGTAATAAACGTAGAACAGGGAAAGGGTTAAAGCTGAACTCCGTGTTTATGCCTTAAAACTACTCAGTTTGAGCTTTCAAGAGGTAAAGCAACACTATAAGCTTATTTAATCCCTTTCCTTCATATAAACGTGCTTTCACGCATTTGCAAACAGGGTAGACCAAGATCAAACGGCTCCTGTAGGAGCCGTCTGATCAGGGTCTGCTCTGTTTGCTTATGGTATAATATAGATATGATTCTACAGTTTCTGACTGGACCAAATCTTGTTGTGTATATTATACCATTATAAAAATTCAGCTAATAAATATTCAAGATTTCTTACATGAATATCAATTAAACAAGGAAAGGGTTAATAAGACAACTATTAGATTGAACACTATTGATTCAAGACTTACAATGACATATAATTCCCAAGAATCAAAAACAACACTTACCAGTTTCAGGACTTCCCCTGGGTAGAGGGGAAACGGGTCCTGGGCCAGTCGGATTTCCTGGTCAGCATGCAGAAGCCTGACCTGGCCACTTTTATCAAGCACCACTTTATTCTCAGCATCTGTAAGGGCGGGGTTCTCAACGATACAGTAATGCCTAGGAGGCACTGTTATCATCTTCTCTGGGCCGAACACAACCCTAGAATACAAAAACAAAAAAATAATATCCTGTCCCTGTTTTATGTTTATTCTAAATTTCATTACCTACTGAATATTCATGAACGAAATACTTATGATGAAATATGGAATGTGGAACATTGTAGCCATTTAAGAAAGTAAATAATCAGATTCATCAAATTTCATTAGCAAACAGAGCAGACCATGATCAGACAGCTCCTATAGGAGCCGTCTGATCAGGGTCTACTCTGTTTGCAAAAGCGTGAAAAGGTGTTTATATGAAGGAAAGGGTTAATGATCATATTCATAGCGTTTATTTGATTTTTAATCTTTGAAATGTGGGTAAGAAGCTAACTTGCATGTTGAAACTATAGACCCACATCACAGGCTCCCCTGAGAAGCACTGTTAAATGAGCATGCACTGTTTCTCATCTACTCTGGAAAATTTATATGTGTTATACAAAATGGATTTAACCTTTAACCATTTTCCTGCTGGATGATATTGGGATCATGAATATTTATGAGCTGAATTTTAATAATGGCATATATACCATAAGATATTTTGTTATTAGTAGGGACTGTTGAGTCAGGTCTATCATAATTCAATAAGCAAACAGAACAGACTCTGATCAGACGGCTCCAATAGGAGCCATCAGATCTGGGCGTTTTCTGTTTAAAAAGGCGTGAAAAAGCATTTATATGAGGGAAAGGTTTAACCCTTTCCTTACTGAATATTCACGTAAGAAATGATGACTTCACGAACATTTCTCAGCTGGTTTATATAATGGCATACATGTATATATATATATATATATAGTGAAGGAAAGAAAGATGTCGGCGACAAGAAGATAAATATGTAAAAATAAGTAAATGACCTTACATGCCTTTAAATATCTTCTTTATTTCTTAATAATCACTAACATGTTTCGCCTAATGGCTCATCAGAGTGTGTAATGAAGCTTAACAACGGTCTTGACGATGTGACGTCATGCTCAGTACGAGGGGACGTTACTCTACTGTGACGACGTCACAAACGTCATAATCCGACGTTATCATGGATTGTCGTTCTTTATTATATCTTGGCGTCGTGTATTGTAGTAATACTGACGCTAGGATATTAAAATATACTTTAAAATATCGGAAACAAATAGTTTGGTTTTAAAAAAACCTTATATGTTTAATCCTTTGAATTTAATTTTGGTTTGAAAGCTTTTATAAATCGGTTTTCTTTTGCTAATCTAGCCGAGGTACTTTCTGTTTTCAATTTGAAGAAGGGAAACATATAAAACTTTAAGTCATTATTGCTGCACGTGTCTAAATGGCCACTGAGGGGGATTTGTCTAGTTGAAGGGTCTCGGATCTGTTGTGCGTGAATTGTTCTTCTAGTTCTGAGTTTATCTCCTGTCTGGCCTATATAGTACTCACTGCATCCAATACATGTTATCACATACAAAACGTTTTTTACATATATATATATATATACAGAAGAATTTTTGTTATTGGTAGAAACTGTAGAGCCATCTGATCTGGGTCTGCTCTGTTTGCAAATGCATGAAAAACATGTTTATACGAAGGAAAGGTGTTTATATAATCACGGAGAAAAGTGTTAATTGTGCTTTTCTGGTACTTATTGGAATCAGCACATCAAGGTAATCCTACTGAATATAAATATGACAGGGTTTGGCTGAGAAATAAACGATTACGATAGAACAGTGTCAAAATAGATAGATCGAATTTGTTTACCTTTCATTGTCCTGTCTGATGAAGGTCTGGGGTCCCACCACCAGCCGCGAAACGTTCAAGTTCTGGTCCAAGACATGGATGTAGTAGTATGGAGGAATCCTAAACAAGGACTCGGATGAATCTGGTCTACGAGACATCTTAGCTGTTTACTGAAAAAGACATTTCCGAATTAGTAATATTTTCAATCAAAAATACAATAGGGGTTTCCAATACCATGATACGTAGATCTGCAAAGGGTTAACATACAGTAAAACCTCTCTATAAAAAACACTAAATTGTGTTAATTAGTTGGTATTAAGGGAAGGTGACTGCTTAAAGCAAGGCGAAAGTAAAACAGAACGCTCCTATAGGAGCGTTCTGTTTTACTTCCACCTTGCTTTAAGCAGCCACCTGCATTTAACACAAACTACTTGATGTAATTTAGTGGCTGTTATAGAGAGTTTTACTGTATGATTAATTGGATATTGTTGTAATAGCACAAGCATACAATGTAAATCTAGGAGATGGAAAGGGACCATTATTCTCCATAATAAACCCACTCACTCTAATAAACTCCTTACTCCTGGAAACTAACAATGGACAAGTAATGGGAGCATTGAGAGCAACGCCATAGTCCCCTACCGGATGAATTTTAACCCTTTACTCCATGAATATTTAAGTAAGGAATAATGACATCATGAATATTAATTAGATTAACTTTAATAATGGCACCTGAACACAGGAAATTTTGGCCAAGGTAGAAACTGTAGAGACATATCTATATTATTTCATAAGCAAACAGAGCAGACCCTGATCAGACTGATATAGGAGCGGTCTGATCTGGGTCTACTCTGTTTGCAATGTCGTAGAAAGGCGTATTTATGGAGCAAAGGGTTAACCCTTTCCTCCATAAATACGCCTTTCTACGCCTCTGTAACAGTCACTTCTTGAAATCATTGTGATAAATAGAGCTTTTGTTCCTATAGGAGCAAATGCTCTATTTATCACAATGGTTTCAAACTACAAAATTCTAAAAGTTTCCTTTTCTCTAGTTAATGCTCCTTTTCGGTAGATTTATTCAAAGAGGTTGGATCTAAAAGTAGCCTATGAAGGAATGGGTTAATGTACAAACTGGTGAAGAGGGGAAATTGAATGTCCTACAATTTATGCCTTTGCAAACAGAACAGACCCAGATTAGACAGCTCCAACAGGAGCTGCCTGATCAGGGTCTGCGATTATTATGTTTCTTTATGAAATTCTAATTTCTTACATTACAAAAAATTCCTGTCTTCTTGTGCCATTAAAAACAAGAGGGCCAAGATGGCCCTTAATCGCTCACCTGATTACCATAGATTTAAGATTTTTGCAAGGTAGCCCATGGGTAGGGTCAATATTGAACTTAGGGACAATATATGAACAATGTTGATAGTGGATCATGAGCAGTGGATTATGAGCAGTGGTTCTGCGGAACAAGATTTTCAAAGATTTAGTATATTGATTTTATCAAGACAATGATTCTGACCAATGAAGATTGGGCTAAAAATGTGCTCTCTAAAGCATTTTTTCTAAGATTTAACCTAGTGACCTACTTTCTATTCCCACCCTACCCATGATCACACTCAACCTTGATATCACCAAGACAATCAGTCTGAGCAAGTTTGAGGAAGACTGGGCTAAAAATGTGGCCACTGGAGTGTTAACTAGATATGACCCAGTGACCTACTTTTTGACCTCACATAACCCACTTTCAAACTTGTCCAAGCTTTTATAAGGACAATCATTCTGACCAATTTTCATGAAGATTTGGCTATAAATGTGACCTCTAGGGTGTTGACAAGGTTTTCCTACTATTTGACCTAGTGACCTAGTTTTTAACCCCACATAACCCACTTTCAAACTCTTTTGAGATTTTATCCAGACAATCATTATGACTAAGTTTCATGAAGATTGGACTAAAATTGTGACCACTAGAGTGTTCACAAGGTTTTTCTACTGTTTGACCTAGTGACCTAGTTTTTAACCCCACTTGACCCAATTTCAAACTAGTCCGAGATTTTATCAAGACATTCGTTCTGACCAAGTTTCAAGAAAATTAGACTAAAATTGTGACCACTAGAGTGTTCACAAGGTTTTTCTACTGTTTGACCTAGTGACCTAGTTTTTAACTCTACTTGACCCAATTTCTAACTCGTCCGAGACTTTATCAAGACATTCATTCTGACCAAGTTTCATGAAGATTGGACTAAAATTGTGACCACTAGAGTGTTCACAAGGTTTTTCTACTGTTTGACCTAGTGACCTAGTTTTTTACCCCACTTGACCCACTTTCAAACTCGTCCGAGACTTTATCAAGACATTCATTCTGACCAAGTTTCATGAAGATTGGACTAAAATTGTGACTACTAGAGTGTTCACAAGGTTATTCTACTGTTTGACCTAGTGACCTAGTTTTTTACCCTACATAACCCACTTTTCAAACTCCTCCGAGATTTTATCAAGACAATCATTCTGACCAAGTTTCATGAAAATTGGGCTAAAAATGTGACCTGTAGAGGGTTCACAAGGTTTTCCTACTATTTGACCTAGTGACCTAGTTTTTAACCCAACTTGACCCACTTTCGAACTCGTCCGAGATTTTATCAAGACATTCATTCTGACCAAGTTTCATGAAGATTAGACTACAATTGTGACCACTAGAGTGTTCACAAGCAAATTGTTGACGACGCACGACGCACACCGCACGACGGACATTCAAGTCTCCCAAAAGCTCACCCTGAGCTTTGCTCAGGTGAGCTAAAAATGTAATTAATATTCATGATGTCATAATTTTGTACTTGAATATTCATGGGATTAAGGGTTAACCCTTTACTCCATAATACACTTTTATATGCCTCTGCAGACAGAGTATACCCAGATCAGAAGGCTCCTATAGGAGCTGTCTGATCATGGTCTGCTCTGTTTGTTTATGATATACTATAGATACGATTCTACAGTTTCTGCCATGGCCAAAAATTCCTGTGTCAAAGTGCTATTAATCTAATTAATATTCATGACATTATAATTTCTTACATGAATATTAATGGAGGAAATTAAGGGTAAGATAAATGATAGTATTCAAGGGTCTAAAGTACATCAGAAGTATATGAAACAATTTACAGTAAAACCTCTCTGTAACGGCCACTAAATTATGTTAATTAGTTGGTTTTTAGGGTAGGTGGCTGCTTAAAGCAAGGTGATTTAGTAAAACAGAACGCTCCAATAGGAGCGTTCTGCTTTACTATCATCTTGCTTTAAACAGCCATCTGCATTTAACACAAAATACTTAAATGTAATTTAGTGGCCGTTATAAGAGAGGTTTTACTATAGTATGTAGTATTGCTAAATCATACCTTTCTGTTGGCTCAGGCAGCTAAATTTGTGTATTTCACAACAGTTGAGGTCTATTTCACTATGCTGAGTTTGCTTGATTGAACCAACCACTTACCCAAATATCCAATACTCGGGTAGATTTACCCAAGTAATACTACAATGAATGAATTACCTTTCAGTTACAAAATCAAATATGCAAGTAAAGATTTCCAATATAACTGTTTGGATATTGATTGATCAGAAATGGCATAAATCTGCTTTGGATTAGCATTCATAGTTTTTTATCATTATGGTAATTCTTAAAATCTGTATGAATAATGATTTTACAGGATCAAAATTTAGAGAAGATATCAAGCACCATCGAATGACCGTTTAAAGGACGCTAGGCAAAGTAATTGTCGTTTGCTTAATTTGATGTCAGCTACAAATTTTTCAAGTAGATTTTCTCCGATGTTTTTTGAAAGAAAAACAAGAACACTATGTCAAACAATTTGGTTCCTGATGAGAAGCTGAGTAAGCCCGAGTTACTTGTCATATCTCATCTGGATCCAACTTGTCTGCATATGTTATCCGGAATAGACTGCCAGGAGTGTTATATGGAATAGACTGCCAGGAGTTTTATTGTATTCCATACACCTATCCCACTAACCTTGAACCAATTATTGATTTATGTATTTATAATTGATCAAAGCAAAGCCGAGAGTTACAGACAAAATGGCCAGAGACATGTTTAGGCCAGTTCTTTATCTGGCTATTGATTATTTTCTGTCAATCTTTGGTTTAACCCCTTACCTCATATTGACGACTTTTGACGACTCTGTAAAAGAGCAAATGCTCTGTTTATCACAATGATTTCAAACTACAAAATTTCCTATTCTCTAGTTAATGCTCCTTTTCGGTATATTTATTCAAAGAGGTTGGGTCTAAAAATAGCCTATGAGGTAATGGGTTAAACATGTTTTATATGTACATTTGCACTTGCAGTGCATCTAGATAAAGTAATAATGACATGACGAATATTTATTAGCTGAATTTTTATAACGGTATAATGTACATAGCAATTTTTGGTATTGGTTGAAATCCTATATTTAGATCTATCACAATTCCATGTAGCAAGCAGAGAAGACCCAAATAAGAGGACTCCTACAGGAGCCTTCAGATATTGGTCTACTCTGTTTGCAAAGGCATGAAAAAGCATTTACATGAAGGAAAGGGCTGGTCCTTAAATTTAGCACATCCAGTCCTACAGGAGCCATCTGATCTGGGTCTACTCTGTTTGCAAATGTTCTATCAGTTAACCCATTCCCTCAAAGGCTATTTTTAGATCCAACCACTGAATAAATCTACCAAAAAGGAGCATTAACTAGAGAAAAGGAAAATTTTAGAATTTTTTAGTTTGAAACCATTGTGATAAATAGAGCATTTCAAGGGTTTGGTGGAAAACTATTCTAACTCCTTCACAAAGTGAAGGAGTAAGAATAGTTTTGCACTAAGCCCTCGATTTGCTCCTACAGGAGCAAACGCTCTATTCATCACAATGGTTTCATAAATGATTTTTATAGAGGCGTAGAAAGGCGTATTTATGGAGGAAAGGGCTAAAGTGTGGATGTGCTGACACTGTGTAACTCTGCCTAATTCAGGACCAAACATGTTTGACAATGTGCATGAATTATGACGATAAATAATTAATCTCTTAACCCTTTCCTTATTCTATGTTTATTACAAATTTCAATATCTACTGAAGTCTTTATAAGCAAAAGGATTAAAACAGATTTAACTGTAATATATAAAAGATTTACAATACTCTGTCTTAACCCATTCCCTCAAGGGATAGGCTATTTTTAGACCCTACCTCTTTGAATAAATCTACCGAAAAGGAGCATTTACTAGAGAAAAGGAAAAGTATAGGAATTGTGTAGTATTGAAACCATTGTGATAAATACAGCCTTTGCTGCTATGGAGCAAATGCACTATAGCGCTCTGTTTATCACAATGGTTTCAAAAAGTGACTTTTACAGAGGCGTAGAGAGGCGTATTAATGGAGGAAAGGGTTAAACTATTCATGCTAAAAATATAACTTATACCAGTACTCACATTTATTGCACTTTATAATATAGCACGATCCCAGTAACAAATGACTAGACTGCGTATGAACAGAATTAGCTGGTACCCATTTTCAAGCTATCCAGTTAAACATATGGCCAGTCTGATGTTGACTGAGCTATTGCTATACAGCCTGATCTCAATATATACTCTGTACTTCGACAGCCAAATTTGTCTATGATATCATAGGGCTTACTGTTTTTCTTGCAAATTCAGCATAAGGTCGAGTCATGTACCGTGTTGTGAAATATCCATTCAGTAACAAACAAAGCCCTTTAGATATCTACACTGAAATGTAGCTGTGCCAGCACTAACTGTTTGAATTTCTGATCTTGAGCCAAACTGTTTGATATTTGGATTTTTATATATCGAAAGTGTTAACATCATATTCGGATTTTTATATACAGTAAAACCTCTCTAATGTGACCACTTTATTAATAAACAAAAATGCCTTTAAAAGCAGGTGGTTGCATAATGCAGGATGAAAGTTATGCAAAATTTAGCTCCTGTAAGAGCTTTCTGCATAACTTTCATTCTGCATTAAGCTACCACCTGCATTTAAGACCAAGAATTAGACCTGATTTTGGTGGTCATATTTGAGGGGTTTTACTGTACATTTTTATTGGAAATGTTAACACCAAATCACATTTAGAAGCTGACAAATGGCAATGGCAACCAGTCTAACTATATAGAGTCCAAAGAATTGCCAAATTGAAAAGAGTCTGATCTAGACAGCAATATGGATCAAGATCTGACATAAAGTACACGGGATACTACTTTATTTCAAAATTTTCATCTTCGACAAACAGACATGTAAAATGTATAAAGGCAGTAATAGTAACAACCTGAACATTTGATAGCAGATGGCAATTTTACCGGAGTAAGACTAATCTGTCTATTTGTTCACAACATGACATTGTGAGAATATTTATAAAGTATTCATGGTGTTGTTAGCTAAAGAATCTGCTACATGTACCTACTTCAAAACTTTCACAGAGAAACAGTCTTAACCCTTCATAGAAACTCTTGTTCACATTTTTGCAAACAGTAGACCCAGATCAGAAGGTCTGAGCAGGGTCTACTCTGTTTGCTTATTGCTTATGGAATAATACAGATATGGTTCTACAGTGTCTACTACGGCCAAATTTCCCATTTCTATGTGCCATTATAAGAATTTATCTAATTAATATTCATGATGTCATTATTTCTTACATGAATATTTATGGAGTACAGGATTAAATCAATGATTTATCCCCATCCCATTTTCAGTCTACAAATGCTTTGAGGAAGATGAGTTCAAACACCATAGACAAAGATTGGAGAGCTCCTGAGGGTCTGCACTGCTTGTCAGTCAAAAATCTTAAAAATTATACCATTTCATATTGAATAAACACCGACGGACCATTTGACTTTGAAAATTCAGCATTCAAAGGGTTAACCCTTTCCCTGACATACAAACTTGTTTTCATGCATTTGCAAACAGAGTAGACCCAGATCAGACGGCTCCTAGGGGAGCCGTCTGATCAGGGTCTGCTCTGTTTGCTAATAGAATTTGATAGATTTGTTTCTTTGCTTTCTACAATGGGTATAATGTTCCACCTTCCATATTTCTTTATATCTATTTTGTTAATGAATATTCAGTAGCTATTGAAATTAATGGCCTGAATATAGAACAGGTAAAGGGTTAAACTACTCTTGTCAAT
This sequence comes from Azorinus chamasolen, assembly GCA_963576725.1. Taxonomy (NCBI): domain Eukaryota; kingdom Metazoa; phylum Mollusca; class Bivalvia; order Cardiida; family Solecurtidae; genus Azorinus; species Azorinus chamasolen. The sequence continues at coordinate 77,311,006 of OY755240.1, read as the reverse complement.
ACATTGTATAATACGATAAACAATCAACACTGACTTAGAGGTTTTCACCCAGTTGTGCAATAACCTACTGGTATATTTATCAATACCATATCTACATGTACCCTCAATTTTCTGCCACTTTAGCCAACATTGTACACAGTGATAATTTACTGGCAGTAAATGGGGACTGGTTTTTTTTTTTTTGGGGGGGGGGGGGGGGGAGGGGGGAGGGGGGGAAGGGCAGCACCCTGTAAATAACCCTTTTCCTTTTGCATATTCATTCAACCCATCCCTCATAGGCTTTTTTTTTAGACCTAACCTCTGAATAAATCTACCAAAAAGGAGAAAATTCTTTGAGAGAAAAGGAAAATGTTAGAATTTTGTAGTATTGAAGCCATTGTGATAAATAGAGCATATGAACAGGGAAAGAGTTAAATGAATATTCATGGAGGAAAGGCTTCATTGGGTGCTCCTAATTAACTGCTGCTGAATGACTGCAGCTGACACCTTTGCAAGCTGTGTAGACCAAGATCAGACAGTCCCAACAGGAGCTGTCTGATCAGGGTCTCTCTGTTTGCTTATGGATCGAATAATACAGATCAGGTTCTACGATTTCTGTCATAATAAACAAAAATCCCTTGTTCATAGTGCCATTACAGGTATTCAGTTAACCCTTTCCATCATAGGCTATTTTTAGACCCAACCTCTTTGAATAAATCTACCGAAAAGGACTGGAGCATTAACTAGAGAAAAGGAAAGTTTTAGAATGTTGTAGTTTTGAAACCAGTGTGATATATGGTTTCAATGGTTTCAAAAAGTAACTATTACAGAGGCATAGAAAGGCGTATCTATGGAGGAAAGATTTAATTAATATTCAAGATGTCATTATTTCTTACATGAATATAATAGTCATGAAGTAAAGGGTTAAAATGTAAGGGATGTATGCAGGCTTGAAGCATTCATTCATGTATGAAACAGTATCTTTTGTCGACCTTTTACAAAGGTAACTGAACTGTTAACATCTACAATAACATTAACACATTACCCCCTAGTGACGCATTTTTGCGCCTCTATAAAATTCACACTGTGAAACCATTGTGATAAATAGAGCATTTGCTCCTACAGGAGCAAATGCTCAATTTATCACAATGGTTTCAAACTACTAAATTCTAAAAACTTCCTTTTCTCTAGTTAATGCTCCTTTTTGGTAGATTGAATAAAAAAAGGTTGGGTCTAAAAATAGCCTAGGAGATAATGAGTTAAGTAATGCCCTTGCAAACAGTTTCGGTCCAGATGCTAGAGAGTTACTCTGCATTTGATCAGGATCTTAACTTTTGACAAAATGTCTAATTGTAATTTGATTGATATGTCATCAGTACGTCTTGAAATAAATTTCTTGGTGAAACCATACTCACTTTAAATATTTGGACACATAATCTCCCCATAAATGTGCGTATTCAAATACTAAAATTGTCATTTCTCCACCAAACCCTATGTTGTGACCACTCTTTAGAATCGTCTCGAAGAGGGTTTGGTGGAGAAATAAAGGAATTATTCTTGAAAATATTTTAATTCACCCATCTTATCTCCATCCTCTCCATACTCACTCTAAATATTTGGACACAGTTGAATAAATCAGTTCAACACTAAAAACAAGTAATGGAGTATCAAATAGCACAGATCCTGATCAAAATGGTCCTTCAGGAGCAGCTTGATCTGGGTCTACACTATATGACTGGGTCTGTCAGTCCAAATATTTAGGGTAACTGGGGTAGTAATGGCCAAACATATGATACTACTAATCTGTCACATCATACCCACAGGTCACACTCACATAATGACACAGCCTGAGTGCTCACTACTACATTGTACACTGTACCAGGACTGCTGGTTTTAAAAGTTTATACTAGATTTGCTTTCAGACGATGTAACAAACATTCTTTTCAAGAACAATTCCTTTAGTTCTCCAATAAACTTATGTTTTCACCAGATCTCTGTGACAACTCTAAAGAGTGTACACAGCATAGGGAGGGTTGGTGGGGAAAAGATTATTTATAGTATTTGAAATATGTAACTTTATCAGACTCTGAAATCAAATACCGGAATGTGTACTGTAGAATCTGTCCTAAGCATCCATTCAATAAAGGATTTTTTTAAAAAAGCAGGTGGTTGCTTAATGCAGGGCAATAAGAGCTTTCTGCATTACTTTTGACCTGCATTAAGCTACCACCTGCCTTACAGACTCATAATTAGATATGCTTATCCTGCTAATCACAACCTTTTTTTTACATTTGTGAACATCTTCCAGACACTTTCTTATATGTCTCTCAATTATCACTATAAAACTGTTGGTTTTCAAAAGCTTGTGTTATTTGTGGTATTCCAGGTGGGACAAAGGTCATTGCCTTATGTACATATGTTATTAATAACATGACTCGGAAAAATAGCTTCACCAACAATGCTTTTTATAATCATCATTATGATAAATATTGAAGTGTCAGCAAATTTTACCATCACCAAGTTTGCTAAAGTTGTTGTTTGCTTGAATTCTGAAGTACAGTTTTCTTCAGTTTCAATCCTGATGTGATACTGGAATGATCAGTGTCTTAAAACTGTTTGTACTTGTACTAGTTTTCTGACAGACAAAAGGTGCAGACCCATATCATAATCAAACTGTCCCAAAGGAGTAGTTTGATCTGGGTCTACCCTATCTGCTAAGTACTCTATCAGTCTAATTTATATTTATCAAAATGGTGCTAAATGGATTTGTTCAGCTTTACAAACCAGAGGAAAAGGGAGACTTGGTCAAGTACAGTCAATATGTAACAGGTAGTAAAGAAATTAAGAGTTCAACATACAGTAGAACCTGTCCTAAGCGGTCACTCATTTATTGAACACAGAGTCTTAACACATTCCCTCATAGACTATTTTTAGATTCATTACCTCTTTGAATAAATCTACCAAAAAGGAGCATCAACTTGAGAACAGGAAACTTTTAGAATTTTGTAATTTGAAACAATTGTGATAAATAGAGCATTTGCTCCTATAGGAGCAAATGCTCTATTTATGACAATGGTTTCAACAGGTGACTTTTGCAGAGGCGTCAAAAGGCGTCAATATGAGGGAACAGGTTAAAAAGCAGGTGGTTGCTTGATGCAGGATATAAAAGTGATACAAAAAGCTCCTATAGGTGCTTTCTGTATCACTTTTGTCCTGCATAAAGCTACCAACCTGCATAAAGCTACCACCTGTTTTAGAGATCCAGATTTACACTTCATTTTAATGACCACTTAAGACAGGCTCTACTGTATCTCCAACAGATAGATACCCTAATCATCTTAACCCATTCCCCCATATTGGCACCCTTGCCTGCTGTATAAGAATGATATCTTTCTTTGTCAAAAAACTTGTCGACTATTCATTAGTTCACATATGTGTACTCTAAATGGTGATATCGAGCTACTTTCGGTTTTAACGATATCCCGGCTGACGGCACCTGTCACAAAATTAGCATGCTGTCTTACGGGTCATTAATGAGACTAACTTAACTATTCATGTAAGAATACATGTACAGTAAAAAAAACACCTCTAATGCGACCACCTAAAATAGGTATAATTTTGGGTGGTAGAGGCAGGTGGTAGCTTAATGCAGGACAAAAATAATGCTGAAATCTCACAGAGGAGCTTTCTGCATTACTTTTGTCCTGCATTAAGCAACCACCTGTTTATATAACGACACCAATGTTTATTCATTAAGTTGTCACATTAGAGGGGTTATATTTATATCGTGTTTTGTATTTCATATTAGATTCTACCCTGAAAAGAAAGATAAATGCATGAGGGATAAAGTAATAGTGTAAAGAAACATAGAGCTCTAGACAAACACTTCACACTGTATGCCACAAATCATAGATCTGACAAGTGCAAACTGGACAATTAACCGGCGAGAAACAAACCGGATTCCACGTAAAAACGGTGAAATTAAGCAATGACAATCGCTGGTGTTTGAACGAACCATTTAAGCATTGCTAATGTAAGTTTTTGCAAAAAAAGTTCAGTGGTCAAGTCTTTAAAATGGACGAAAAAAAGATTTTATTTGTCTTACCTTTCTGCTGTTCTGCTCGAAGATGTTTCACTTCCGTAGCTGGTGGGTGCGTACACTGTCAACCAATCGGATTTCTCTTTGTTCTATTTTAAAACATGACGTTAGGTATTATTGGTTTCCAACATTGCGTTGTGCTGTTGTTGAGAAAAACGGAAACCAGCGCGTATAGGTTATTTTTAGCTATTACCACGGAGTGTTGATTGGCAACTTGTGGTTGCTGTGACGTAGACACAGTTTGACGTCAAATCAAGTGGTTCTGACTGGTAGGAGACAAATGTTCGAAACTTTAGCAAATGTTGAGCAAGTTATTGCTACATCTAGATATAAATACCAATGACAGGTCTTATAAATACCCATGACAGTTGCGACCTATGATAACACATCATAGATACAAGATACACAAGAATTTTTATTTTACGTCGGATATAACCAGAGACATATAAATATAGGTCTCTGATATAACTAACAGAAAATATTAGCTCATGAGCTATTTTCAGACAAACGCATGTAAAAATCCATATTTCGTACAATGTACAGTGTCGTGCAGACATAAAACGGAAACAAGGAAAAGGGCACAAGGAAAAAAACCCCAAGCAAACAACACCTAAATACAAAAATAGAAGTCGAAAGCAATCGATCCTTGTAAAGGGAGGCAACCATGGTTAGCGAATTCATATAGATGTACCACAGTCGCCTCCCTTTCTGAGTGGGTAAACCCTCTTCTTACCTGAGTTTGTGATTTTTTCTTCTCGTTAGTCTACTGTTAAAAACAAAATAGTAATATCACAGTCTTTTGTCTGTCATACATGTTATCACAATTGTTATAAGTCATCTATCATAACTAGTATATATCACAGATGGATTAGCCAACTTGATTAAAAGTTTATAAAGCAATATTTATGTTATTAGCCCAAAAGAGACCCCGTCAGCCTTTTCCTACTAACGAAAAAAATATATCACGGAATTAGGAAGAGGGAGATAGGTTAAAAGAGTAATGTTAACTCGAAAGAGACCCCGCCAACATTTTCTCACAACATCAAGAGGATTCCCTATTAAACCAGAGTCGATAGGTCTTTATTTGTAAAAAAGAAAATACATGTATATTGCTGAATGTTTGTTTAAAATGCAGAAAAGATCTAGCACTGCATTTAGAGACCTGTATTTACTTCGTGGTTAAGAAACACCATGACATATAAAAGTCTAGATCTAAATTTCTATATTTAAATCTAGATCTATTTATTTAGCCAAAACAATAAGACATGTGTCTACATTGCAGACAACGCTCATAATAATTAACTTAGTAGCTTACATGTTTCTAGATCTTTGCATACTTTTTATTCAGTGTAAGAATAGCTCTCGATTTTAGTGAGAGATATATCGAATTATTAATCGCATACCACAGTAGTCAAGCCTGTCCAAATGTCAATAAATAAATACAGAGGTCTTTAAACCCAGACTGTTTCCTTATTGCAGATCGTAAGAGATGCAGAATATCAAGAGCTTTTTGCATATATATAATCCTACATTAAGCTCCCACCTGTCTTAATACCCCAGAATTAGAACACACTGGATCTAGATCTCTTATTTTTTATGTATATGGTGGCATATTCTGCAACTAAAAACACATGTATGGATCTTCGCGAAAGTTTCGTCAATATTAATTTATAACCCGGGTATTCGACATATAAATCAATGAAAACTCAACACTTTCATGAAATCTATATACAGTTGAACTTCGATACCTCGAACTTCAAGGGACTATATAAATTAGTTCGAGATAACCGAAGTTCGAGTTATCCGAATTATAATCCGGACAATTTCTCAAGTTCATAGCTTAATGCAGGTCTACAGTGAAGCTGAAAGCTCCTGCAAGAGCTTTCAGCATTACTGTAGAACTGCGTTAAGCTGTGAAATGTGTTTCTAGACCACCGGCGAATCTGAGGAGAAAGAGCGACGTCTTCGCATAGAAGAGTAATGGTAAGACCTCGATCTGCGCCTGCGATGAGAGCGGCACGGGTGCCAATTCTCATTAGAAGAATAAAAAGTGTTTTACGCCTCCTACGGGGTAGAGTGGGATGGAGGCTGGGGAGTCCGAAGTGAACTCGGAATATGAAGAGTAATGGCAGGGTCTAGACGACCGAGAACGTCTAGACTTGGCCAGAGCAGCTTCCTGTTGACTTTCACCTCTGTAATGCGGTGTAGAGACAGAATGCCCAGTAGAAAAAATTGGACCGGTAGATTTACCGGTCCACTTCGGTATCCCGGTCCAAAGGACCGTACCGGGTCACAGGAGGACCGTTGAAGAGCAAACTTGGGGCACCGGGCCAAAGAATACCCAGTGACATCATCGGACCGGGGCTTGGTAGATCGGTCTGCCGCTGACGTCATGAAATGGAAGCACGAACACCAGGACACATGGGACCGGTGACGGATAACTGGTCCTAGATTGACCGGGACCAGGAAAAACAAGCTGACCGGGAGACCTGGCAACACGAGTACCTGGGACCAGAACAAAGGTCACCATTCAAGAGGTAAACGGGGAACCCGCACCCGGGCCAGCAGTTGGGTGCCGAGCCACAACTAACAACTGGGGAATCGACTGCACCACAGAGCCTGTTGACGAAAGAGACTTTAAAGAAGAAGCAGGCTTCTTCTGAGCTTTAGAGGACAGTGATTTGTCTGGGGCGAGGGAGTCGCTGACCAAAGAGAAGAATACTTCTTCAGTCGGGCTGCAAGCTCCAACGTCTCCCCTGTCCAGAGGGATGAAACTGGACAGGGAGCTGAAGCGGGACATCCGTAGCAGGCCAGACCCACATTATGAGTTGTCCAGTCTGCCGCAAAATGCTCGCAAGAAGCATTGCGTTGCTCTGGCATGCTGTGGTAAATAATCAAGCAAATACATAAGACATCGCGAGAAATTTCAAAGTCACTCAATGATGCAGCCTGATATGGGTAATTATAAGCTGAAGATTGCAGCCGAGATGCTATTATATTTTCTATTGTATTGCAGAACACTCATAAAAGTAATATTCTTCATAAAAACATGCATGAGGTTCAATTCCTCAGCTGTATTTTCTTACAAGAAATGTGTTGTTCACATACGTGTATATTGCAATATAATAGAAAAACTTACCTTCCTACAACAGTTTACATTCTCATTAATATTCATGATTTTGAAAAAAATAATATTTATACTTATATACATGTACATGAACATCACTATCTCAGTTTCAGTCAGTATCAAGTTCTGTACTGGTTAACTAAAATAATCTCAGATGAAAAGAACAGCTCATTCAAGTGTGTTTATTTTTACATCTCATTAATATTCATAAATATGCATTAATATTTATGAACCCAAAGTAATGATCCCCTGCTCTTGTCATTTTTTTCAATATCTGGTAGTATACGTAAAATAAATTATAGAAAAGATAGTACACTCGAAACAATGCTAAATAAAGAGCTCATGTGAAATTGCTTTATTCATTTACGCACGTTATATGCAAATTAGCTTAAATATACATGTTTTATAGAAATATTACATGAACCAAAGATGGCTTATTTTCTTTGTATGATCACATTCAAACATTCAAACCCGAACTCAATAACTCTTGTTTATTAATAGGCCTCTCAGACTAAAAACTAAACTCATTTTTTTTCTAAAAAACGGATATTTTACTTCCTCATTAATATTCATAAGAATACATTGATAAATATTAGTTAAATTACATATCATATTCAATTACATGTATATGTCTTTGCTTTACTTTGGTTATTGTTTTGTCCTTCTATTGCCTCTAAAAGCAAAGTTATGACACATTTTCTGAACCAAAGATGTTTCGAAATTTACCCCGGGTTACCATGGAAACCGTTTAACAAAACATAGACGGGACAAAATAATTTGGGACAATGCTCAAAATGTATTCTGGGGACCCCAACGAACAATTTAAACCTGAATTCAATATTTTTGTGCATTAATAAGCCTCTCAGACTAAACAACAAACGCCTTTTTTTCTAAAAAAAAAACCCATATTTTTTTTACTTCCTCATTAATATTCCTAAGAATGCATTTATGAATATTAATAAAATCATATATCATATTCAAGCTATATGTCTTTGCTTTACTTTGATACTTGTTTTGTCACTCTAGTGCCTCTTAAAGCATTTGAGGTTATGTCGCATTTTCTGAACCAAGGTAGTTTCGAAAATTACCTCGGGTTACCATGGAAACCATTAAATAAAACATAGCTGGGACAAACTTATTTTGGGGGCATGCTCAAAATGTGTTCTGAGGACCCCAAGGAACAATTTGGTACCCATGAAAAAAGTCTAGGGGGATGCTACGGTAACCATGGCTAGACCCCTGCCTAGTATTATGTCTTGGCTCTATCCGTCCGTCCGTCTGTCCGTCTGTCTGTCTGTCTGTCCGCTCTAACAATTCCTGTTTATGTGACTAGATAATTACATGAGAGCAAAAGATCTTTTGTTCTCGTCAGTTTTATGTGGCTTATTTTCAGTTTGTGTGGCTATTTTGAACAAAAGAATAGCCACATACACTCAATCCGTTAGAACGTCCGTATGCCCGTCCGTCCGTCCATGAACCTTTGCTTATCCGCTCTCTAACTCAAACAAATGCTATCCAACCCTTTTCATATATTTTCAGCATGTATATTACCATGTCTCAGTCAAGTCCGATAACCTGCAATATTGCCCCAGACACTCCAGAATTATCTCTCCTTGATTTATGACACCTGATATGGCGTAATGGCTTTTCAACTTATATTTGACGGGCGAATATTCCGACATTTTGGTGCTCTTATTCGGTAGATCTATTGATAGAGGTTGTTTCTAAAAATAGTCTAACAAATAGAACGTGTCTCACAAGTCTTTCAACAAGAACCTTTTGCCCCTGTGACAATTGGAGAATAACTTGTTAACCCTTTCCCTCTTACACATTCATGTTAGAAATAATGAAAGCATGAGTATTAATAAGCCTAATTTCTTAAAAGCATTATCAACAAGGACATATTTGACCGTGATAGAAACTAAAGTATCAAATATATTTTATTTCATAAGGAAACAGAGAAACCCCAGACCAGACGGTTCCTATAGGAACCGCTTGATCTTGTTATACTGTATTTAAAAAAGGCGTGTAAAAGCGATTATACGATTGAAAGGATTACTTAAACACAGTGCCGACCCTGACCAGACTGCCCATCCGAGTACCCTTTGTACTGGATCCACTCTATCACTCTACCGGCTTAGCCTATTAACCATTTACTCGTAAAACAAACCTTTTGAAATATTTGCGAACAGAGCAGACCCAGTTGTGACGGCTCCTGTAGGACTGGGTCCGCTCTTTTTGCTTATGAAATGATATATATCTGATTATGTAGTTTCTGCCATGATCAAACGTTCATGTGTAATGTGCCCCATTATACACGTTGATCTTATTGATGTTCAGTGTGTCATTATTTGCTACATAAATACGTATTTATGGAGTGACACTAGACACAGATATATTTAACCCTTCCATAAATACGCCTCTCTACGCCTCTGTTAAAGTCACTTAATTAAACCATTGAAACGATCCTATACATTTAGGAGCAAATGCTCTATTTATCACAATGGTTTCTAAACTACACAATTCTAAGATTTTCCTTTTCTCTAGTAAATGCTCCTTTTTGGTTGATTTATTCAAAGAGGTTGGTTCTAAAAATAGTCTATGAGGGAATAGGTTAATACAATAGAACTTATAACATTGAAGTTCAACTATACATAGGAAAGATAAAAAAAAAGGTGTTAAATGAATCCAAGCTATTTACAAATGCGAGTCAGGTCGCGCTTAGCGTGATAAGGATTAATCCAGGTTAAAAGTAATGCAAAACGCTCCAATATACGAGCTTTCTGCATTACTTTTGCCCTGCATTAAGCAACTACTTGCTTTTTTAAGACTACTATGTTCAATAAATGAATGACCGCTTAAGACGGGTTCTATTCTACATCACGGTGCTCATGTCAGATAAGAATATCTTATTTGGTGGTTAGAAAATCACGCAAGCGAAACTGCAAATCAGGCCAGTCTAAGAAAAAGTATAAGGTTACAGAGTAAAACTCTGGATTGGTATTGAGATAATGGTGAAACCTGGTGATGCCTTTATAAAGAATACTTTGGATAGTTTTCGCGATTAACCCTTTCCTTCATATAAACATCTCTTCACGCACTTGCAAACAGAGTAGACCCAGATTAGACGGCTCATATAGGAGCCGTCTAATCAGGGTCTGTTCTGTTTGCTAATGGAATTTGATAGATCAGTTTCTTTACATTCTAAAATGGCTTCAGTGCTCCACCTTCCATGTTTCATTATATCTATTTTGTCCATGAATATTCAGTATTGAATAAATATACAACAGCGATAGGGTTAAGATGAGTTTTTGTATATATTCGAAGATTATAAGTTGAATAATATGTACAGTAAAACCTCTCTTAACCGACAGTTAAATTTAGTATGTATATCGGTCTTGGAGACAGGTGGCAGCTTAATCATGGGTGAAAGTCATACAGAAAGCTCCTAGAGGAGCTTTCTGCATGACTTTCACCCTGCATTAAGCAGCCACCTGCCTAAAAGTATCTAAATTATTATCTACTAGAATTCCGGTTAAGAGAGGTTATACTGTAGATGCTGAGGAAATACTTCTTTCGCCAATGGTGGGCGTTGACTGCAATTTATAATGTAACCAACTTACTTTAACTCTTCTTATTATAAGCGTGTATTGACCGGCATTTGTAAATAGTTTGGATCCAGATTAAATACCGAGTAACTCGGCGTCTCATCGGCATCCAAACTGTCCTCACACTCGGCAAATAGTTTCTCAATGGTTTAACAAATTTGAAATCAGTTGAAATTAAATACAATCAGAGATTGGGTAGACATTTTGTTTTCAGCCATGAGAAGGATTAGTTTTTAGTTTGCTTTTGGCGCATCGTTTATAACATTTTCAAATAGTCTGGATTTAAATAAAAACGTCTTATCGTTTTAAATCTAAGAAGAACCCGTATATTTGCAGTCAAGTAGTAAAAACAAGATTAACCCCTTACTTCACAGATACGCCATTTAACACCCGGTAACCTTTGCAAACAGTGTAGACCCATATCAGACATTTCCTTTAGGAGCCGTCTGATCTGGGTTTGCTCAGTTTGCTTTTTTGTAGATATTACAGTAAAACCCCTCTAATGCGACCACTTAATAAACAAACATGGATGTCTTCATAAGCAGGTGGTTGTTTAATGCTTTCTGCATAACTTCCGTCCTGCATTAAGTTAGCACCTGCCGTTGCCATTGTGAATTATGCCCCGTTTTGGCGGTCGCGCTAGAGAGGTTTTACTATATTTTTTTCCCAGTGCTGAAATATTTCTTGTTCATATGTCATTGTAACTATTAAGTTAAATTAACATTCATACGTACATTATTTGTTTTACATGAATACTCATGGAGTATTGGGTTTAATACAGCTATAGCTCCTGGTCATAAAGGCAATCGGTAGCTTAATGTAGGAAGAACGTTATACAGAATGCTCCTGCATTGCTTTCGTCTTGCATTAAGCTACCACCTGCTGTTAAAGACACTTGTGTTTATTCATTAACCCTTTTCCTGTTCAACATTTATTCAATATTTTGTCATCTCATTAATATTCATAGACAAAAGCAATAAGATGGAACATGGAAAAGGGATTTGTTTCATTATGGTGTATATATTGAGTAAAGTATTAATTTAGACTGCGATTTTGAAATTCTATAAGCAAACAGAGCAGACCCTGAGCAGACTGCTCATTCAGGAGCTGTCTGATCAAAGTCTACTCTGCTTTCAAAAGTTGTGAAAAGGTATTTCTGTGAGAGAAGGGGTTACAGGGAATGGTTCTGTATAAAGCCAGCGGCTATTCTACATGTAGCAGTTTGTCCAATGTGCTATAAGTTTAATAGACGAAATCTAAATTTCTTACTATGCATTTAACTTGCCTCCTATTTAGACAGATTGTAATAATACATGTAGTACACAGCTTAAAATTCGCATCACCATAAGCAAACAGAGCGGACCAAGATCAGACGGCTCCTATAGGTCGGGGTCTACTCTGTTTGCAAAGGCGTGAAATACGTTTATATGAAGGAAAGGATTAAATCGTTGAAGCCAGAAATCTAAAGACATTCGTCAGAATTGCCGGGGTTTTAGGTTTCTAACATGGGTCTGCCCTGTTTGCCAATGGAATTTGATATACATATATCTGTTTCTTTACATTCTCAAATGGCTACAATGTTCCACCTTTCCATATTTCATGATAACTATTTTATCCATGAATATTCAAAATGAATTGAAATTTGAAATAAACACAGAACGGGGAAAGGGTTAAGATAGAAGATGGTTGTTTGATGCAGAGTGAAAGTCATGCAGAAATATTCTTTAGGAACTTTCTGATAGACCTTCATCCTTCGTTAGACTACCACCTGTCTTATAGACTGGCATTGATACTACGCGTTCGATTTAGACGAGGGGGTTACTGTAAATTTATTTCATTTGTTTTGACAGAATTAAAATTTCAGAAAAACAACAACAGCATTTTTGTGTGTTATTTCTTCCATTATTCTTTACGCATGTTTTCAAAGACTTATGTTTTCTTACTGAATAAGAATAATAAATTTTACATTTTGGGGCCTGATTCAATTCCGAATCACATAATGTAACTGTCGGTGGGTAAATTTGTTTTAAAATACATGTATGACGACGTTTTGTCGCCATTTTAGCAATTGCATCACAAAAATATACGTGGCGTTTTAACTCGTTCACCGCCAATGTCACAAACATGCACCGGGACAAATAGTGCAGTCCCAGATCAGACGCCGCCTTTTCATTGCGGCGTCTGACCAGGGACTTCAATTTTTGTCTCAAACTATTTTTCTATGCCTGTGCTTTATTCCTTTGAAATTGCATTAATTTTATTTGGATCTATGCTGCTTGCTGTTGCAAATCGGTTGCTACCTTATCTTATTGGGCTGCGAAAGCAGCCCAATCTTATACGACTTTGAATTTCGACCATGATTTACTGCGGTCCTGTGTTTCTTTAAAAGCCAATCTTTTTAATAACCATGGTTTACTGTGATTTTGATTCATATATTTTTCCCAGCGGGGAGATATTTTTGTCGGGGTTATTTCTTTCATTTTTGCCACGACCCCATTTCAGTGAATGCTATTGAATTAGGTATACGTCATTAAAATCACGGTCTCAACCGTAGCGGTCAGCGTTATCCAAGGGCTATAGCGTTGGCTTAGGAAACGTGAGTTCGTGGATTCGTTCCTTGGTGGAAGCCAAATATTTTTTGTTCTCTCATTTTTTCTTAGCACCCTTAGTTTACGTGCTTTTGGTTTAAAACCATTTTGAACATAAAAAATATAAGTCCTTTGTTTACATTTTGGCTTTGTTAAAGTTATTTGTCGACCGTTTTTCATATTTCACTATTGTGCGTGAATTTGCTCTCATTTAATGGTATCTACGTCAGTGCGTTTCAGCAAAAAAATGAAAAAAAAACACATTGATCTGCGACGTTATGTGTATTATTGGTGTCATACACGGATATTGTACATCATAGTTCATTAAAACACCACCCCGTTTCTGCTATTAATTTATAGTCATGTTTTCCCCATATATATGTTAATTAAAAGTACTAAACAATAATGCCCCCTCTTTTTCTTCTATCCTGCTTAAAGACATGTTAGGCAGCCATTTTACGCTTGCGTAAAACCTTGCTTGTAGTTATTCTGTTAACTAGGCGACTGAGAAATGTATACCTTGGATGTCTTTATCAGTTGCGTTGATACACCTATTAATATGTATTAAGCTTAACCCTTAAAACGCTGAATTGTCAAATGAACTATTCAAAACTTCAAACAGGTAAAGCGTATGCTGAATATTTAGAGATTTTTTAAAAAGAAAAGTGTAACATGACAAACAGTGCAGACCCTGATGAGAGGGCTCCTCTTGGAGCCCTCTCATCTGGGTCTACACTGTTTGCAAATGACATTAGTGACTCGTGTCCCGCACTGTAAGTGTTAAGGATATATAGGTCGAAAGAAAAGTTTTCATATTCCAGGTTTCACACCACTTTCTTTCAGCTTCTCTAAAAGATGACACTATAGTGCTACTTAAGTGAAGTTCTGATTTGACGACGAAATACTCGGCGTCTCATCTGGACCAAAATTAGTCGTATAGAAATTTTTGGATTTACCCGTCACGTGCTAAGGGTTAACCATTTCAGTGCCATCAATGTCGTCTGCTTGACAGATTTTCATCTGCTGCAGTGTTCAGAGTGGGTGCTTGTTAATATTCTTTATAAAACAATAAACAGAGTGTCAAACAGTTTGGATTATGATGAGACGTCGAGTTACTCGGCGTCTCATCTGGATCCAAACAGTTTGCATATGATATAACATACCCGTCTTCAAGGCACACACAGGGGGTAAGCTTCAGTGTTGCTATGTGCCTATTACATATCATTGTGTCAATATTATTAGTCACTCTACAGGATGTCTTGATGGCTTCTGTGTCGGAAGTACTATATTGTATGATATAATGGATATTCGATATTTTCTCATCGTTTTATATCTTGGCCAGTTTTCTGCGGGTAACTATAATTATATCACATTGCAGAGAAAATCGTTTTGGTTTAAACATATTTTCATTTCTGTAATTTACAGCATGGATAAAAATGTACATAATTTCTAAGAAGTCCTGGAATGAAAGTTGGGAGCTTATTAAATTCCTCTCCTTGACTGACCAGAGCTGTTGATCATCACAACGAATTATAAACATTAACGACACATGAAAATTACAAACTTTTCAAACTATAATCAACGCTAGATGTATCTGTTGAATCGGGATGTAAAAGAACAATAAAAATGAAAGAAACAGAACGGTATGATTGAAACAAAAAGTGAAAATCTGAGGCGGATACAAACCATTTCGTGCGAAAAACAAGTAACATTGTCTATTTGAGTAGATGTAGATCTATATAATTATACCTGACGTTTCTGATTCATAGTAATTGAATTAAGACAAGAACCGTTTGGTTTTTACAATGTATTGCTGAGCTGCATGAACTCCGAAGAGAATAATTTTAGATTCGTTCTAGGTTTTGAGAAACTTTTGACTGAATGTAAAACAGCTCCGATCATGATGAGAAACTCGCATTCAAGCTGTTTGCGAATGTCAGTCAAGATCTGCCTTTAGAAGAGTTAGAGCAGATAAGTAAACTAAATACAGTAAAAAAAAGTATACGAAGTCAACATCCTGTATTGACAGTACGCAGTCAATATCCTTTAATTACTATACGCAGTCATCATCCTGTGATTCCTATACGCAGTCAAGATCGTGTAATTACTATGCACAGCCATCAATCTGTAATTACTATACACAGTCACCATTCCGTAATTACTGTACACAGTCAAGAACCTGTAATTATTGTACGCAGTCAACTTCATGCAATTAATATACGCAGTCAAAATTGTGTAATTACTATACACAGTCAACAATCTGTAATTACTATACGTAGTCAAAAAATGGCAATTGCTATACGCAGTCAACAATCTGCAATTACTATGCGCAGTCAACATTCTGTAATTAGTACACGGAGTCAACATCTTGTAATTACTATACGCAGTCAGCGATCTGTAATTACTATACGTAGTCTAGATTCTCTAATTACTATACACAGTCAACATTCCGTAATTACGGTACACAGTCAAGATCCTGTAATTATTGTACGCAGTCAACTTCATGCAATTAATATACGCAGTCAAAATTGTGTAATTACTATACACAGTCAACAATCTGTAATTACTATACGTAGTTAAAAATTGGCAATTGCTATACACAGTCAACAATCTGCAATTACTATGCGCAGTCAACATTCTGTAATTAGTACACGGAGTCAACACCCTGTAATTACTATACGCAGTCAGCGATCTGTAATTACTATACGCAGTCGACATCCTGTAATTATTATACGCAGTCAACATCCTGCTATTAATGTGCGTAGTCAACATCCTGTAATTACATATACAGTCAACATTCTTTAATTACTATACGTAGTCAACATTTTGTAATTACTATACACAGACAACATCCTGTAATGACTATACGCAGTCAACATCTTGTAATTACTATACGCAGCGAACATTCTGTAATTAGTATACGGAGTCGACATTATCTATTTACTATACGCAGTCAACATCCTGTAACTACTATACGCACTCAACATTCTGTAATTAGTATACGGAGTCAACATCCTGTATTTACGTTACGCAATCAACATCTTGTAATCACTATACGCAGTCAACATCCTGTAATTACTATACGTAGTCAATATTCACTAATTACTATACACAGTCAACAATCTGTAATTACTATACGAAGTCAACATTCTGTAATAAGTATACACAGCCAACATCGTGTATTTACCATATGCAGTCAACATCCTGTAGTTACTATACGTAGTCAATATTTTGTAATTAATATACGCAGTCAACAATCTGTAATTACTATACGAAGTCAATATTCTGTAATAAGTATACACAACCAACATCCTGTAATTACTATATGCAGTCAACATCCTGTAATCATCGTAGTCAACATCCTATGATTACTGTACGCCCTAAACATTCTGTAATTACTTTACGCAGTCAACAATATGTACTTACTATACGCAGTCAACTTCATGTAATTACTATATGCAGTCAGCAATCTGTAATTAGTCAACATCCTGTAAGTACTATACGCAATCAACATTCTGTAATTATTATAAGATGTCAACATTCTGTAATTACTATAAGATGTCAACATTCTGTAATTACTATACGCAGTTTACATCCTGTAATCGCCAAACGCACCAAATGCAATCACATTCGGCTACCTCGATTGACATGCGATAGAAACAGACATATTATACAATGTATTTCTTTTTTAGTAAAACAATAAAACAATTAAATAAGTCACCTTATGTAATTTCATGCATTTGCAAACAGAACAGACCAAGATCAGGCGGCTCCTGTAAGAGCCGTCCGACGAGGGTCTGCCCTGTTTTCTTATGAAATTATTAAATACATGACTTTACAGTTACTACTCATACAAAACATGTGAACATCTGCCATTATAAAAAATCAGCTAAGAAACATTCATGGTGTCATTAGTTCTTACATGAATATTCAACAGGGAACGATCTATATAAAAACTGTAATGCTTTTGAAATGTTTATAACTAACACAAGCTAATTTAGAAAATAGGGCATTTTCTGTAATGGTTTCATTTACCCGTTACACGACAGAGAAGCATATTTACGCATTTGCAAACAGAGTAGACTCAGATCAGATAATTCCTGTAGAATTTATATGATCAAGGTTCGTTCAGCTTGCATATGGAGTAATATACATTTGTACAGTAAAACCTCTCTTAACCGGCCGTTAAATTTAGTATGAATATCGGTCTTGGAGACAGGTGGCAGCTTAATGCAGGGTGAAAGTCATGCAGAAAGCTCCTCTAGGAGCTTTCTGCATGACTTTCACTCTGCATTAAGCAGCCACCTGCCTAAAAGTATCTAAATTCTTATCTACTAGAATTCCGGTTAAGAGAGGTTATACTGTACAATGCATCTGATTGTAGAGGTTATGCTATGGTAAAACGATTATCTAATTTAAAGTTATTAGTTCTTCTATGAAAAGTCATTAGGTAAAGGTTAACCCTTTCCCTGTTCTGTATTTAGGCCAAATTTCAATACCTACTGAATATTCATTAACATAATAGGTATAAAGAAATATGGAAGATTGAGCATTGTAGACATTTTAGAAAGTAAAGAAACAGATCTATCAAATTCTATTAGCAAACAGAGCAGACCCTGATCAGACGGATCCTGGAGGAGCCGTCTGATCTGGGTCTACTCTGTTTGCAAAAGCGTCAAAACACGTTTATATGAGGGAAAGGGTTAAACCATGTCCCTTATAAGGACGTGCTTTAGTACCTTTGCAAACAGAGTAAACTCAGATCAAAGACCTCCTGTAGGAGCTGTCTGTTCACGGTCTACTCTGTTTGCTGATGGAAAACAACAGATCTGATTCTGAAGTTTCTGTCACATCCAAAAGTATCGCTGTTAATGTGAAATTCTGAAACATCAGTCCATAATATTCATACGGTAATACATTCTTAAATTGATATTCCCAGGGGATAGGGTTAAACTTAAAATTGTGATAAATAAAATCTCGAGTATTCGAATTTTCTGTATAGAAGAATGTAGACCCTTTTAGGCAGGTGGCTGCTTAATGCATGGTGAAAAGTCATGCAGAAAGCTCCTAGAGGAGCTTTCTGCACGACTTTCACCGTGCATTAAGCTGCTACCCGTCTTAAAGATCGATACTAATGCGTATTTTAGTGTTCGAATAATCGAAATGCTACTGTATTTTCAGCCGCTATATACTATGGGGCCGACCTTCCGTATGCTGAAGACAAGTTGTATGGTCAGTTTGATGAGGACTTCATGTGGGGTGCTTCCACAGCTGCTTTTCAGATCGAGGGAGGTGTAAAGGATGGTGGTGAGCATTTTCGGCTTTACAATTTATCAATTAGAAACATACAGTAAAACCTGTCTTAAGCGGCCATACAAAAAAATTCTTTTTATGGGTCTGTAAGGCAGGTGATAGCTAATGCAGGGCAAAAGTAATTCAGAATGCTCCTATAGGAGCTATATTGCATTACTTTTGCCCTGCATTAAGCAACCACCTGCTTTTTAAGATTCATATATTCAGTAAAATGAATGGCCGCTTAAGACAGGTTATATTGTGTGTAATATATTATTTCACATACATGAACCTGTACAGTAAAACCATTCTAAAGCGACAACCAAAAACATATTTTATTCTTGGTTCCAAAAGCGGGTGGTCGCTTAATGTATGACGAATGTTATGCAAAGAGCTCCAGGTTAACCCATTCCCCCATATTGACGCTTTTTGACGCCTCTGTAAAAGTCACGTTTTGAAACCATTGTGATAAATAGAGCATTTGCTCCATAGGAGCAAATGCTCTATTTACCACAATGCTTTCAGAACTAAAATTTTCTAAAACTTTCCTTTTTTCTAGTTAAAGCTCCCTTTCGGTAGATTTATTCAAAGAGGTTGGATCTAAAAATACCTATGAGAGAATGGGTTAATAGTGTGCATGCAGATATAACGCCGGCATTTATTCTTTATATGGTAACTATAGACAGGTTCTACTGTATGTGACACAAGCAATGAATTTCTGTCGGTTGGATCATAACCTCTGCAAACAAAGTATTATTGTCGTATTATACTGTTTACCAGCTACATGTAAATATGTGATGCCCGTAATGATTGCCGCCGGCTACAGATTCTTGAATAAGATTTTCTGCCATGTTTCGTAACTCTATAGTATTTGAGCGTGAAATAACTTAGATCGAGATGAGACGCCAAGTTACCCGGCGTCACATCTGCATGCAAAACATACAAGCGGTAGCATAATGCAGAACAAAAGTTATGCCGAAAGCTCATTAGCATCTTTCTGTATTACTTTCATCCTGCGTAAGGAAAAGCTGGTTACTTAACGCAGGATGAAAGTAATGCAGATAGCTACGGTGAGCTTTCTGCTTAACTTTCGTCTTGCATTAAGCTACTACGTGTCTTGAAACCCCAGAATTAGAACTGTTTGGGTGTTACTGTACCTTGTTTCAGAGACGTCAAGAAAAAACCTATATGTAAATGATACTGAAACTCGTTCACAGGGCGCGGACCGAGCGTGTGGGACGTGTTTTCTCACATTCCCGGCAGAGTCTTAGATAACGCCACTGCAGATATCGCCTGTGATAGCTACCACAAGTACCCCGAGGACGTCAACGTGCTGAGAGCATTGAAGGTATTGCTTTTATTCATAAGACATGTGAGGGATATATGCCCGGACGCGATAGTGACCGTGAAATATCATTTTCCCCGCCAATTGACCTTACTGGTACATGTGTAGCTAAATCCTTACCACTCTACACCTTTGAGATAATATTCTATGGAAAGAAAATAAAATGGTTCAGGTTTGAATTCAAACTAGGACGACTCAGAAGCATCATATAGCTCTCATATTAAACATGTAACCACAATGCATTTTCTGGTTTGACTTGTCATTTGTTTGGGAAAATTAAAGTACCATGTGCTGTCTACTTAATCCGTCGCATCCATTTTATCATATTATGCTGTGATTAGTTTAGTTTGATCGTGGTCTACATCGTGTCCAAAGCAAATTACAATAATACTCACCCCGACATACGTATCAAGAAAATAATCACCTTTAACACTTTCCCTGTTCTACATGTAGTCCAATTTTAAATACCTGCTAAATATTCATGCACGAAGAAATTATACTGAAATATGGAAGGTATAGCATTGTAGCCATTTTACAAATTTTGAAACAGATCTATCAAGATCCTTTAGCACACAAAACAGATCCTGATCAGACGGATCAGGAGCCGTCTAATCTGTGTCTAAAAGACGTATACATGAGGGAAAGGGTTAACATATGTTTTCACCCGCATGTATCATGTACCAAAATAATCAATCAGCCGCCCAAATGGAATGTACATCACAACGGTGTTTTATTCAGAAGAATTCAATAAATGTTATTAGAATATTGAATTCATAACACGACTTTGACAATACAGCAAAACCCCCTCTAAACCGGACGTTAGATTTGGTATAAATATCGGTCTTGGAGACAGGTGGCAGCTTAATACATGGTGAAAGTCATACTGATCGCTTCTCTAGGAGCGTTCTGCACGAATTTCATCCTGCATTAAGCAACCACCTGCATAAATGTATTTAAATTGTTTTCTACTAGAATTCCGGTTTAGAGGGATTTTACTATATACATGTATTATATTTTTATTGTTTGCCATTCTGTAAGAAGTTTTAACCTTTTATGTGACAGAATAATAATTTTT
The DNA here is from genome assembly GCA_963576725.1 of Azorinus chamasolen. Classification (NCBI taxonomy): domain Eukaryota; kingdom Metazoa; phylum Mollusca; class Bivalvia; order Cardiida; family Solecurtidae; genus Azorinus; species Azorinus chamasolen. Next base: position 77,289,893 of record OY755240.1, on the reverse strand, counting down.
TAATCAAAATCAAATGAAATATATCAGTATTACCCTGTCGGCTTCCTACCCCCCCCCCCCCCCCAAATAAAAACAAAAAACAAACACAACCCCCCCCCCCAAAAAAAAAAAAAACAACAAAAAAACCCAAAAAAACAACAACAAAAAAAAACACTAAAATGGCGGACTTTTATAATCCCGATGTTTATTAGCAAATTATTGTAAGTATGCAAGCGATGGTCAGTGTAAAACGTTTATCGTTTTTATAACCAAAGTTTCCCTGTTTTTCCTTTCCTTTTATGTGAAAAATAAAATCTCACGATTTGATGTTAATTTAGTACTGGTTTTATCACATAACCTCCCTTGTATTCGAGTTAATATAGCCATCACATATTTCTCTATATTACACACGTTTAAAGGGGAAGTCCCAGCATTCGACGCGTTTCAATACTACCTAAAATATATGCAAAACTCATTTGTTTATATGCTGAAAAGTAGTATATCGCAAGAAAACCTATCCAATAAATGTTGAAAATAATAAAACATCCATGTATTTGATATCGACGATGCCGATTTTAATCCCCGATGTTTCAGTTTTACATGTACTCGGGTTGAGTTTTAGTTTCGTATCCGTTCGCGCTATTCGCTTCTCTCAGACCACTTCCGAGAAAACTGGTACGTACACAATGGAGGGATCGCATTGGCAAAACGTGGACAATTTGAACGGAAAAGGCCGACAATACTTGTAGAACAAAAATGATAAGTATTGATGAAATCGGGTTGTTTTGTATCACAGGGGCATTTTTCGATATAAGTTCAAATTGACAATCTTCATAATAATGATTGAACATAACAAACACAAAGTTTTGTTATCTCGTATTATTGAAAATATGCGTTCAATGTAGGGACTTCCCCTTTAATTTAAGCTGTAACGTCATGTAGAAAGTTGAAATATACATGTAGGAGCAGTCAAAAATGCAATTTTAGTCCAAATAAGTTATGTGATGAAAAGAATAATGATGCTCCCCCATAGTCAATTTGTACAAACTGGTATTAAATTCGTCTTAGAAAAAGTCATTAAGTTCGCCAGAGGCCTGCTTAATACCATTTCCAAGACTGGTTTGATATCAGTTTGTACAGAATCACTACTCGCAACATATGTATATATAAAACTCGTTGACTAAAAATAATATGTGTTGCTATTTTGTGTTATATAAATACAAACAACTCGTTGGAAATAAACACATATACAGTATAACCCTTCTAATGCGACCACTTAATGAATAAACATGAATAAACATGGATGTCTTCATAAGCAGGTGGTTCCTTAATACAGGACAAAAGTAATGCAGAAAGCAATACAGAAAGCTCCTCTAGGAGCTTTCTGCATTACCTTTGTCCTGCATTAAGCTACCACCTGCATCTAGCACCCAGAATTTAACTTCTTTTAGGTGGTCGCATTAGCGGGATTTTACTGTATTAAATTATCGGTCAAATTTATTTAACAGGTGACGCATTACAGATTTTCAATGTCGTGGTCTAGAATGTTTCCAAATGGGTCAGTGTCCGATCTAAACCAGCAAGGAGTTGATTATTACAATCATTTAATTGACCTTCTGATGGCAGCCAACATAGTTCCTATGGTGACACTGTCCCACTTCGACCTTCCCCAAGCGCTTCAAGAACTGGGAGGCTGGCCGAATCCAGACACCGCAGACGCTTTTGAAGCTTACGCTGATTTTTGTTTCAAAACATTTGGAGACAGGGTAAGGACTAGAAGTGTTCATTTGTTCATTATTTTTTCCAATTAATGTAAAGAGCTGATTCTTTGCCATTGTTCCATCATTTACATGAAGTCGGTAACTAGTAGCATGTACATTACATACATGTATATTTATGTACATAACATAGAAGCACTTAGAAGTATTTAATGTTTTCTTCTTCAGGTGAAATACTGGATTACCATTAACGAGCCAATGATTACCTCTTATTGGATATATTCAGCCGACGTTGAAAAATCTAAAAACGGTAAGATCTGGCATGGATACAATACAATGTGAGTAATCAGGACTATACATGTTGGGGTAGAACTTTTTAGTTTTAGATTTCGCCATATCAGTAACAGAAATAATAACATATGCTAAACACATGAGCCCAAACATGCATTGCAGACATGTCGGCTGATTAGTGACAAAATATGTGTGTTTTGGTTAGTGCAACATTGGCGTGGTTTGGTTAATGACAACACAGGTGTGGTTTGGTTAGTGACAACAGAGTTGTGGTTTGGTTAATGATAACAGTGGTCGTGGTTTGGTTAGTGACAAAATATGTGTGGTTTGGTTAGTGACAACATTGGCGTGATTTGGTTAATGATAACAGTGATATGGTTTAGTTAGTGGTAACAGTGGCATTGTTTGGTTAGTATTGACGATGGCTTGGTCTGGTTAGTGACAACAGACTTGTGGTCTGGTTAGTGATAAATGTAGTGTGGTTTGGTAATTGACAATAGTGGCGTGGCGTGGTTAGTAATAACGATGACCTGGATCTCTTGGTGACAACGGTGGTGTGGTTTGATTAGTGAAAAAAGAGGTGTGGTTTGGTTAGTGGCAACAATGGTGTGGTTAGGTTAGTAATAACGATGACCTAGTTTGGGTAGTGGCAACAGACGAGTAAGTTGGTTAGTGACAGCAGACTTGTGGTTTTGTCAGTGACAACAGTGCTTTGGTTATATTAGTTTAAGTCGAGATTTGGCTTAATTAGTGACAACGGTGACGTAGTTTGGTTGGCGATATCGTGACGTTGTTTGGTTGGGAAACAGTGGTGGAGTTGTGTGGTTAAGGACGACAGTGGCCTGGTTTGAGTAGTTACCACATTGGTGTTGTTTTTTGATTGGTTAGTGACAACAGTAGTGGTGTTTGGTTAGAGACAACAGTGGTTTGGTTTAGCTAGTAACAGTAGTCATTTTGCTTGTTTTGTTTGTTTAATGACAGCAGTGGCGTGGTTTGGTTAATGACAGCAGTGGCGTGGTTTAGTTAGTAACAACGATAGCGTGGTTAAGGTTTTGACAACGGTGGTTTGGATTGGTAAGTGAAAAAGGGGTGTGCATTGGTTAGTGACAATATTTGCGTGCTTTGCTTAGTGACAACTGAGAAGGGGTGGTTCGGTTAGTGACAACAGTGATGTGGTTCAGTTAGTGATAACAGTGGTGTGCTTTGCTTAGTGATAACAGTGGCGTGGTTCGGTTAGTGTTGACACCGCGTGGTTTGGTAAGTGACAACAGACATGTGGTTTGTTTAGTGAAAACAGACGTGTGGTTTAGTCAGTGACAACAGTAGTTTGGTTTGGTTAGTTACAGTAGTGGTTTTGCTTAATTAGTTACAACAGTGACGTAGTTTGGTTTTGGACAATAGTGACATGGTTTGGCTGGGAAATAGTGGTGTGGTTGTGTGGTTGATGGCGACAATGACCTGGTTTGAGTAGCGACCACATTGGTGTGACTTTTGTCACTGACCGTTCCAAGGCGGTACTTCCATCTTCCTCCTATTGTATGTTTGTTTTGTCTTTGTGCGTCTCTTGTTGTTTTTTCTACCTATGTACATTTGCTGTTTCCTTGTGTTGCTGTTCGGGCGAGTGTTTGTTCTGTATGTGGTGTTTCCTGCATGACTCATTTTTGTACTTTTATTGTTGTTAATGACAACAGTGGCGGTGTTTGGTAATAGACAACGGTGGTTTGGTTTGTTTGTTTAATGACAACAATGGCGTGATTTGGTTAATGGCAACAGTGGCGTGGTTTGGTACGTAACACCGATAGCGTGGTATGGTTTATGAAACGGTGGTTTGGATTGGTAAGTACAAAGGAGTTTTGATTTGGTTAATGACAACAGTGGTTTGCCTTGCTTAATGACAACAGAGGTGTGATTTGGTTAGTGATAACAGTGATCGTGGTTTGGTTAGTGACAAATATGTGTGGTTTGGTTAGTGACAACAGGCGTATGGTTTAGTTAATCAAAATAAACGTGCGGGTAGTTTAGTGACAACAGACGTGTGGATTGTTTCGTAATAACAGACGTGTGGTTTAATTAGCGACAACAGTGGTGTGGTTTGGTTAGTTGCTTTTGTTTTCAAATTTGACACTTTATGTGTATATGTCAACGATTCCTTTGGACACATTATACTTACTCTATTACCTGATAAATATTTGTATAAGAAATAATGACATTATGGATACTATTAGCTGACTTTATAATAGCATATGATGACAGGATGTTTTTCTCTCCGTCATAGGTATGCGAGGGCCTAAGGGTGTGTTTGGTTAGTTTTAATAGTGGTTTGGCTTAATTAGTGACAAATGTGCCGTTGTTTGGTTGGGGGACAACAGCGATGTGGTCCGTTTGGTTGATGGCGACAGTGGCTTGGTTTGAATAGTGACCGCATTGGTGTGTTTTTTAGTGACAACAGTGATGTTGTTTTGTAAGAGACAACACTGGTGATTTGAAAGTAGGCTGTTGCTTCATGCAGTAATGCAGAAGTCTCATACGGGAGCTTTCTGCATAACTTTTGTCCTGTATTATTTTACCACCTGCCGTTAAGACCCATCTATATACCTCTTTTGGGGAATGATATTAGCGAGGTTTCGATGCACATTTATGGACAAGTGTACTTAGAGATGCAACTCAAATGGGTTAATTCTATCCGTCAACATAAATATTTTCCATATTTCAGGCACGTCTGGGGTTTTATGTTACCAGGCCGGCCACACATTTATCCTCGCCCATGCCAAGGCTTACAGAAGATATGAGAAATACTACAAAACCTCGCAAAAAGGTACAGAATAGTCATAGTACAATATAAGATACACTTGATTGGGCCAGAGGACCAGGGACACACTAACTTCGCAAACAAGTGTAGAACCAGTCGCGAAATTGAATGCGATGGCTGAATAACTGCAGTTGACGAAAAACGGCTGTTTTTGACAAATTTTAATTTACAATCCTGAGCAGACGCTGCTTGCTAATGCAGTAGAATGTCTTAATTTTCACTGGTTATAAATGCCATGTCTTTTTATTGTATAACGCCCCGGAAATACACTGTATGGTGTTTTGAATGTCGATTTGTGGTTCATAGATATGTATAGTTCCGTTATGAATATAATTTATATATATTACCCAATGCTGTATGAATGCAAGGAATGCCGCTTTCCGGGGATTTTTCAGCAGTGATACCATTTCCTTCATATAGACTCAGTTTCACGCCTTTGCAAACAGAGTAGACCCAGATCAGACGGCTCCTGTAGGAGCCGTCTGATCAGGATCTGCTCTAATTGCTTATGAAATTGTAATATATCTGAATCTACAGTTTATACCCAATACCAAAACATCTTGTAATCATATACAAAATCATCTAATTAATATTCATAATGTCATTATTTCTTACATGAATATGTAACAGGGAAAGGGTCAATATAGGAAAACAAATAACAGGAAAGAGAGAATCAACAGATTGCCATTTGTGTTCATAATTATTTTGTTATAGAACATATTACATGCGTCGCTATTTTCAGGTCAAGTTGGTATCTCTTTAAACTGTGATGGCTGGTTCCCGAAAAACAAGTCAAACCCAGATGACGTGGCTGCGGCAGATAGGGGGTACCAGTTTTACCTTGGGTGGTTTGGGAATCCCATATTTGGTGAAGGAGATTACCCCGAGGTCATGAAGACTAAAATTGCAGAGAAAAGCAAAGAACAGGGATTTCAAATCTCTAGGCTACCTGAATTCACAGAGGAAGAGAAGAAGCTTGTTAAAGGTACAATGTAGTAATTCTTAGAGATTGATTTAATTCTGAAACTGTTACGTTCCCGCCATACAATGTCTTGGGAATATAGTGTTGCCTTCTTTCGTTCTTCCGTACTTACGTCATAACGGTTGTTTTGATTATATCTCCTATAGTATATCACCAAGGATCTAGTGTATGAATACATCGTGGAATTACGGAGTGTCGCATACACATTTCTGGTCTGTGATCAGCAACCCTTCTATTACATCAGGCGAGCCCAGCCACCTATTGTTCTATAATGATTTTATTTTACATGGATTACATATTTGGTAATACAATATTTCACCAAGGCCAGCCCAGCCACCCTTCACTCTACTACACCAAGGTCAGTCCAGCTACCATTCACTCTATTACAACAATGCCAGCCCAGCCACCATTCGGTCTATTAAACCAATACCAGCTAAGCCACCATTTGCTCTATTGCACTAAGGTCAGTATATCCACTCGTCGCTCTAGTACACCAAGACCGGTCTATTCATCCTTCGCTATATTATACCAAGGTCAGCACATTCATAAACCTTCTCTTGATTACACCAAATACAGCCCTGCCATCCGTAACACTATTGCACCAAGGCCAGCCTTGTCACTCTGCTGTATTTCACCACTGTCAATCCTTCCACTTTTCGTTACATCGCACCAAAGCTAACCCATTCACATATTGCCAAAGACACAAAAACCAGCCCACCTTTCGCTCTATGGCAACACGCCCAGATCAGTAACCATTGGCTCTGTTGCACCAAGAGCAGTCCAGCCATCTTTCGCTCTATTACACCAAGGCAAGCAAAACAATGCATTACTGTTTTACAATCTGGCCAACCCAGCCACTATTATACCAATGCTAGCTCAGTCATCTTTCGACCCATAACACCAAAGTTAGTCCAGCCACCATTTGCTCCATTACATCAAGGCCAATCCAGCCATCCTTCGCCCCATTTCATCAACGCTAATCCAGTCGTCCTTTGCTCTGTTTCAGCAAGACCAGTCCCCCAATAGGAGTTTTCTGCATTGCTTTTGCCTTGCATTAAGCAATAACATGATTTTATGACGCATGTGTTCAATGAATAAATGGCCGCTTATGACAGGGTCTATTGCAGTTTTGGACATTCGACGATTGTTGTTAATCCTTAGATTTTTGATTTGCCTTTTTTTTCAAGTGTTACCGATAAAGCAAATGCCGTCTTGTTTTGTTTCATTCTTTATATATCACGTGTAAGACCTGGCAATCAAATATTTCTGTATATATATTTATGTATATATGTAGCTGTATTGTTATATGTGGAGAGGGATACACAGGATATATCTCATCAGAATCTGCACTATCTCCTAAATCGGCCTTTTTGCTGATTTTAGAGGGTTACAGCTAATTTTTATACTTGCTTATAAAACGATCATTGTATTCACTACGGATGCCAGTCTAAACTTTCATAGGGGAAGTAATCCTGATTTATCTGGTACGTTTGCTTATTGTAATGGTGCTTTCCCTTGCTCACCTAATGACTTTACTGACGTTTCTATATTCAGTATTTTATGGTAGACTCTAACTTAAACGATTTAATCTGTTTAATATGCAAGAAATATCAATTTAACCAAGCAGGCACGTGCGTTATAATTATGTTTTACATTTTACTCCATGAATATGGCATATTTTCACAAGAAATTGTAGAATCATATCTATATTATTCAATAAGCAAATATAGCAGACTCAGATCAGACGGCTCCTATAAGATCTACCCAGGGTCTACTCTGTTTGCAATGGCATAGACATGATTAATTATATAGTAAATGGTTAACTTAATGAATGTACAGTAAAACCTCTCTATAACGACCACTAAATTGTGTTAATTAGCTGGTATGTTTGGCAGATGGTTGCTTAAAGCAAGGTGAAAGTAAAACAGAACGCTCCTATAGGAGCGTTCTGTTTTACTTTCACCTTGTTTTAAGCATCCACCTGCCTTTAACACAAACTATTTGATGTAATTTAGTGGTCGTTATAGAGAGGTTTTACTATAATCAGTTTATGTATATGCTAGTCTAATATCATGTCTCTATACCTATTATTCTCATATATACGTTTTAGATCGGAAAATAGCTCACAGGGTTGTGTTAATTGTTATGTTATACATGTAACCGTCGTGAAATAAAAGTTAATGGTCTTGCAGAGCTACAGATAAAGTGCGTACTGAAATACTAAAATTGTCATTTCTCTACCAAACCCTATGTTGTGACCACTCTTTAGAATCATCTCGAAAAAGTAATTGTCGAAAATATTTTAATTTACGCATCTTATCTGGACATCTATTCTTGTATCGTGTATCTTGTAGTATCTTGTATCGTGTATCTTGTAGTATCTTGTATCGTATATCTTGTATCAGTGTCATTGACTGTCATGTATGAAATTTCAATTTTCTGATCCAATGAGTAAGTGAGTGAGTTTCTATAGGCAGCGCTGATTTCATGGGTATCAACCACTACACGTCCAGTCTGGCTTATAAACACGTATTCAACAACAGTAACCCAGCCTTCATGGAGGACTATGACGTCAAGACTATACAGGACACTGATTGGACAGGGTAATGTGAACGTTTCCTGGTTTAACCCTTTTGTCGAATTAGGCAAAACGTGATAACTTTTACAAACAGTTTGGATCCAGATGAGACGGTGAGTAACTTTGTGTCTCCTCGGGATCGAATCTGATTAACATCGATTATATTTACGTAATGCCTAGGTCACACATTCACGGATCACCTCGCCGGTTCCGCTACGGATTAAATCTCACGGATGACCCCGGAAATGCCAATTTCCGTAGTGCGCTACGGATGCACACAATGGTGTGGCAACGGGCTTTGCGGTCACACATCCACAGAGTTTACGCCGGTGTAACGAAGTAAAGTGACCCCCATAGAATACTGACCCCCCGGTCACTATTCTTCAGAAAAAGCGACCCCCTTTCTGAAAAATATAGACTCCCCTCTGAAAAATAGTGACCCCCTCCGCGATATATCTATAAAATATTGACCCCCGCCCCAATTATTACTAACAAATTAGTAACCATTGTAAATACTTGAATACCTAATATTGTTGCGGCTGCAGTTTTTGTTGTTGTTGCTGCAGCATCGGGTGGGTGGGTATGTGTGGGTGTGTGGGTGTGGTAGCGTGTGTGTGTGTGTGTGTGTGGGGGGGGGGGGGGGGGGTAAACGAAATTTAACGAAAACGCTTTATTATTTAGAAACTGTCAATATTTTGAAAAATGTTGACACTAGCAGATGAGTGACAGTGGGTGTGAAGTAGTAGTTGTATTAGTAGAAGTAGTGGTAATATAACTTATCTTAAGGGGACATTTACAATGCATTTTGAGTATAACAACCTTTTCTGTGCGATCTAATAAATGGTTCTATACTTCTAACAGCGACCGACCTTACTTGTCAAATCATGTTTTTAAATCTTTACAGTAAGTAAACTGTTCTTTTTATAAAGGCAAATACTATTACTTGTGTATTTTATTTTGTACCCTTGAGTAATAATTCCCAATATAAACGAACACAAACGCAAATTAAGTTCAATTGAATATAAAAGGATAAAAGTTGACGATTAATCTCAGTCTGATTGGCAAACTGTTTTGAAACTCAACAGGTGCTGATACTTTCGATGTCATACATTTGACTTACTAGGCAGCCACAAATAGGTGACGAACACACAAGGAAAACTATCTTCTCTAGGTTATGTTATGAATAGAATATAAGATTCGTGTTCGTGATTTATTGGATCTATTAAACTCGTCCTTTCAGACAAAAATAAACACGCAACAAATCTTTGCTGTGTGGTTTTCTACAAAGCTCGTTTAAAACAAAAGTAAAAACATTATGAACAACTAATCTAATGTTTATTATCTGCAGAGGACAATGGCCTGTTACAAATGTACACACTATATTGCTATGGTATATGTCACACGTGCTTGACCTTTTATATAAGGAAATCAACAGCATCTCTTCGACAATAATTAACACAATTCTCTATAAATTAAATTGTATTCCGATGTTGTGTAGGGGTGTGTGGGTGCGTGCGGAAGGGTGTTTATTTACTATAAGTGATTGTTACGTGCATGTGTGTGTGTGTACATGCGCGCGCGTGCGTGTGTGTGCTAGTCTGTACGAACAATGATTACAAGTCGTATTACTTGGCGTCCATTGTGCGCATTAGTCATGATATATTAAACGGGGCTCAAAATGATATTACTAGGGGTCACACATCTGTAACAATTATGACCAAGGTTAAATATTTTTTTCGAAATACGTGAAACCCTTTCTTTAAAGTATACTTGAGGCAAATTAAAGTTGCTGGTGTTGTTCAAAATATCACGAAGGTGGGCCAAAGCATTATTACCGGGGATCATTATTGTTTAAAAAATACTGACCGGGGTTCGATATTCTTCAGACAAAAATTACACCCATCCTTTCTACAACATACTTGAGTTCAATTAGCATTGGGCGCATTGGTCATTATATAATAAACGTGGCTAAAAATAATCTATGAAAGGGGGTCACTACATCTGTAAGAATTATAACCAAGGTTAAATATTTTTCGAGTAAAGTTAAACCCTTTCCTTAAATTATACTGGAGATAGATTAGAGTTTCAGGGAGTTGTTCAACATATCATGAATTTGTGTCAAAGCAATATGACCGGGTGTCGCTATTTTTTAAAAAATACTGACCGGGGGTCAGAATTCTTCAGAAAATGTGACCCCCTATGTACAAAATGCTTGGGTTCAATTAACATTGTGCGTTGTTGCAACCTGAATTGCAATAACAACCGGAATTGTAATAAAGTTTATTACAAAACTGGTTATGATGCGAAAACGTTATTACAATTGGTGGTCAACCTGAATTGTAATAACAACCTGAAGTGTAATAAAATTATATTTAGTCTGTATTTGTGTGTCTATGTGAGTATGAATGTGCGCACGTGCTAGTATGTTGATAGTATGTGTATGCGTGTAGTTTGTATGGGAGGGGCGCATGCGTGTGCGCGCATGTGTACATGTATGAAGTAATACATAAGATATTCTAGATGATAGTACAACGACTTAGAAATTTTTATTACAAAACTGGTTATGATGCGAAAACATTATTACAATTGGTGGTCAACCTGAATTGCAATAACAACCTGAAGTGTAATAAAATAATTTTGTGTCTGTATTTGTGTGTCTATGTGAGTATGAATGTGCGCACGTGCTAGTATGTTGATAGTATGCGTATGCGTGTAGTTTGTATGGGAGGGGCGCATGCGTGTGCGCGCATGTGTACATGTATGAAGTAATACATCAGATATTCTAGATGATAGTACAACGACTTAGAAATTTTTATTACAAAACTGGTTATGATGCGAAAACATTATTACAATTGGTGGTCAACCTGAATTGTAATAACAACCTGACGTGTAATAAAATAATTTTGTGTCTGTATTTGTGTGTCTATGTGAGTATGAATGTGCGCACGTGCTAGTACCGGTATGTTGATAGTATGTGTATGCGTGTAGTTTGTATGGGAGGGGCGCATGCGTGTGCGCGCATGTGTACATGTATGAAGTAATACATCAGATATTCTAGAAGATAGTACAACGACTTAGAAATTTTTATTACAAAACTGGTTATGATGCGAAAACATTATTACAATTGGTGGTCAACCTGAATTGTAATAACAACCTGAAGTGTAATAAAATAATTTTGTGTCTGTATTTGTGTGTCTATGTGAGTATGAATGTGCGCACGTGCTAGTATGTTGATAGTATGTGTATGCGTGTAGTTTGTATGGGAGGGGCGCATGCGTGTGCGTGCATGTGTACATGTATGAAGTAATACATCAGATATTCTAGAAGATAGTACAACGACTTAGAAATTTTTATTACAAAACTGGTTATGATGCGAAAACATTATTACAATTTGGTGGTCAACCTGAATTGCAATAACAACCTGAAGTGTAATAAAATAATTTTGTGTCTGTATTTGTGTGTCTATGTGAGTATGAATGTGCGCACGTGCTAGTATGTTGATAGTATGTGTATGCGTGTAGTTTGTATGGGAGGGGCGCATGCGTGTGCGCGCATGTGTACATGTATGAAGTAATACATCAGATATTCTAGAAGATAGTACAACGACTTAGAAATTTTTATTACAAAACTGGTTATGATGCGAAAACATTATTACAATTGGTGGTCAACCTGAATTGTAATAACAACCTAAAGTGTAATAAAATAATTTTGTGTCTGTATTTGTGTGTCTATGTGAATATGAATGTGCGCACGTGCTAGTATGTTGATAGTATGTGTATGCGTGTAGTTTGTATGGGAGGGGCGCATGCGTGTGCGCGCATGTGTACATGTATGAAGTAATACATCAGATATTCTAGATGATAGTACAACGACTTAGAAATTTTTATTACAAAACTGGTTATGATGCGAAAACATTATTACAATTGGTGGTCAACCTGAATTGTAATAACAACCTGAAGTGTAATAAAATAATTTTGTGTCTGTATTTGTGTGTCTATGTGAGTATGAATGTGCGCACGTGCTATTTTCAGACGTCAAACTTTGCTTGTCTTCAGCTTTCTTAGAATAATAATAAATTATTTTTCATAAATTTAACACAGTTCTCTTGGAACAACTTTTTGACATGCTTAGTGTTCTTTGTTAAACTGTGCGTCGCTTTTCATGGCGAGTGTACTCTTGTTGAATATTTGTAGGACTGCAAAAAATCGTAATTTGGAAACGTCTTTTTCAAAAAAGAATATATAATGGTCCATTACGTCATTAACCCTTTCACTGCTCTATGTTTATTCAAATTTTCAATACCTGCTGAATATTCAGGGACAAAACAGTTATAACGAAATATGGAAGGTGGAAATTGTTACAATTTTGGAAAGTAAAGAAACAGATCTTTCAAAGTCCATTAGCAAACCGAGCAGACCCTGATTATCTTGGTCTACTCTGTTTGCATATACGTGAAAACATGTTTAATTTAGGGAAAGGGTAATATGTAAATGTTAATGCTGGCTTATATACGTTCAGATAGTTTATAAAATACGCAATTGTTTACGAAAAGTTAATGGACCTATATTCAAAAGGCATAAAATTAAAATTTGACAAATATGCAGTCTGCCATTGTAAGCAGAAAATAATAATGCAATGAAAGGGACATTTAACCCATTACTACACAATACGCCTTTTAACGCATATTAATTCTCAATACGAAAAGTAGTCCTTACCTAGGACATTCTGAACATGAATCATTATTATGCACTATAAGAAATATTTCCTATATCCTAGCAGATGGTAGCTTAATGTAAGGTGAAACCTAGGCATAATGCTCCTTCGGGAGCGTTCTGATTTACTTTTAACCTGCTTTAAGAGATACTCCATACCTTCAAAAGTAGAAAAGGGTTGCAATTTTTGCTTTCGAAGGATCACCTCTCTTCAGAATTTATAATTTTCACAACAGCTCTACATCAAAATAGATCCACATCTGTTCCAATACACTACCATGGTTTAATGATATTGCAATGCGATTGTGTTTAGTTTCGTTCAAACTGGAAAGAATAGCGTATTCCAAATTGTAATAGTAAAAGTGGTGGTAGTAGAAGCAGCAATAGTTGCAATTGCAATAGAAGTAGTAATGGCGCTAATATTATTAGTAGAAACATCAATGTAATATAAGTAGGTGTAATGGTAGTAACAGAAAAAAATTCAGCTGTAGTAGTAGTAGTTTGTTGTAGTAGTTTGTTGTAGTAGTTGTTGTGTTACAGAATGTACAAACAACAGTACCAGTAGTAATAGTAATATAAGTAGTAGTAATAATAGTAGTAGTAACAATGATCGCTATAGTAGTTTTAGAAGTGGTATAAGTAATAGCCAAACGCGTTGTTGTTGTTGTATTAGTGGAAGTACGGGTTCTTGTAGTATTACATTTGGGAAGACGTTATCCTTTTCTTATGAACACGTTTGTAAAAAAAAAACAAACTTGTTTCCTTCGCAAACATTTTAGAGCAAGATCAGGCGCTAGGTAATCCGGCCAATCAGATACAAAATAAAACATCAGAAATATCAAGAGTTGTCATTGTCTATATTAAATTACACTGTGTTTAGTTTTGTTTAAAGAGAAAATATTTTTTCCCAGTGTACAATAAGTACAGGTTAAATAAAATCGAGTAAGGTTAAATTCTGTCTTAAATTATACCAGAGGTAGATTAAGTTGGCAGGAGTTGGTCAACATATCATGAACGTGTGTCAAAGTACTATGACCGGGGTCGCTATTTTTTTAAAAATACTGACCGGGGGTCGATATTCTTCTGAAATATGTGACCCCCTGTGTACAAAATACTTGGGTTCAGTTAGCAAGGCGCGCATTAGCCATGATATGACAAACAGGGCTGAAATTGCTATGACCGGGGATCATAACATCTGTAATTATGACCAAAGTTATATAGTTTACGAGTAAAGTTAAACCCTTTCTTTAAATTATACAGGAGGTAGATTAAAGTCGCGGGAACTGTTCAACATATCATGAACGTGTGTCAAAGTACTATGACCGGGGTCGGTATTTTTTAAAAAATACTGACCGGGGGTCGATATTCTTCAGAAAATGTAACCCCCTATGCACAAAATACTTGGGTTCAATCAGTATTGCGCGCTTTAGTCATTACAGAATAAACACGGCTGAAATTGCTATGACCGGGGGTCACTACACCTGTAAGAATTGTGACACAGGTTAAATAAAATCGAGTAAGGTTAAATTCTGTCTTAAATTATACCAAAGGTAGATTAAGTTGGCAGGAGTTGGTCAACATATCATGAATGTGTGTCAAAGTACTATGACCGGGGTCGCTATTTTTTAAAAAATACTGACCGGGGGTCGATATTCTTCAGAAAATGTGACCCCCTGTGTACAAAATACTTGGGTTCAGTTAGCAAGGCGCGCATTAGCCATGATATGACAAACAGGGCTGAAATTGCTCTGACCGGGGATCATGACATCTGTAATTATGACCAAAGTTATATAGTTTACGAGTAAAGTTAAACCCTTTCTTTAAATTATACAGGAGGTAGATTAAAGTCGCGGGAACTGTTCAACATATCATGAACGTGTGTCAAAGTACTATGACCGGGGTCGCTATTTTTTAAAAAATACTGACCGGGGGTCGATATTCTTCAGAAAATGTGACCCCCTATGCACAAAATACTTGGGTTCAATTAGGATTGCGCTTTAGTCATTACAGTATAAACACGGCTGAAATTGCTATGACCGGGGGTCACTACATCTGTAAGAATTATGACCAACGTTAAATAAAATCGAGTAAAATTAAACTCTTTCCTAAATTATACTGGCGGTAGATTAAGTTCGCGGGAGTTGTTCAACATATCACGAACGTGTGTCAAAGCACTATGACCGGGGTCGATATTTTTTTTATAAGATATTGACCGGGGGTCGATTTTCTTTCAGAAAATGTGACCCCTATGAACAAAATACTTGGGTTCAATTAGCAGTGCGCGCTTTAGTCATGATATAATAAACGCTGCTCAAATTGCTATGACCGGGGGTCACTTCATCTATAATAATAATGACCAAGGTTAATTTTTTTCGAGTAAAGTTTAACTTTCTTTAATTATACTGGAGATAGATTAAAAAGCACTATGACCGGGGGTTGCCCTTTTTTAAGAATATTGACAAGGGTCGATATTCTTCAGTAAAAGTGCCCCCTTTCTAAATAATACATTTGTTCTAATGAACGTTGTGCACATTGGTCAGTGATAAAAGGGCTCAAAATGCTATGACCGTGCGGTCACTAGGTAGGTAGGTAGGGTAGGGTAGGGTAGGGTAGGGTAGGTAGGTAGGTAGGTAGATAGTAGTATTTAAAGTAGTAGTAGTATAGGTAGTAGTAGCAGTAGTATAGGTAGTGGAAGTAGTATAGGTGGAATGTAGTAGGCAATGGCAGAAGTAGTACTAGGAAGTAGGAATAGTAGTAGTAGCAGTTGTAGCAGCAGCAGCGGCAGTAGTAGGTGGATGGGTTTGTGGGTGGTTGGGTTTGTGCTTGAGTGGGTGGCTGGGTTTTGGGTGGGTGGGTTTTTTATTGGGTATGTGTGAAGGTAGGTAGGTAATAGGAGGAGGTATAGGAGTAGTAGTAGGAGTAGTATGTGTAGTTGTGGGATTAATAGTAGTAGTAGTAGTTGTAGTAGTGGTAGTAGTAGTAGTAGCGGTAATTATAGTAGTAGTAGTAGTAGTAGTAGTAGTAGTAGTAGTAGTAGTAGCAGTAGTAGTAGTAGTAGTAGTAGTAGTAGTAGTGACGGTGGTGGTGGTGGTAGACGAAGCAAACACAACAACAACAACAGCAAAAATTTATTTCCCACTTCGCTAAAATAATTCAAAAGGCATGATGTCGAACACTTATGTTGCCTCACTTCGATGAGACTTATTTCAATTAATTTCAATAGGTGATAAATTACAAATGTATTCAAAATATGGATATGATATATGGCATTGCACACAGTATTGACCATACAAAAATCCACTGCCAAATGAAGTTTTGTTTAGTTTTACAGTGACTGACACCATGTTCCATCCATGAAATTTTAAGTTAGAACTTAGATTATTGAAATTTTAACAGCTATTTACGTTTTGTAAAGTGTCAGATAGAAGTCAATACAACATTTTACAATTCATTAAGTGATCTCTTTATATATACATGTGTTCCTACGTGCGTGTAAGTGTGTGCGTGAGTGTTTGTGTGCTTGCATGTATGAGAGTGTTTCGAAGTGTATGTGTAAGAATCGGTATATGTGCGTGCGTGCGTTCATAGGTGTACCGGTATGTGTGCGTACATGCGTTCGTGTGTGTAATTGTGTATGTACATGCGTGTTGTGTGTGTGTGTGTGTGCGTGCGTGCGGGCGTGCGGGCGTATGTTTTGTTGAAACAAAGACAGGGAGTCACTATTCTATGGGGGGTCGCAATTCTTCGTAAGGGGTCAGTTTTCTTCGTGTGCAGGGGTCGTAATATTATGACCGGGGGGTCAATATACTATGACCGGGGGTCACTATTTTTTAAAAAATACTGACCGGGGGGTCAGTATTCTATGGGGGTCACTTTACTTCGTTACACCGGATTAGCTACGGATAGGATCCGGTGTAACGAAGTAAAGTGACCCCCATAGAATACTGACCCCCCGGTCACTATTCTTCAGAAAAAGCGACCCCCTTTCTGAAAAATATCGACTCCCCTCTGAAAAATAGTGACCCCCTCCGCGATATATCTATAAAATATTGACCCCCGCCCCAATTATTACTAACAAATTAGTAACCATTGTAAATACTTGAATACCTAATATTGTTGCGGCTGCAGTTTTTTGTTGTTGCTGCAGCATCGGGTGGGTGGGTATGTGTGGGTGTGTGGGTGTGGTAGCGTATGTGTGTGTGTGTGTGTGGGGGGGGGGGGGGGGTTAAACGAAATTTAACGGAAACACTTTATTATTTAGAAACTGTCAATATTTTGAAAAATGTTGACACTAGCAGATAAGTGACAGTGGGTGTGAAGTAGTAGTTGTATTAGTAGAAGTAGTGGTAATATAACTTATTTTAAGGGGACATTTACAATGCATTTTGAGTATAACAACCTTTTCTGTGCGATCTAATAAATGGTTCTATACTTCTAACAGCGACCGACCTTACTTGTCAAATCATGTTTTTAAATCTTTACAGTAAGTAAACTGTTCTTTTTATAAAGGCAAATACTACTACTTGTGTATTTTATTTTGTACCCTTGAGTAATAATTCCCTATATAAACGAACACAAACGCAAATTAAGTTCAATTGAATATAAAAGGATACAAGTTGACGATTAACCTCAGTCTGATTGGGTTATGTTATGAATATAATATAAGATTCGTGTTCGTGATTTATTGGATCTATTAAACTAGTCCTTTTAGACAAAAATAAACACGCAACAAATCTTTGCTGTGTGGTTTTCTACAAAGCTCGTTTAAAACAAAAGTAAAAACATTATGAACAACTAATCTAATGTTTATTATCTGCAGATGACAATGGCCTGTTACAAATGTACACACTATATTGCTATGGTATATGTCACACGTGCTTGACCTTTTATATAAGAAAATCAACAGCATCTCTTCGACAATAATTGACACAATTCTCTATAAATTAAATTGTATTCCGATGTTGTGTAGGGGTGTGGGTGCGTGCGGAAGGGTGTTTATTTACTATAAGTGATTGTTACGTGCATGTGTGTGTGTGTACATGAGCTCGCGTGTGCGTGCCTGCTTGCGTGCGTGTGTGTGCTAGTCTGTGCGAACAATGATTACAAGTCGTATTACTTGGCGTCCATTGTGCGCATTAGTCATGATATATTAAACGCTGCTCAAAATGATATTACTAGGGGTCACACAACTGTAACAATTATGACCAAGGTTAAATATTTTTTTCGAAATACGTGAAACCCTTTCTTTAAAGTATACTTGAGGCAAATTAAAGTTGCTGGTGTTGTTCAAAATATCACGAAGGTGGGCCAAAACATTATTACCGGGGATCATTATTGTTTAAAAAATACTGACCGGGGTTCGATATTCTTCAGAAAAAAATTACACCCATCCTTTCTACAACATACTTGAGTTCAATTAGCATTGGGCGCATTGGTCATTATATAATAAACGTGGCTAAAAATAATCTATGAAAGGGGGTCACTACATCTGTAAGAATTATAACCAAGGTTAAATATTTTTCGAGTTAAGTTAAACCCTTTCCTTAAATTATACTGGAGATAGATTTGAGTTTCAGGGAGTTGTTCAACATATCATGAATTTGTGCCAAAGCAATATGACCGGGTGTCGCTGTTTTTTTTAAAAATACTGACCGGGGGTCGATATTCTTCAGAAAATGTGACCCCCTATGCACAAAATACTTGGGTTCAATCAGTATTGCGCACTTTAGTCATTACAGGATAAACACGGCTGAAATTGCTATGACCGGGGGTCACTACATCTGTAAGAATTATGACACAGGTTAAATAAAATCGAGTAAAGTTAAATTCTGTCTTAAATTATACCAGAGGTAGATTAAGTTGGCAGGAGTTGGTCAACATATCATGGACGTGTGTCAAAGAACAATGACCGGGGTCGCTATTTTTTAAAATATACTGACCGGGGGTCGATATTCTTCAGAAAATGTGACCCCCTGTGTACAAAATACTTGGGTTCAGTTAGCAAGGCGCGCATTAGCCATGATATGATAAACAGGGCTGCAATTGCTCTGACCGGGGATCATGACATCTGTAATTATGACCAAAGTTAAATAGTTTACGAGTAAAGTTAAACCCTTTCTTTAAATTATACAGGAGGTAGATTAAAGTCGAGGGAACTGTTCAACATATCATGAACGTGTGTCAAAGTACTATGACCGGGGGTCGCTATTTTTTAAAAAATACTGACCGGGGGTCGATATTCTTCAGAAAATGTGACCCCCTATGCACAAAATACTTGGGTTCAATCAGTATTGCGCGCTTTAGTCATTACAGGATAAACACGGCTGAAATTGCTATGACCGGGGGTCACTACATCTGTAAGAATTATGACACAGGTTAAATAAAATCGAGTAAAGTTAAATTCTGTCTTAAATTATACCAGAGGTAGATTAAGTTGGCAGGAGTTGGTCAACATATCATGAATGTGTGTCAAAGTACTATGACCGGGGTCGCTATTTTTTTTAAAAAATACTGACCGGGGGTCGATATTCTTCAGAAAATGTGACCCCCTGTGTACAAAATACTTGGGTTCAGTTAGCAAGGCACGCATTAGCCATGATATAACAAACAGTGCTGAAATTGCTCTGACCGGGGACCATGACATCTGTAATTATGACCAAAGTTAAATAGTTTACGAGTAAAGTTAAACCCTTTCTTTAAATTATACAGGAGGTAGATTAAAGTCGCGGGAACTGTTCAACATATCATGAACGTGTGTCAAAGTACTATGACCGGGGTCGCTATTTTTTAAAAAATACTGACCGGGGGTCGATATTCTTCAGAAAATGTGACCCCCTATGCACAAAATACTTGGGTTCAATTAGGATTGCGCTTAAGTCATTACAGTATAAACACGGCTGAAATTGCTATGACCGGAGGTCACTACATCTGTAAGAATTATGACCAACGTTAAATAAAATCGAGTAAAGTTAAACTCTTTCCTAAATTTTACTGGCGGTAGATTAAGTTCGCGGGAGTTGTTCAACATATCACGAACGTGTGTCAAAGCACTATGACCGGGGGGTCGATATTTTTTTATAAGATACTGACCGGGGGTCGATTTTTTTTCAGAAAATGTGACCCCTATGAACAAAATACTTGGGTTCAATTAGCAGTGCGCGCTTTAGTCATGATATAATAAATGCTGCTCAAATTGCTATGACCGGGGGTCACTTCATCTATAATAATAATGACCAAGGTTAATTTTTTTCGAGTAAAGTTTAACTTTCTTTAATTATACTGGAGATATATTAAAAAGCACTATGACCGGGGGTTGCCCTTTTTTAAGAATATTGACAAGGGTCGATATTCTTCAGTAAAAGTGCCCCCTTTCTAAATAATACATTTGTTCTAATGAACGTTGTGCACATTGGTCAGTGATAAAAAGGGCTCAAAATGCTATGACCGTGCGGTCACTAGGTAGGTAGATAGGGTAGGGTAGGGTAGGGTAGGTAGGTAGGTAGATAGTAGTATTTAAAGTAGTAGTAGTATAGGTAGTAGTAGTAGTAGTATAGGTAGTGGAAGTAGTATAGGTGGAATGTAGTAGGCAATAGCAGAAGTAGTACTAGGAAGTAGGAATAGTAATAGTAGCAGTTGTAGCAGCAGCAGCGGCAGTAGTAGGTGGATGGGTTTGTGGGTGGTTGGGTTTGTGCTTGAGTGGGTGGCTGGGTTTTGGGTGGGTGGGTTTTTTATTGGGTATGTGTGAAGGTAGGTAGGTAATAGGAGGTATAGGAGTAGTAGTAGGAGGAGTAGTATGTGTAGTTGTGGGATTAATAGTAGTAGTAGTAGTTGTAGTAGTGGTAGTAGTAGTAGTAGCGGTAATTATAGTAGTAGTAGTAGTAGTAGTAGTAGTGACGGTGGTGGTGGTGGTAGACGAAGCAAACACAACAACAACAACAACAACAAACATTTATTTCCCACTTCGCTAAAATAATTCAAAAGGCATGATGTCGAACACTTATGTTGCCTCACTTCGATGAGACTTATTTCAATTAATTTCAATAGGTGATAAAATGTATTCAAAATATGGATATGATATATGGCATTGCACACAGCATTGACCATACAAAAATCCACTGCCAAATGAAGTTTTGTTTAGTTTTACAGTGACTGACACAATGTTCCATCCATGAAATTTTAAGTTAGAACTTAGATTATTGAAATTTTAACAGCTATTTACGTTTTGTAAAGTGTCAGATAGAAGTCAATACAACATTTTACAATTCATTAAGTGATCTCTTCATATATACATGTGTTCCTACGTGCGTGTGAGTGTGTGCGTGAGTGTTTGTGTGCTTGCATGTATGAGAGTGTTTCGAAGTGTATGTGTAAGTATCGGTATATGTGCGTGCGTGCGTTCATATGTGTACCGGTATGTGTGCGTACATGCGTTCGTGTGTGTAATTGTTTATGTACATGCGTGTTGTGTGTGTGTGCGTGCGTGCGGGCGGGCGTATGTTTTGTTGAAACAAAGACAGGGAGTCACTATTCTATGGGGGTCGCAATTCTTCGTAAGGGGCCAGTTTTCTTCGTGTGCATGGGTCGTAATATTATGACCGGGGGGTCAAAATACTATGACCGGGGGGTCACTATTTTTTAAAAATACTGACCGGGGGGTCAGTATTCTATGGGGGTCACTTTACTTCGTTACAGGTGCATTATTCGTGGCAATCTGTACTGGTCTGTATCGTTCCGTATTTAGCCGTAATCATACGTAGTCATAGGAAGCAGTACCTGTATGTCCGTGACAATTTTTGCACATGTTCAAAATTTGACCACGGATAAAACAACCGTAGTGTATCCTTACTAAACCGTTCTATAACGTACGGATCCGTTTTAGTCCGTACTAAAACCGTATTGTTCCGTATTAACCCGTGTCATTTCCGTATTAACCTTGTCGTACTGTAACAATCCGTATCCCCCGTGACCCATTCCTACATTATCTTACCATAGGTAAGTCAAAACCCGTAGTCACACCGTTGTGTACATCCGTATCGCACTAACGAAATTGGCATATGTGTGATCTAGGCATTAATACGAAACTGACACGGTTTAATACGGAAATAACACGGTTTAATACGGAACGACACGTGTCAGGGCGTGTGCAATGCGGATGAACAACGGTTCGCTACGGTATAACAATAGTACGAATAAGAACGGTCTAATACGCAATATTACGGATGTACTACGGTTGTTTGGTCTGTGGTCAAATTTTAAACATGTTAAAAAATTGTCACGGATATACAAGTACTACTACGTATGACTACGGCTAAAATTCAGAAAGCTACGGATATACAAGTACTACTACGTATGACTACGGCTAAAATACGGAAAGCTACAGACCAATACAGATTGCCACGAATAATGCCGGGTCGTATCCGCAGCTAATCCGGTGTCAAATCCGTGAATGTGTGACCTAGGCATAATGCAATTAAAGAAAACACCACTCTTAAACACGAAGCAGACAATAATCTTAGCAGATGAAATTTATTTTGCGCCAACAGGGGTTAACTCTATTCCGTGTTCAATATTTACATTCTATTACCCCTTTGCCAGTTTTGATAACGATGAAAAAAATAATATCTGTACTGTACTTGTGAAATAGTCACTGTACAGAGTCGAACATTGCTTTTCAAAGCGGTCATACTAAGACAAACAATCCCGTTATATATACAAAACGTATGATCAGGATATAAACTAATTGATATTCGCATGAAACTGGACTGTTTCTAAACTTTCTATAGTAAGTGCAAGTCTTAACACGCAAAGTTATTGAAACAGCGGCTGACTTGGAGATGAATGGCTTTTAAAGCATCAAAACCTGTGCATACTATTTTGTGGTAAAATCCGTTCGTGTATGAACGTGTTATGAAAATAAATAAGTATATAAGTAATAAGTATATAAGTAATATAGCTGCTTGTCGTTTACCTGTTTGTGCGTGAGTATCGGGGTGGGTTGGTAGGGTGTGGATGTATGTGCATGTGGGTGTGGGTGGGATTGAGTGTATATATACGTGTGTGTTTGTGTGTGCGTTTGTCTGTCTATTTTAATGTCATAGTCTTTTTACATTTACATACATGATTTGTCTATGTACTATTTTTTCCATTTCTAGGAGCGGGTTCTTTTGGCTAAAGATCGTACCCTATGGTCTGCGTGCTTTGTTGAACTGGATCAAGTCGCACTACGGGGATATCCCTGTTTTCATAACAGAGAACGGGATTTCCGACAACAATGGTACGACACATGACCCTTTCCGGAGCTCCTTCTACCAACTGTACATCAATGAAGTTTTAAAAGGTAAATTCTAAAACGAATTATTTGTGTTACTGTATCACCCAAATGCAATGTATTCTTTATTTAGCGATTTAGTAATTAAACGTCGGCGTCCTTTAAGGAACGTGATTCAGAGCAACCGATAAATATGCGTACTAGAATGGTCATTTATCCACCAAATCCTCTGCAAACATCTGGGTTTACACGGTTTGCAAAGGATATGTGTGACTCGTGTCCCACACTGTAAGGTTTAATGCACTGTAATTCAAAATGCTATTTGACGATAGAGTATTCTGAGTGAAGATTTATAACATTTTAAATGACTGTTTAAAATATCTTGTTTATGTCTCGAAGAAGGCTGATAGTGGATTGAGAGAGTCTGGAACATGGAGTGTATGTTAATGACGATAATGGAGGTGGTGATAATGTCAATATAGACGGTGATAATGACGATAAAAGAGGTAGTGATAATGGTGATTTTAGTGTGGTGTTAATGACGATAACGGAGTTTGTGTTAATGACGATAATAGAGGTGGTGATAATTGATAATGAAAATAAAAGAGGTGATGATAATGACGATAGCAGAGGTGGTAATACTGACGGTAATAGAGGTGGTGATAATGACGATGATAGTGTTGGTGTTAATGACGATAGTAGAAGTGGTGATATTTGATAAAGAAGATACTAAGAAGAGATGATGATGATGATGATGATGATGATGATGATGATGATGATGATGATGCTGGCAAAGTTGTAGACAAGACTATAATGCTAAGAAAGACGATGTTTATGTTTAAGATTTACTTTTCTTACAGCTGTCAAGCTTGACAGAGTGAATGTGAAGGGTTACACAGCATGGAGCTTGTTAGACAATTACGAATGGACATCAGGATACACGGAAAAGTTCGGTCTCCACTACGTCAACTTCTCGGACCCCAATAGACCGCGCATTCCAAAAGAATCCACCGAGGTGTTTCGGGAAATAATCATGCGCAATGGATTCCCAGCTGAACCAGTGAACTCGGTCAAAGTTCCATATGAGAATGAGTTTCTGTATGGAACATTTCCTGACAAATTTGCATGGAGTGTCGCTACGGCTGCTTATCAGGTGGAGGGAGGCTGGGATGCCGATGGTAAAATCATAAACAACTACAGTAAAAGCCCGATAGTTCGAACACTAAAACAAGTATCATAGTCGGTCTTTAAGAATGGTGAGAGCTTAATGCAGGGTGAAAGTCTAACAGAAAGCTCCTCTAGGAGCTTTCTGTATGACTTTCACCCAGCATTAAGTAGACACCTGCATAAAAAAGTATCCATTCTTCTGTTCTAAAATTTTGAAATATAAAGTTTTTACTGTAGTAAAATGAAGGAAGAAATGTGTTTAATAATTCGTTTTATTTGAATAACATCGTAAAGGTTAAAACAGGAACTGTTAATTTTTTTTATTTAGCTACGGTGTAGCGTTCTGGACATTACCTTAATTGTTCAGTCAAAATATTAATAATAATTATTTCAGCTGATGTGTTTTGCTCATTTAGTAAGTAATTTGTTGTCTGTACAAACGTGATCTGCTGTTAATCTCTGTTTTTAAAATGCTTCTTTGAAAAGTTCGACTAGAGTGTCAAACAGTGTTGGTCCTGATAAGACACCGATTCTGGATCCAACTGATTCCATACTAGGTAATCACTAATCCATTAAAATGCAAAGTATTGAATGAAATACTAAAATGTAAACTAGACCTTAACACTTTACTCCATAAATACTGAATTCTACGTCTTTGTAAACAGAGTAGACCCAGATAAGACGGCTCCAATTGGAATCGTCTGATCAGGGTCTGCTCTGTTTGCTTTTGAAATAATTAGATCTGAGTCTACAGTTTCTGCCATGATCAAAAACTCCTGTGTCCATGTGCTATTACAAAAAGTAATCTTATTAACCCTTCGCTTGCTATTCACGTCAATATACCTCCTGTAAATAGTGAATACCCAGATGAGACAGCTCCTGCAGGAGCTGTCTCATCAGGGTCTGCACTATTTACAAGTTGATTGTGCAACCAGTGCACCCCACATCAGTGATTGCACAGCGAAATACTTGTGCACAGTGAAGATATATGCAATTATACCACAGGACATGGGTAAATAAGGAGAAATGTATTTTAGAATTCAGCTAGCGAAGGGTTACTATTCACGATGTTATTATTTCTTACGTACATATTCATGGAATAAAGGGTAAAAAGACTCTTGTTGCCGACTGGACGCTGGTCATTGTGTGTGTGTCCGCTCTTGTTGCTGACAACACGCTGGTCAGGATGTGTCTGTCCGCTCTTGTTGACTGTACGCGGGTCATGCTATGTCTGTATAATCTTGTTGACTTACGTTGGTCATGTTGTCTCTGTACGCTCTTGTCGGCTACACACTGGCCATGTTGTGTCTGTCCGCTCTTGTTGACTCTACGCTGGTCATATTAGGTCTGTCCGCTCTTGTTGACTGCGTCCTGCTTATGTTGTGCATGTCTGCTCTTGTTCACTGTATGTTGACCATGTTTTGTCGGTCCTCTCTAATTGATTGTACACTGATCATGTTGTGACTTTTGTTGACTGTACACTGGCCATGCTGTGTATGTCTGGTATGTTGACTGCACACTGGTCATGTTGTGTCTGTCCACTCTTGTTGACTGTAAGATTGTCATATTGTGTATGACCGCTCCTGTTGACTGTGTGCCTATCATGTTGTCTTGTCTCTGTACACTCTTGTTGAATGTACGCTGGTCATGTCCTATCTGTGCACCCTTGCTGACAACTGTACGCTGATCATGTTGAATGTGTCCAATCTTGTTGGCTACTGGTTACGTTGTGTCTGTTCGCTCTTGTTGACTGTACACTGGTCATGTTATATCTGCACACTCTTGCTGACTGACTACTGTTGGCTGATCATGTTGGGTGTGTCCGCTCTTGTTGACTGCACACTGGTTACATTGTGTCTATCCGCTCTTGTTGACTGTACACTGGTTACGTTGTGCCTGTCCGCTCTTCTTGACTGTACACTGGTAATGCTATAGTTGTATACTCTTGCTGACTGACTACTGTACGATGATCATGTTCAGTATATCCGTCTCTTGTTGACAGCACACTGGTCATGTTATATCTGCCCACTCTTGCTGACTGACTACTGTACGATGATCATGTTCAGTATATCCGCTCTTGTTGACTGCACACTGGTTACGTTGTGTCAGCTCTTGTTGTTGACTGTACGCTAGTTATGTTGTGTGAGCCCGCTCTTGTTGACTGTACACTGCATGGTCATGTTATATCTGTCCACTCTTGCCGACTGACTATTGTACGCTGACCATGTTGAGAGTGTCCACTCTTGTTGACTGTACAATGGTTACGCTGTTTCACTCAGATCTTGTTGACTGTGCACTGATTATGTTGTGCCTAATCGATCTTGTTGCTGATTACACGCTGACCATGTTGTGTAAGTCCGGGTTGTTGACTGTACGCTAGTTATTTTGTGTCTGTCCGGTTTGTTGACCGCACAATGGTAATGTCGTGTTTGTCCGCTTTTGCTGTGTCTGTCCACTCTTGTTGACTGTGCACTGGTCATACTGTGTCTGTCCTCTCTTGCTGACCAAACGCTGGTCATGTTATGTCTGTTCACTCTTGCTAGGCAAAGGTCCTAGTATCTGGGACACGTACTCGCACGAGGGCAAGATTCTGAATGGTGACACGGGAGACGTGGCCTGCGACACCTACCACAAGTACAGAGACGACATCCAGTTACTGAAAGACCTGAAGGTATCCAAACGTTGACTAGATCACGTGACATCAGCCATTTCAAAGTTAAACCAGTTTTTAAGTGCATAGATTGAAATGAAAATCTAGAACGGTTTTCTAAACTCTAAATTCTTAATAGGTATAGTAATTATATTAGATAAACACATCACTTGATCTAAATTTCACAGGATTGTTTTCCAATCATACAATCAGAGTATAAACTGGAAAACACGGATTTTTACATGTACTAGTACATTTACAAACAGAGTAGACCCAGATCAGATGGCTCCTGTTGTTTGCTTATGCTTATGACATATTAAAATAGATATGATTATACAGTTTCTGCCATGGTAAATTATTCTTGCGTTCATAAGGCCATTATGCAAAACAAATAGTTAATCTTCATATAGTTATCTCACTACATATCCATGAGATATATGTAAAGAGTTAGTACCACTTGATTCCATACTTAATACCATTTGATTCCATTCTTTATACCACTTGATTCCATACATATTTTTCGTTTTTACATACCTTAAACTTACATACTAGACACGTTTCATGGTGTAATGTAGCCAGGCCTTGGCTCTTAAATCAGTGTTAACATCTCTAAATTAAAAACTAGCAGCCGCAATTCTATCCAAGTTTTAAGCACCGAATTATTTTTAACAACCTGTTGGTCCTATGCATGCTTTTCATGGCGCGGTCTATTCTTTTTTCAGGTGAGTCACTACAGGTTCTCCATTTCTTGGCCACGGATTCTTCCGGATGGAACAACCAAGACCATCAATCAGCCAGGTAAACGAACATTACATTCTTTGCAGAGAATTCAGCTTGCACTGTCTAATTCTTTGAACGGTTTAAAAGTAATATGACGAAAACAAAGTAAACACTACAGAGGTGTTTGTAAGGCCTGTGTTTATCGTTTAACACTTTTTGTTGCAGCCGCATTTTTTCGCACTCACGTCTCTCCCTGCGTCGTACATAATACATAATCTATAGAACCGCTAATATCTATAGAATAGTGCAACAATGTAAACAGGTAGAACGATACGTGCATGTGTACGTATTAATTGTGCAAGTAACTTAACCTTTGAACAGTAAAATGTTACTTGTTTCCACTATATTAACCCTTCGCTTGCTATTCACGTCAATATACCTACCTGTAAATAGTGAAGACCCAGATGAGACAGCTCCTGCAGGAGCTGTCTCATCAGGGTCTGCACTATTTACAAGTTGATTGTGCAACCAGTGCACCCCACAGCAGTGATTGCACAGCGATATACTTGTACACAATGAAGATATATGTAATTATACAACAGGGCATGGGTAAAGAAGGAGAAATGTATTTCAAAATTCAGCAAGCGAAGGGTTAACCCTTTCCCTCATATAAACGTGTTTTCACGCAGTTGCAAAAAGAGTAGACCCTGATCAGGGTCTGCTCTGTTTGCTAATGGAATTTGTTTCTATACTTTCTAGAATGGCTAAGCAGTTTCACCTTCCATATTTCATTATAACTATATTATCTATGAATATTCAGTAGGTATCAACATTTGGAGTAAACATAGAACAGGGAAAGGGTAAGGTTTAGTATCGATTTCTTAAGTTTTTTTTACATGCCAAAATAGCGCGGTGGATCTATATATTGTCTTTCTATAGACCCGATTTTTTTTCAGGAATCGCGTATTACAACGATCTTATCGATGCCGTATTAGCCGCTGGTATTACACCCATGGTGACAATGAACCACTGGGACCTTCCACAGGCGCTGGAGGACCAAGGAGGTTGGCCAGATGACATGATCGTGGACAGATTTGTAGACTATGCCAGAGTTCTCTTTGACAATTTTGGTGATAAGGTAAGAGAGCGAAACATCGGCACTGATGTAGTTCTACATTGTTTGCTCTTTAAGTTAGCAAACGAAAATAAACCCTATCGTGTTTTAACCCATTCCTTCATAGGCTACTTTTAGATCCAATTTCTATGAATAAATATACCGAAAAGGAGAATTTACTAGAAAAAGTGAACATTTTGAATTTTATAGTTTCAAAACCATTGTGATAAATAGAGCATTTGCTGCCATGGAGCTAATGCTTCTATTTATCACAATGGTTTCAAAAAGTGACTTTAACAGAGGAAACAAAATGCGGCAGTATGAAGGAATGGGTTAAACGCGGCGGCTGACATGGTCCCATACAGCTTATAAAGCTTTAGTTTCAGATCTCCTATAGCAGAACCCGTATAGAAATGATCAAAGTACATTGCAGGGTTTTATGATAACAGTGTAAACTCATACCAGCCACTTTGTAATAAAATATGTGTTTATGAAAGAGGCTGACTTTGAAATGAGGGTTATGAAAGTTGCTTGAGATTTCGCTGCTTGAGATTTTCTGACAATACTTGTCCTACATGTAGCACACAGAAGCCGCTTATCAGTTGTTGATCTTAAATTGTTAGAAAACATCTCAACAGAACGTGTTGTTTTTTAAACTTCCAATCCTACCCTACCACTGACGTACCATTCCCTATCACTAACTCACCCCGCACTGTCACTACATCTCATTAACACACTCTACCCTATCACCCTATCCTGTCACTGACACGACATACCTCCATACTGACACACCTACCTCATCCCTGACACATCCTATCTTATCACTAACAAACCCTTCACAAACGCACCATACCTCATGGAACACTTTACCCTATCCCTGACACAATCTACCACATCACTTGCACACCCTCTCTCTTTCGACGTACAATATCCTACTATGGACACACTCTACCCTATCATTTGTACACCATATCCCATTTCTGACACACCCTTTTCTGATACATTGTCTCTGACACACTATACCCTGTCACTGACACTCTCTACCCTGTTCCTGACGCGACGGGTCGTCCTTGATTGACACATTAATAAAACAATTTTGTGATTGCAGGTGAAGTTTTGGATAACTCATAATGAGCCATGGGTGATTGCCAAACGGGGCTACGAGACCGGAGAGAAAGCCCCGGGACGGACTGGGCTGGGTTATAAAGCAGCCCACAACCTGATCAGGTCCCACGCAAAGGTATACCACCTGTACAACGACAAGTACAATACAAATCGAAAAGGTGAGTGGCAACAACTTCTACTTGACCCTTTACTTCACGCATTTGCAAACAGAGTAGACCCAGATCAGACGGCTCCTACAGGAGCTGTCTGATCAGGGTCGTCTCTGTTTTGTATTGGAATTTGATAAATCTGCTTCTTTACGTTATAGAATGTCCTACTTTCCATGTTTCATTATAAAATTTTATCTATGAATATTCAGTAGGTATTGATATTTGTACATTGTAATACACATGGATAGGGTTAACGTTTCTGTCATCCGGGGATTTATATGTGAAACACGTGCAACCTTTAGTGAGCACCCTCTGAAGGCGCCTGTTCTCTGCTTCCTGAGTAGCTGCAGCACATTGTCTGCTTCACCTTTGATCTGCTGTAATATTTAATCATTGGTAAAATATCCACTATTCGAACTTTTAGTATAGAAGAATGTATACCTTTTTAGGCAGGTGGCTGCTTAACGCATGGTGAATGCCATGCAGAAAGCTCCTAGATGAGCTTTCTGCATGACTGTCACCATGCATTAAGCTGCTTGCTGTCTTAAAGATCGATAATGATAGGTATTTTAGTGTTCAAATAATCGATATTTTATTGTATTGTATTGTTGCCTCAGTGTCGAAAAGCTTGGATCTTCATGAGACACAGAGGTACCAGACACTTAAAATCTGGATCCAGCCTGTTTTGAATTCCCTGTCAGTTTGCGCCAAGCAGGTTGACGGTAATCTGTTTTTGTTTCAAAAGAACGTGGCCTTTTATGAATAGCTTACCAACAAGAAGCATGATCCAATTCAACGGCATAGTGAGTTGTAGGGTTTTAAAGTAGAAACTTTTCTGAATTAAGGTTGGGTTTCATAATTCCCAGGAATGCATGAAAACGAAAATATATGCAATATGTGGTTTATAAAGGTCTTGTTAAAACCGCGTTCAGTTTCAGTAATCCTTCATTGAGTAAAGTGAATTTCGAAGCATATTTAATTAGTAACGATCAGCTGACCTAATTATGAAATCGTGTGCGACCTGTGGAACAATCGATGTAATTTAGATACTTGTATGTAGGCGACTGCTTAATACAGGGTGAAAGTCTTTAAGCCTGCATCATGCTGCCACCTGTCTCCAAGACCGATATTCATACTAAATGTAACTTCCGGTTTAGAGAGGTTTTACTGTATTATAATTATAGTGCATACTTCGGTCTTTTCCGGAACCAATACCTATTATACCAGTTTTGCACCCATTTAGTTATCAGGCTTTACCCACAGCATACGAGCATACGAGCGTATGGTGTATTGCGTATATCGAGCAACAGATAAATGTGCGAATACACATACTAAAATTGTCATGGTACGGTTTGGTGGAGAAATAAAGCAGTCATTCTTGAAATGTTTTATTGGGCATCTTATCTGGACCTATGTATACATGTTGGTCTTTGATTCCTATTCTCAATCTATGGTCTGGTTTGCAATGTTTTTGTTTGTTTTTCAGTGGCGCAACTTGTATTTCAAACGATAATATGAAGTATATATATTGAGTTGTCTGAACATAACTTTGAGCTATACTGCCGGTCAAATTACAAACCCTGTCATGCCATGGCCTTTTTGTGTATCATATCAGGTATATTGGGCATAACTCTGAGCCACACGACCGGTCTGCCATATGACAAGACCAGACTGGCTGACCATGTAGCGGCAGAGGTGTTCAATGAATTCTCACTCGGTTGGTTTGCCAATCCCATATACGGCAACGGTGACTACCCGGACCTCATGAAGTGGCAGGTCGGAAACAAGAGTCTTGAGCAGAAACACCCAGAGTCCAGACTTCCGGTTTTTACATCACAGGAGAAACATATGATCAAAGGTATTGTAGCAATATTTTCATAAAAGTCATGGACGTTTTTGAACGTTTAAAGCATTTTGTATTACGCAGTGGAAGATCTCCTATCAATTCTGTGTCGGAGTTATTAGCAATTCACGATCAGAAATTAACCAGTAATAGAACCCAGGTGTAATTATTAACCCTTCGCTTGCTATTCACGTCAATATACATACCTGTAAATAGTGAAGACCCAGATGAGACAGCTCCTGCAGGAGCTGTCTCATCAGGGTCTGCACTATTTACAAGTTGATTGTGCAACAAGTGCACTCAACAGCAGTGATTGCACAGCGAAATACTTGTACACAGTGAATATATATGTACTTATACAACAGGGCATGGTTAAAGAAGGAGAAATGTATTTTAAAATTCAGCAAGAGAAGGGTTAAGATTGTGCTGATTAGAGAGCGTTGAGCAGGACTCGGCTACATGAGCAAATGTAAGCAATACGGAGTGCCTATGTGCAATAAGTTGGATTGGGCTAATTAGAGAACCCACGTGTATTGAGTAGGACTGGGTTAAATGAGAAAAAGTAAGCATATACAGCGAGCCCAGATGAATGAGTCTAATTAGACAGCCTAGTTGTAATTAGTAGACCTGTGCTAATTAGAGAGCCCATGTGTAACAGGTTTTGATAGATTTTTTTTTATTTCTTTCAGTAACTTATACATGTAGTATCTCGTTACATATACAGGTATTCAATACATATGTATCACATGACAATAATAGAAAACACACACTTCAAACAACCTCAATCACTTCATAAATGAGTAATCCTTTACCATGTATATTGGTGCCATACTGGAGAATTCATGTAACAGGTAGGACTAGGCTAAATGAGCGAAAGTAAACGATACGGCGATACCATATATAATTAGCGGGAATGGTCTAATTAGAGAGAGCTCAGGTGAAAGAAAAGATCCCATGTGTATTGAATATGAATAGACTAATTAGAGAACCCCGTTGAAATGAATAGAACTGGTCTAATTAGAGAGCACTGGTGTAATGAGCATTACTGGGCTAAAGGAGCAAAAGTAAGCAGTAAAGAGGGCCATCGTGTAATGAGTAGGACTTAAGGCTAATTAGAGAGTCGATGTTTAACGGATAAAACTGGAATAAAAAAGCAAAAAGGTACTGATCGCTCATGTGTGATTAAAAGGACTGGCCTAATTAGATAGCTCATGTATAATGAGTAAGATTTGGCTAATTAGAGAGATCTGATGTAATGTATAGGTCAGTGCTAATTTAGAGAGCCCAGATGCAATGAGCAGAACTGGGCTAATTATAGATTCCTGGTATACAGTCATTTAGGTAATATATATAATGCCATTATTTCTTGCATGAATAATGACCGAGTTAAGGGTTAAATCTCTTTTTTTTTCTCCTTTGAAATTAAGGAAGTGCGGATTTTATGGGTTACAATATGTACACCTCTACCCTGGCAAAGGCCCAGGCGAGCCCGCTGGTACCTGGCAACTACATGACAGACAGAGATCTCGTCGAATCCAAAGACCCAGAGTGGCCACAGTAAGTCACATGCTACGTGATACTTGTCGATAGCATTTGAAGTACAATGAATGACCATGCAGATATAGAACCAATTGGTCAGTAGGTAATAGCAGATACACTTAGCCTAGAATTAATACAGCGCCGATGAATGATGTGACGAATATGCTGATGCTAAATAAGGAGACGAAGATGCTGGTGAAACATTATGAGAGGAATATTATCATGATAAATGATGATATGTAAACTATGATGATAAATGACGAGAAGAAGGTGATGATAAATGATGAGAGGAAGATGATGATAAATGATGAGACTAGGATGCTGATGATAAATGATGAGAAGAAGAAGATGATGAGGTCTTGGGCAAAAATGTAAAACAAGATCAGCCACTGCTTGTAGTACTGTTTATAAGTTTAATCCTATTCCACAGTATTGTCTTATCTCTTTCTTTCAAGTAAACCCCTCTAGAAATCTGCTGATAAGTGTCTGCACTGTTTTGCAAATGCTAATACGAGTAGATCTACTCGGGTTACGCATTTAAAGGGTTTAATAGACACTGCAAACGTCACCCAGTGTCCGAGCACTCCCAGTTGAACATACACATGTATTAGCAATTTTACAATATCACAACAATCGGTATCAGTTGTATCTGGTTCAAATGCTGGATTATACATTGTTGAAGAGAATATAGTGTTCTTAACATTTACCATTCAGTGTAAAACCTGCAGGTCATTTCTTTCAGTTCCGGGTCCGAATGGTTACGCGTCACACCGTTTGGCATCCGCATCGGACTGGACTGGGTGAAAAGTCACTACAACAACATTCCCGTCTATATTACTGAGAACGGCTACGCCGATAACAAGCCGACCCTAGATGACCAGGGTCGGGTCGATTACTACCATGCTTATATAAACGAAGTTCTTAAAGGTACATGTACAGGATATAAGAGAATAGGATTTTACAGAGGACAGTCTCGTTGACAGTAATATAAATATGCCCAAGCTGGCCTTATTCTCATAGTTGATAATCATGATCATCATCGTCGTCGTCATAATTGTGTAACGTTTTCCTTCATATACAAGGTTATCTACTCAGTTTGCTTAAAACATTATAATAGATATTACTATACATTTTCTACCAATACCGAAAAAGTATGTGTACATATGTCATTATAACAATGCATCTAATAAATATTCACGATTTCATTTATTTGTTACATGAATATTCAACAGGGAAAGAGCTCAACGACATTTTAGCTACGCCTTTGTTTTTGTTATTGATAAGCCGGTGATGTTATTGTGATAATATTGGTGACGGTTAGTATGATACTTATTGAAAAGATGATGGTGATGCTAATGATGGTGTTGCTAGTAATGTTGATGATGATTATGAAGATACTGATTGGCAAATTATACAATATACAGACGATCAGAGGTCTAGACAAGATGTGTAGATTTGAACATTTTCAATAATAACTCCTTTATTTCTGCATCAAACACTATGTTGTGACATTCGTTAGACTCGTCTCTTCAAGGCGATTCTAATGAGTGGTATAAATACAGGATTTCGTGGGAAAATGACGGTTTTAGTATTGAATACGCACATTTATCTGGCGATACTTGCAAATATGATGATGTTAGCATGCTTAACTTTATATAACATTAGCCCTTCTCTTGCTGAATTTTAAAATACATTTCTCCTTCTTTACCCATGCCCTGTTGTATAATGACATATATCTTCACTGTGTACACGTATTTCGCTGTTCAATCACTGCTGTGGAGTGCACTGGTTGCACAATCAACTTGTAAATAGTGCAGACCCTGATGAGACAGCTCCTGCAGGAGCTGTCTCATCTGGTTCTTTACTATTTAGAGGTAGGTATATTGACGTGAATAACAAGCGAAGGGTTAATACTGTTTTATCACGCTATTGATATGTGAATTGTGAACAGTGTATATGTTTTGACACACCTCATATTTCCATTGAATCAAGCTTCGATTAACCCATTTGCTCCCACGATCCCGTATATGGAACGTAGGCAAACAGTGTAGACCAGAGTCTGCACTGTTTGCTGATAGGAAATTCAATATAAAACAAAACAAAAAGGAAAATTTAGACCAGACATCCCATAGATAAAAGATAGACTAATCCAATATATAAGCATGGAATAATTCACTGGGATCAAATGGGTTAATGTGTGTACACATATTTTCCAGCGATTCGCCTTGACGGATGCGATGTCAGAGGGTATACTGCCTGGTCCTTCATGGACAATTTCGAGTGGATGCGAGGTTATTCGGATCGCTTTGGACTTTATTCTGTCGATTTTTCTGACCCAAAGAGACCGAGGACGCCGAAATCTTCTGCTTGCTATTTTACATCTATCATCGAGCAGAACGGCTTTGCTGGACACAACGCAATGTGTCCCTTAACTCCCTCAGTACAAACAAGTGGATCCACCGGCTATAGGAATGGAGTTTTCGCTGCCACCTTTTGTTTGTTTCTAATATACTGTTACCAGTTTTAAATGGTAATCGCTTTAGTATGGATTGAGAAACTGTTCTTACAATGTTAATGGAAATAAAGCCAATTGTATACAAAAGGCATATAAACTACATCACGTGTATGCATGCAATCTAAACAGTTTAAGCCTTGTTTTCTGCCCGTTCTTCCTTCTTTACTTTATACAGTTTGGAGTAAGGCTGACATGAAACACAGATACAATGTATACAGTAAACCCCGTCTAAACCTGAATTCTAATAGAGAAGAATTTAGGCACTTTTTGGTAGATGGCGTCTTAATGCAGGGTGAAAGTCATACAGAAAGCTCATCTAGCTTTCTGCATGGCTTTCACCCTGCATTAAGCTCATCTAGCTTTCTGCATGGCTTTCACCCTGCATTAAGCTCCCACCTGTCTTCAAGAACGACATTTATACTAAATTTAACGTCCGGTTTGGAGGAGTTTTACTATATACCTTAAACCTGAGGACACATTACACCACAACATCGATATATCGCTTGCAGTATTGCATCAGTCAATCAAGAACCGTTTGGATTACTTTATTTAAAACCATAGGCGTAGGAGCGTTTTCAATATTGGGGAGGGGGCAAAATTATACTTTTATAATTGAAGCATTGGCAACTATATATTTGCAGACAACAATTACCCAGAGTACAGAAAGTTAATAATTCAATGCACATTGGTATGCTTAGTTATAGTTCCCAAATATGTTGGTCAAATCATGCTACAATACACTATATGTAACCTACAAAACACGCCTGATCTTAATCAACTTTTCTTGCAAAGGCACGAAGCAGCCTTCGTATGAGGCAATGGGTTACATTCTATTTATTCTTAAATCGATATTCTAATAAAACACCACATTTTGACTCACATGCCAGAAGGCAATCTCAAGATAGTACCACTGTGATTAAAATGTCCCGAAGGTAATGTCAATATGGTTCTGTGCTGATTAAAATTCACCACTACTTTGTCAGTTTGGAACCGTTATGCTTAAAATACGCCAATAACCGAATCAGAAATGCACCATAAAACTTTACCTAAGACTATGTCAAGATTGTACCACATACTATATAATATATTATGTATTGTGATTATAATATCATAAAGGCAATCTTAGGATGGTACTTTTGTGATTAAAATGACCCAAAGCTCACGTCAGGATTGTTCTATTGTGATTACAATGACCGAAAGGCAATCTCAGGATGGTCTAAATGATTCGAATTCCATGTCAGGGAGGTATTATCAAGAATAAAATGCACTAAATGCCATTATGCTTAAGATGTCAAGATGGTACTAGTGTGATTAAAATATACGCATGGTACTATAATGATTAAAATGCCGAGAAGATGATATCATTGGGGTGGCCAATTCAAGATATTCTTATAGTGATTAAGATGCACAGAGATCCATGCCAAGATGGTACCATTGGTTCAGAGATGTTGTAATGCGTCTATGGTTATTTCTTATTAAGCTGTAAACTCGATAATTTGACATTTGAATAACGACAGATAGTAGCTTTAGACAACAAGATGGATCACGTATAACAGGTGCTGTGGTAGATAATACAGCCGAAGCGACACTTAATGAATAAACAAAGATGTCTTTAAAAGCAAGTGGTTGCTACATGCAGAACGAAAGTAATGCAGTGATCTAATATAGGAACGTTCTGCATAACATTCGTTCTGCAATAAGCTACCACCTGACATCTACGACCCAAAGTTGCCCCCTTTTGAAGGTCGTATCAGAGGGGTTGTATCATATACTAAAAACAAGACGACAGTAAAAAGTACAATAAGTTCATCTCATGATAACGATAACCCAGTTTGATCTCTTTACCTCTTCCTATTTGGGGATGACCCTTCGTCCGATAAGCCTGGCACGTGGAAATTGTAACTCAGGCATCTAATTACGTTCCAAGATGTTTGACAATCGGTTGAACATTTCTACAACTTTGAACGAATCTGAAGTAAGAACACATTGTATAGGACCCTGATCAGACGGATCCTGTAGCCTTTTATTTCAAAATCGTGACTTGAATGTATTTTCTAAAAACAAAAGCGATTCAACTATCAATCTATGTGTTGATAAATTAATATTTAGTAGATTAACAATTAGTAATAAGGAAACATTAATTACAACCTTCTCAATGATTTTGAATATGTGTTCGAGAAGCCTACAGTTCTTGCCTGGTAAAAGCTTTAAATATTATATAAGAAAAATATGGAAATGGATCCAAAATATACGAAATACCGGTGATAACACTTCATAGTTCATACTCCAAACTTCAAACTTCACGCTTCAGATTTTAGACTTTACACTTCAAACTTCATATATCTCTATCACGTAGTTTGACGTTATCGGCTAATCAATGTGCGCGGCAAGCATATGACCGACAGCATTTAACAGTGTAACAAAGGACTAATGGTCCAATATATGTACATTCTGGTGTGTTTCAAATAGTGTAAACCCTGATCAGAGGTCCCGTTAAAAATCTCTAGTCAAGGTCTTCACTATTTGCACAGGATAAGTGTACTAATCATAGGCACTTTGTTTGTAAATGATGTGTATACTCGTCGTCAGGGATTAATTGGTTATAGAATAATGGCACTAATAGTTATACACAATGGCACTAATAGTTATACACAATGGCACTAATAGTTATACACAATGGCACTAATAGTTATACACAATGGCACTAATAGTTAAACACAATGGCACTAATAGTTATACACAATGTTTTATTTATTTAACATTGGCAGAAGACCAAATGTAAAATTGGTAAATTTGTGTCATATACTGTCAAATATATTGCATCTAGATGCCAAGCATTAAAAACAGTGAACTAATTTAATTCCGACAATCTCGATCGCATTTACAAAAAACGCGGGAAAATCTCATGACGTCATTCCTGTTTATACAGTAACTGTGAACCGTGAAGTTTGAAGTCTGAAATTCGAAGTTTAAAGTGCGAAGTCTTAAGTTTGAAGTATGAAGTTTGACGTTCGCAGTGTGAAGTTTGAAGTCACCACCGGTTTTTCGTATTTATTTAACCCTTTACCCAATAGCCTGTTTCTAGTTTTGAAGACATATGACCACTTAAAGCAGGTTGAAAGTAAAGCAGAATGCGCCTTAAGGCGCATTCTGCTTTACTTTCAGCCTGCTTTAAGCTACCACCTACTAGGATATAGAAAATATTTATTATGCAATATGTTCATGACTGTATGAATTTGAACTATTTTCTTCAGCGGAGGAATAAATCAAACACGCTAAAAGCCGGTTCTATCAGGTAAAGGGTTAAGGAGTATTGTAATGATACGAGTTTGTATATGCATAACAGGTTGAGCACTTTACGGAGCTTACACCTAAGATCATTCGTGAGAAAGTGATCTGGTATCTTGGTTATAAAGCATCTGAGTTTGAGTCTGTGATATTAGTGATATTTGGAGTTTACTAAAATCTGACCAATCAGACACGATGCCTATAAAACTTCTCAAGTATGAATTCGAAATCATACCCAAGCTCCAGATTTGTCAGATTTTGACCTAGTCAACATCCGACCAATCTTATGCTTGAAGTGTCGTTTTAGGCTACACATTTTGAAAGTTCTAGTCAGATTATACCTGGAAAATCGTATTCAGACTCAAACAGTAGGCACCAGACCAGATGCTTGACACTGAATTAATAGTCGAGCAAAAAGTTTAATAAGGTCGGGATCTGGTGTTAGTATAATGCGACAACAGGTGAAGCCTCGCACTTATATTGACCAGCTCTTTGCATATAGGCAACTCTGTCACTGTCATATTTTTGTCGCCTGCTACATTTTTTTTCTTTTTCTTGATTTGTGTTTTAAACAACAGTAACAGTAACACACACTTTGGATCCTGGTGAGAGTAATCTAGATCCAAACGGTTAACATAGGTAAGCAAACCCATTGGTTCCCAATGTCACTTAAGAAGAGTGAGTGGGTGAGTTGGGTTTTACGATCGACCAACAGTATTTCAGTTATTTGCCGACGGCACCCGCATGAGACAAGTTACAGTGCTGCCTCACTGGAATGCCCCCTGCAGCTGGCAAATGGAAAGGGCACCCACCCAGTCACATTATCTTGACACCGGGCCGACCAGTCCTAGAACTACCCTTTTGTGTCGAGCGTTGACAAAGGAGCTACTAGCACCAACTATTAACGACTTTTTGTCTGTCGCGGCCGGGGATCGAACCTACGGCTTTCCGTACCTTCCTCCCTTATGAAGAACAACACAGACAGTGAAGGTCCGGATCAGAATGTCCCTGCAGGAGCCGTCTCATCAGGATCTGCACTTACTGCCGAATCCATAAATTGCAGTGGTTTGTACCAGTTTGTGTTTGCTGTGTCCCTTCAACTTGAAAAATGGACTGGATCCAAAATAAGATGAGCTTTCTGCACGACTTCTAGTCAGCATTAAGCAGTCTCCCATCACAACGGTCTAAATTCTTCTTCACTGAAATTCCAGTTAAGAGTGGTTTTATTGCATAGCTAATATTGCATTTAATCCTTAACCCTTTACCTCATAGGCTATTTTTAGATCCAACAGATTTGAATAAATCTACCGAAAAGGAGCATTAACTAGAGAAAAGGAAAAAAATAGAATTTTGTAGTTTGAAACCATTGTGATAAATCACAATGGTTTCACAAAATGATTTTTACAGAGTCGCCAAAAGTCGTCAATATGACGGAAAGGGTTAAACGTTGTGAGAGACATCGAATTTTTTTCAAATGCGAATCAGGTCGCGAATAGCGCAAATATGGTTAATGCTTGACGCAGCATGAACGAATTAGCTGTCAACCCTTTTTGACATTCATATATTAGATAATATTGTCTATGAGAAAGACCAGATTGTTAGATGACAATTTCACTACACTACTGGATATAGTGACCTGTTTATCTGGTTTACTAGGCAACGAAGGCCAGATTTCGTAATAGTCTCTTTCCGTCGACACATGCTCTTATGTAACACATCTAAAAGTTTCTGCTCGTCGAGGATTGTTTAAAAATCGTTTCCCCAAGTCTCACTTGCAGAGTAATGGATATTTTCAAACTTCAACTAGCATTATTAGGATTTCTGCTTTTTGGAGGCAATGACGCCAGCAACCACGAAGACATGACCAAGAGAATACTTTTGCAAGACAATTACTATGACATTGTTACAGAACTCGGTGCTCTAAGGAAAGAAGTTGAAGCGCTGAAGAAAAACACAGGTATGGGTATATAAATTTCATTAATCATTGTAATAAATCTTTGACAATTGCATATTATATTAAACTTGTAAATTGTCTCTATGTATTGTTTTTGATAAACAGTGAAAGCGGAAAAGCTTTGGTTTTGTGAAAATACCGTCTAATTATGAACTGTTTTTCATACGGAAAAGTACAATATAACTGATGTTGGTGGGTGACAAGCATTCTATTTCTTGCGCCATATTTCTGAATCAAATTTGGCATATACATGTAGTTAACGTTACTCTATTTTCAAAATGTTCCTTTTAAACATGTTGGTGATAGTTCTGCTGCTTTGAAAATAAGCCAATTAATAATAATATCATCATCAAACGAGTCGCCCAGTATATTTTTTCTACGACCTTTATTGTCCTGTCTGTTCACGGCATCTCACACAGTCATTTGTGTGAACTAAATTGTGTCAAGAACTATTGGGCGTGGCAAATGAGATATTGTGCCGCATTGGAATACAACTCGACCACACATTTCACAGCCAACTTGAAAAACATATTAGATCAAGAAATTCACAGACATAGTATTCTTCAGGTGTTAGAAGAAAGTGACAATTCAATGTGCTCTTTCAGCGCAAAATCAAGCTGTAATTGGTTCAGTTGTGTCCTTAGTATAGCTAACAAAACCTGGCAATTTATTTTAGTAGGCTAAGGAGGCCTTTTGGCTTTTGAATACAAGTAATGAGTGTATGTATAGCAGTATGTTATGGAACGCCATTCTGCCATTCTATTTGCTAAATGCTAAATGCGAAATGCTAAATGCAAAATGCGAAATGTTTTTTGCCAGTTGTGGAAATTGCTAGAGAAAGAACCGGAATGTTCCAAATGATAGATGTAAATGACAAATGCGAAATGCAACATGCTTATTGCTAAATGCATGTTTGCACTACTAGCATTGAACATCGCCATTTTTATTAAGTAGTGCAATAAGCAATCAGCTTTAATGTAAACAAACATGCATTTAATAAATGTACAGTCACTTTAAAAATGGCGCTGTTCAATGCCAGTAGTGCAAACATGCATTTAGCAATAAGCATTTCGCACTTCGCATTTGTCATTTACATCCAGCATTTTGAACATGCCCTAGTCATTTACACAATTGTCAAAAAGCATTTCACATTGTGTATTTAGCAGTTAGCATGGCAGAATGGCGTTCCATAGTATGTAGTGATGGAAAAGTATCAGTTTTCCTAATTATTTTCAGCAAATCGACCCGCAACACCGGTGGTATTTTTAGCAAAGCTAACCCAGACGGTCACTGGGTCTGGACACCACATTTACTTTGACCAGATAGATATTAACTTGGGTAACGCCTACAATCCCCATCATGGAACCTTTGTTGCTCCTGTTAACGGCACCTACCTGTTCTCTCTCAAGGCTTGCTCAGGAGAGGGCCATGTAATTGTTCTTGATATCATGGCCAATGACAAACGTGTTGAGAGGATGATTGCTGGAGACTTGAAATACTACGCATGCTCCTCAACAACAGTGTACACGCATCTAACAAGTGGGGATGATGTGATCGTAAAACAGGCCCCGAATGGCGATTATATGTCGTCAAGGCTAGTTTATGGAATCCCACATTTTACAGGCATTCTACTTAAAGCTGACTGAATTGTGTATTTCTGTGTATTTTGATTTGAACCAAGTGTATAATAATTAAAACACATAGAAAAATCTGTTATAACATCTCGTATATTTAAAACCTTTTTTTCAGATCTTAATTGCGTGATATATATGTAGACAGAAGAACAGTCATTACATGTTTCTAGTTTTGCATATGTATACATGTTGATATAGATGGATTCTATATGATTGTATATAGAAAATACAATCATAAAATACGTAAAGGTCACCAACCACTGTTAGACAGTCGTATACACCCTCTACTCGGGGTGCATTGAGTGTCCCAATTAACAACTGTCACAAACTCTACCCTGGGTGCATTGAGTATCCCAATTAACAACTGTCACACACTCAACTTCTTAGTAAAACATTAAATGTAGATATCAGAGTTTGAAACTATTCAATAAATTGTATTCACGAAACGTATTTTATACTATATAACTATATTCTATTGCCACTTGAATTTGATGGTAAAATGTAAGCCTTACAACTATCTACATATACATATATGACCCTTTAATACATGTATTTGTCTCGGTCAAATTCAAGTGCCGGAAACTAGCTCATGACTTATGCAGTCAACTGCGAGGTGCCTACCAGATTTTCCCGCGTTTTAATATATGGCCGAGCCAATTATTGATATCAATATTATGAACAAAAACACTTTATAATTTAACTTGTGCTAAAGATAATGTAGTGGCATGCTTAGATATGCCATGCACGTTAATGTACTATGCAACTTTACACAATTAAACTCTGATATATGTCTGTAAGTTGAAGTCGCTGCTATTTAGAGGCACTATGCATGGTATTAACAAACACTTGAGATATGTTTGTACATTT
The DNA here is from genome assembly GCA_963576725.1 of Azorinus chamasolen. NCBI lineage: Eukaryota > Metazoa > Mollusca > Bivalvia > Cardiida > Solecurtidae > Azorinus > Azorinus chamasolen. The sequence continues at coordinate 77,245,992 of OY755240.1, read as the reverse complement.
TGTGTAAATACACAAAAAGGTGATGGAACTAAATACAATTTTACGATTTGTCGTAGAACTAGTTCAATGCCAGGGTCCATGCTTATAAAGCTTTTAGTTGAGTCTGAGTACGTTCTCAAGGTTTTGATTGGTCAGATTTGAGCCTTTGGCTCAAATCTGACCAATCAAAAGCTTGAGAACTCAAATCTGACCAATCAAAAGCTTGAGAACGAAACTCAGACTCAACTAAAAGCTTTATAAGCATGGACCCTGTTTGTGGTCTATCCTGTTTACAAACGCGTCTATATCGGAAAGGGTTGACCATTGTTAAAATCACTCGGGTATAGATCTACATCACATTGAATACTAGACTGGTAAGACTACCTACCCATAACAACACTCAACATATGTCTAGTTCTAGATCTTAAAGCCAAATGGTTGCTTTATGCAGAGCGAAATTTATGAACAACCTTCATAAAGTATTGCAAATATTTCTGAGAACCTATGTTCTCAACTAATAACTTAGTTTTTCGGGTGAGAACCTAGATTCTCAACACGCAAAGTGCACGATAACTTTGAAAACATAGGATCTCATGATTTATTCTCATTTGAGATCATTTGTTTTTACTGACAATCAAGGATTACATCTAACGCACTAGTAAAAATAATGATAAAGAAGAACTCCATGTTTAGATACATGTGTTTATTTCCTTCCTTCCTTCCTTCATTTCATTATTTTATCTGAAAATGAACTAGGTACAATTCCGGTGTGTGTATCGTTTCCTTGGATTTTGTGTTTAATAACAAATGTTTAAATTGCAAGTAATGCCCTCGTTGAAATCACAGGTATTTGGAATTATGATTATTGTGCAAACAGTCATCGAGTATCTAGGTTTCAAGAATACTTATGATCTCGACTGAGATCCTAGGTTTACGCCGAAAACCTAGATTCTAATCTTAGAACGATGGTTCGCACTTGACAACCTAGGTTCTCATTTGAAATCCCAGTACTTCAGTATTATTGCTTAATTTCAGAATTATTATAATATTTTCCAAGGCGAGTTTAATATTATTTTGTCACATAATCTGCCGTGTAGGAATGCCGAAATAGAGTGCCGTAAATTGCGGAAATGCACTAGTGCAATTTTTATGCAAATCGGTAGTTTGAATCCTGCTGACTATGCCATAAGCAATGTCCGAAACAGCCATCATATATAGTCTGTTTCACTTTCTATGACACGTTTTAAGGATTGTGTGATAAAAAGAATCTTTCTTGAGCGTTCATTACAAATTATTGTCACAAAACTCGTTTATTGTAATGAATATAGCATTCGCTAAAGCTCGTGTCATATTATAATAGTAAACTCGTTTCATAAAAACAATTTGTAATGAATACTCTTGTAAGATCCTCTATGTACAAGATGACTATCATTTTCGTTTTATCGCATAACTTGTTCCGACAAATAAATGCCGTTTTCGACAGATTCTACAAGTATATTTCAACATGACGTCATGGTGTTTCTACGACGTTACAGCTTGTATTAAACATAGGTAATATAGAGAAATATGTGATGGATATATTAACTCGAATACAAAGGGGTTATTTGATAATAACCTGATCTTTAAGGCCAAGGCTCGCCTTTTGATTTTCTACCCTCAACGGATAAACTTTAACATATCCGCCAGTGACAGGTTATTCTCTATAAATAGCCGGGGTATGGAATTACAGGTGAAATTCGATATCTCGAACTCTGATAACTCGAAATTCGGGATAACTCAAACCCAAGGTTCAGTCCTTCCAGAACTTCCAATACTGTATTGCTCTATAATGTATCACTGCACATATCGACAGCTTAATCCAGGTCTACTATTATTTATATAGTCCCATTAAGTTCAAGTTATCAACGTTCAACTGTATAATACATTTGTGTAGAGATCAGTTACGGGGAAAATGGCATATTACACTTCTTTTTTCTTCTTCCTTCATATACTTCACTCTATCATTATTGATAATTACGCGAAGGCGCTGGTAAAATATGGAAATTAATTTACAAATGGGGATATGGTGAAAACGTTTTGCAGCGATATGCATAAAACAAACAAAAATGATCGAGTCCACCACTGCAGGAATAGTCACTATGGGCTTGAATGCCGAACAGGTGGTGCTATGTGAGCCATCTCTGGCAGTAGGTTCCACTGTGGGATGGTTCGACTATAGAATGAATATTTGTACGCATCTTTATTTGAACTAAAGCTATGACTGGTATAATTTCGGGTTCTAGGGTCTGAAGGAATTAAGAAATGAAACGTTGTATTCTCAACAGATGTTATGCAGTGTAGTTTACCCACACTTAATATCGAGTGAACGTAATGGTTATGCGCTCTTTATTTGGCTTGCATTGTCCAAATATTTATCCATCCAGCCGAGTGTGACTAAATAGGACACCACGGGAAGGTATACACCATACGTGCCCATATAACAAAACATTTAAGACTGTTGGTGGGATCTTTAGTCAGAAAATAATGGATAATTTCTTAGGAACTTGGGAACGGGTGAAGACAGACAACCTGGAAAATTATTTGGCAGTTTTAGGTAAATTATATATCAGTTTCTGTGTTTTTAACCCTGTACTCCATAGATACGCCTTTCTATGTATACGCCTTTGCAAACAGAGTAGATCCAGATCAGACGGATTCTATAGGAGACGTCAATATGAGGGAGGCGTCAATATGAGGGAAATCTCTACACTGTTTGATCCTGCTGGAAAATAAAATACTGCAGATACAGATGCATGATTGTCTAAACTGGCTGCTGGTCCATGTTTACATTGGTTACAAAGCAAGGGGTACCCTTACTCACTGGGCCGATAAATAGTTCATATCACTGTAGTTGTCACTATTATTAAAAACACCATAGTACCACTTACTAAAATCACTTACGCAATTACGAAGGGTGTTCAAATATGAATACAACCAGGCCGATATCTCGCGTTTAACCACGAATTGCACAAAATAGGTACATGTATCGTATAGAGGAATGTGTAAGCTCTCCATTGATACACCACATGTTCTAATCAGTTCAGCCTAGCTTTGACAATAGTTCGATAAACACTGTCTACCTGTGTACACTAAAGATAAAATGGTTGGGAAAAGGTCTCCTTTCACTGACCAAATACGGTCCTATATCAGGAAACGATGTATTCTTGGTATACTGGCAAAAGACATATTCAATGAAATATAACGTGTTTATGGGAACAATGAACTTTCTTTTTCATCTGTCAAACGATGGTGTAAAAATATAAAAGCGGTATAGATTCATTGAAAGATGCGCCTCATGCCCGCCGTCCGAAAACTGCAACTTTGCCAAAACTAGTTGAAAAAGTAAAATATTTGATTGCAACCGATGCAATGTTTACAACTAGGCATACTGCTAAATGCGGTGGTATCTTAGTAGGAGCTGTTCATACAATTCTCAGACGCGATTTAATGAGAAGGATAAGCGCCAGGTGGATACCCCATCTTCTTACAAAAGAGCAAAAACTTGCTCGGGTAAGAATCGCCAAACAGTTGTTGAAAAAGTTCCCTAAATACAACAATCGATATTTTGCAAATATCATTACTGGCGATGAGACACGTGCTCACTTTTATTGGCCCAGGTGGAAGATACAGAATAAATTATGGGCAAATCAATGTCCTGCTATTCAAATTACCGTACCAAAGGGTAAATCTGTACAAAGGCATGGTCCTTCATAAATTAAAGACATATTTTGTAAAGCGTCGACCAGCAATTGGTTTCCGTGGTGTTATGCGGTTGCATGACGATGCTTCGTCACACAAAGCGGTCATTGTATGCGAATATGTGAAACAGGAAAAGGTTGTCAAGCTTCCTCGCCCTCCTTATTCGCCAGGTCTTGCCCCTTGTGACTTTTTGCTTTTTCCAAGACTCAAAAATACCTTGCGGGAAACGCGCAAAAATCTCGGTTTGACTATTTTGCAGTGTCTGAACAGTGTACCTAAAAACTATTATGAAAACGCATTTAAAAATTGGATTAAAAAACTGAAACTTTGTGTATCACATGGTGGTGAATATTTTGAAGGAATGGGATAATTATTTTGCCATTGTTTGTTAAAGCACCTTGGACAATTGATTCTGTCGCATTCATATTTGAACGCCCCTCGTAGCTACGCGTGAAAAGCATTTAAAATGAATGCTTGCTTAAACGACCTGATTCACTTTTTACATACTTCTTTTTCGTTCATCTTTTAAGGTGCAAATGACGGAGTGTCATGCATTTCGGATTTTGATTAGTTGCCAGATCACCCAGCATCTCATCTGAACCCAAGGTGTTTGCTTTGCGAAATCACCAAGGTTTCGTTTAGCAGGACAAGCCAATTTAGAGTTAAGCAACTGTGTTGAAGTGATGCAATAGTTATGGCTAAGACATCGTTGTAGAGTTTGTGGACTGATTGTCGAATGATTACCTGCTGTTCCTTAGACACCAAACAAATAGTTCGCTGACTAGTTTAGTCGTCTACAAAATGTGCCATAATATTGAATTAATTTTATTCCTATTTGTTTCTAGAACATAACTATAGCACGAAACAGTATGGATCCCCATGAACCATCGAGTTTCTCGGCGTCTCACCCGGAACAAAATTATTTGCATAGGTAAATATAGATTCGCCATCGACATTGAAAAGGTAAACGCAAAGCTTGACACGTCATCTTGTTATCAAAACAAAGCAAATATTAGGAGTATTAGGAAATGCAACACATGGGCGCTTAGGTAATATCTAAATCTTTAACATGTAGATAAATGTTGTCGCATATAGAAAATGTCTCCTAATTCCGACCTCGAAAAAAGGCTTTGTTCCAACTCGTTTCAAATACGTAACCAGAATTTGATACATGATGAGACGATGGGTTAACTCATCGCTTGCTATTCACGTCAATATACCTACCTGTAAATAGGGAAGACCCAGATGACGACAGTTCCTGCAGGAGCTGTCTCATCAGGGTCTGCACTATTTACAAGTTGATTGTGCAACTAGTGCACTCCACAGCAGTGATTACACAGCAAAATACTTGTACACAGTGAAGATATATGTATTTATACAACAGGGCATGGGTAAAGAAGGAGAAATGTATTTTAAAATTCAGCAAGAGAAGGGTTAATTGGCGTCTCATCTGACTCATGGACTCGTTGATAACTGATGAGGACCATTTACTGTACAACAAAACATCTATATAATGTCATGCAAACAGAGCAGACCAAGATTAGGCAGCGTCTACAGAAGCCATCTGAGCTGGATCTGCCCTGCTTACAAACTCGCGAAAAGATGTTTATATGAGGGAAATGGTTAAGCGTTTGAGATACACACTGTTGACTGGTTGTTAATAAGTTTGGATCATGATCAGGTATAACATTCCTCTACCCATCTACGATTCTCTCATTCGGTTGCTTTACAACTAGTATGATATATACATACCTTAACTCATTCCCTCCTAGACTATTTTTTATACCAAACCTCTTTGAATTAATCTACCGAAAAGGAGCATTACCTAGAGACAAGGAAAACGTAAGAATTGTGTAGTTTTAAAATCATTTTGATAATAGAGCATTTGCTCCTATGGAGCAAATGCTCTATTTATCACAATGGTTTCTAAATGTGACTTTTACAGAGGCACCAATATGCGTCACTATGAGGGAATGTGTTAAACCACTGACACCACTATAGTAGAAGCTGTCTAAAGCGACAATCATAAAGAGGTCTACTTATGTGGTTTTGTAAGGCAGGTGGTAGCCTAAAGCAGGTCAAAAGTAATACAGAATGCTCATATAGGAACTTTCCGCATTACTTTTGCCCGGCATTAAGCAAACACCTGCATTTTAAGACTCGTATGCTCAGTACATGAGTGTCCGCCTAGGACAGGTTTTGTTTGTTTGTGTTGATTTACGTCCGTTTCTGCTCACTATTGGCTAATCGGACGCCCCAGAGAGAGGGGAGAGGATACAGAGAAACCCGGGCGCGATGCCCTACTCTTATTATCGTCTGAGTTTCTCTGGTTCTTTTAGATGCCTAGTGTAAAGCACCGATACATTGGACCTCGGTTTAGAGTCTCGTCCGAAAGACAGGTTCTTTTGTAAACAGCTCCACGAAGATGTGAAATACAGAGAATGCGTAGAGAATAAAACACGGTCCAGTAAGATGTGAAATACAGAGAATGCGTAGAGAATAAAACACGGTCCAGTAAGATGTGAAATACAGAGAATGCGTAGAGAATAAAACACGGTCCAGTAAGATGTGAAATACAGAGAATGCGTAGAGAATAAAACACGGTCCAGTAAGATGTGAAATACAGAGAATGCGTAGAGAATAAAACACGGTCCAGTAAGATGTGAAATACAGAGAATGCGTAGAGAATAAAACACGGTCCAGTAAGATGTGAAATACAGAGAATGCGTAGAGAATAAAACACGGTCCAGTAAGATGTGAAATACAGAGAATGCGTAGAGAATAAAACACGGTCCAGTAGATTAATCTCATAGCATAACCGCAACAATAACATTCATACCTGTATACACAAATATTGGCCACTTTCAAATAGCGAGTTTCATTGACCTTTGAACTAAGTTTGTGGTATTTACATTTTCATTACTCTGACCTATTGTCAGCTAATGGGCACTCGTTGGGGCGGACGTAGTTTGTTTAGACACAGACGCGTCCTTTCATACGAGTAGTCAGTTATTGCCAAACACTGTCGATTCAGAACCTTTTTCTTGATGACTGATCTTGGTACATACGGTTCGCAATATCTGTTGTCATGGCATGTCTCAAACAATGCTGTAATATGGGTGATTATGTACAGACTTGACATGTCTAGTCATTCAGCTCAAACCAGCAAACAAATATGTTATTCCTTCAACTGATCCTTAATGATATTCTCTCCTTGTGTTGATGCAACCACATATTTTAAACAAGTGTTTAATGGAAAGAATATGCACTGTTACCCCTCTAAATGGACCACATTATGAATAAACACATATGTCTTTAAAATCAGGTAGTTGTCTAATGCAGAAAAAAACAATAATGCAGAAAGCTTTCAAGGGAGCTTCCAAACTGCATTAAGCTACCTCCAGCCTTTAAGACCAGATTTAGACATCTTTTTATTGATTGGGGTGTTACAGTATAAGAACTTGGGGTCTACACGTGTTCATTACTCCGTGTTGTTTACTCATCTTAACACCATACTAAATAAACACAAGATCCCACTGCACCATTTGAAACACAGCCCTTATATAAATTGCTACCTTATATATATTGCTATTGATTCCCCGTGTTCGTTTCATTATACGATAACATTGTTGATATTTCCTCTTTTCCATCATCATGAATATCAAATAAAGTCAAATATATATAGAATTCAAAACGTATTCAACAGATCCTTTCTTAAGCCCCCACATGAGCTTTCTGTATTACATTTGACCTACATTAAGCTACCACATACCTTAAAACCCCATTAAATGTGGGACACACAGTGCAGATTCTGATCAATCGCGTTCTGCCCTTTTGTTATTTCAAGGCCTGTGTTGTTATTGCTAAACTGTTGGATACACAGTGTAGAACTTATCAGTTGCGTTCTGCACTTATTGATATTTCATAGCATATGACCTATTTTGTTTTAGCTAATAGGTGAGAACCTGGATATATTCTGCGCTTTTAACCCTGACCTCCACATGTAGGTCTTTCTACACCGCTGTAAAAGTCACTTATTGAAACTATAGTGATAAATAGAGCATTTGCTCCATAGGAGCAAATGCTCTATTTGTCACAAAGGTTTCAAAACTACAGACTTCTGACATTTTCATTTTCTCTAGTAAATACACATTGTCTTTTGATTTATTCAAAAAGGTTGGGTCTAAAACAGCCTATGAGGGAATGAGTTTAAATGGCGATTGGTCTAGTTCTACGTTGTTTGTAAAGTCTAATATAGACATTGCTCATTTGTACATAGTCATGAATTTACATGTACATTTTACATGCTAAATTTGTTGCACACTCTATTTGGAATTTGGTATGTATATTATTTTATTATATAGGTGAGAGATGATTAGTTGAAAGCATGCCAGAGAACGCAGTATATGGAATCACCTATAACATTGTTTGAATCCTAAACAGGATTCTTAGACAATATGTGTCTGAACGGTATAAGCTGGGAACTGGGGAGATCTGAGTTTGGTTTAATTGGTTAAATGGTCATCCTGCAGTAAACAGCCACCTGTCCTAAAGTATCTAAATTCTTTTCAAATAAAATTCCGTTTACGAGGGGCTTTACTGTATATTGTAATTGTTTGTGCCTTCTCCATTTTAAAGCAGATGGCTGCTTAATGCAGGATGAAAGTCACACAGAAAGCTCCTAGAGGAGCTGTCTACATGACTTTCATCCTACATTAAGCTGCAACCTGTTTCCAAGATCGATATTTACTCTAAATGTAAAGCCGGGGTTTACAGACGGGTTTTTACTGTAGAGGGATCAGTAAAATATTACAAGTGCTGCATAATCTGACATCACTTTACTTAACGCTTCAGGTGTCCCCGAGGAATTCCGTAAAGTGTGTGTAAATCAGAAAGAGGTATTCATCATCTCGAGAGAAGGCGATCTTTGGAAAACAGAATATAAAGGTGGGGAAAATGGTGAACTGAAAGAAAACGCTTCCTTTAAGGTCGGAGAACCTGCCGAATATATGTCGGTGCTTGGAAAGACAATGAAGGTAAGACAATTAGTTAAAAAATACCTGGAAATCAGATCAATTCTTTTTACTTTTTACTTTACAACAAGTCAGGCACGCAGTGTTATACACACTTGTCCATCCGTCTAGTCATCCGCCCGTCCATCCACTCAGAAGACCTTTCTTGCGTGCTAAAGTATTTAATAATACATTACCCTTTACTCCATAAATGCGCATTTCTACGCATTTGCAAACAGAGTAGACCCAGATAATATAGGAACCGTCTGGTCAGGGTCTACTTTGTTTGCTTGTGATATGATAATAAGCTGTGAATAATTTGTTTACAAGAAAAAAATATTGTAAGATAAAACCCGGGTCTTCTGATACCTTAGATTGAATTGTTTCAAATGATTGAAAACAGTGAAAATGTATAAATTGGGTATAGTAGAGCCCCCCCCCCTCTAAACAGGACGTTAATTTTAGTATAAATATCGGTCTTGGAGACAGGTGGCAGCTTAATACAGGGTGAAAGGCATGCAGAAAACTCCTAGAGGAGCTTTCTGCATGACTTTCATCCTGCATTAAGCAGCCACCTGTCTTAAAGTATCTAAATTATTTTCTACTAGAATTTCGGTTAAGAGGGGTTTATTTGTATTGTAATTGTGTGTGCCTTCTCCATTGTAGGGTACGATTAAATCTGTGGGCGAAAAGATTACCGAGGAACATTTCCTTGATGAACTTAAAATGGAAGTCGAGAGAGAGATTGTTGACGGGCAGATGTACACGGTAACATAGATTGTTGTCGCCTTATTATGTACAGGAAAACCAAACTGTTGTCAATATACAATACATGTACTTTCAATTTATTTAATTTCCTCTGCCATTATAGCGGCTGACGCTGCCCTTCGGCCCCGGGCATTATGCCTAAAGAGACTGGTTTAAACATCTTTGAGTGTGTCCTTGCACCTACAAAGTTTATACATGTAGTGTTTGTAAACAATAAATAACAATAGGTGTGCCATAAGATCTAAATTTACCTATATTGAGACTTGTTATTATTTTGCTGTTTACATAACAGCACATAAATACAGTGCCTTGCAATATAATTTAGCAAGTCGCCACATATTAATTTACTGGACTTTGGGCTAGTGGACATGTACATTGTCTTCCAAACAGAGGGTCGTGTGTTCGAATTCTAAGTTATGCATAGTTTCTTTTTTTAATAACTGATTTGCTATTTGTTATCATCTTTTTAAGTTTCATTCTTTATAATTATATTCAATGTGTAATCAAAGACGTGTTCTAGGAGAGACAGACGTGATGAGCATGGACCACATTTTATACTGCACACATCGTAAGGGCAGTATTTGAATAAAAGGAATTGGCCACTGGTCAGAATCGAACTCGAGACAAAAACAAATTCTTGAAAAGTTTACATTATGAAAATTCAGCTAATACATATTCATTATTTATTACATGCATATTGAATAGGGAAAGAAATAATAGTTTGTCTTCATTTTCAGACCACAACCACCAACGGGGTCACGTGTAAAGCCTGGTATGATCGAAAATGAAGGAATCTATCCATAAATTTTCTGGAGTGAAACATTTATACATGTACCATGTTCAAAATGAAATTTGGAAGAATGTTATTTCATTTGTTTTTAATACCAGATAGCCAAGTCTGCCTCATAGTTAATAAGAATTAACCCATTCCCTCATGTTGACGACCTTTGACGACTCGGTAGAAGTCACTTTGTGAAACCATTGTGATAAATAGAGTATTTGCTTCTATAGGAGCAAATTCTCTATTTATCACAATGGTTTCAAACTACGAAATTCTAAAAATCTCCCTGTACGATAGATAGTGGCTTAACACAGGACAAATGTAATGCAAGAAGGTCCTATAGGAGCATTTTGCATTATTTCTGACTTGCATTAAGCTACCACCTGTTTTTTAAGATTCATGTGTAAGATTAATATAAGATCGGTTAAGACAGGTTCTACTGTATTCGACAATGCTAGTAAATGTAGATCTATATTACATACAAGTTAGTATTAAGACAAACAACAGTGTATAGGCTGAACTCATGACGTAACTGTAACAACAACACTTTACACATCGATGGGTAAATATTGAACCAGTTTCAACACAGACCCTGGTATTGATGTACATTGATCTGGTTTGAGATTGACTTTTGTTTGCTAAACATTAGAATGGAAACGATAATGCAAATGTCTTCCGAACGGAAATATATCGTAACACGTTTAAACGCTGTGAAAATCATAGTTAATTGCAATTTCCAAAGAATATTTACCTGCCGTTTCTTTTGAAAACACTATTGAATGTGTCGAATATTTTGGATCATGATACGTCATCGGATGTACATTAAATCACTATGGACAATATGAAGACCAAGACACTGTATATAACGTGTACACTATGTCACTGTGTACAACATGTACACTGAAGCACTGCATACAACATGTATACTGAAGCACTGTATATAACATTTACACTATGGCACTATATACAATATGTACGCTAAGGCACTTTGTACAATATGTACACTAAGATAATGTAAACAATATGTACACTATGACACTGTTTACACTATGCATATAATATGCCACTGTACACAACATATACACTAAAGCTTTGTATACAACATGCACATAAAGAACTGTATGCAATATGCACTATGACGCTGTATACAATCTAGAGGATCTTACACTAGTGTTCATTACAAATTGTTATGAAACGAGCTTATAATAAAAGGTCGTGTCATATTCATGATAGTAATACCGCTTCATAAAAGCAATTTGCAATGGGCACGAATGAAAGATTCTTTGCATTACATAACCCTTAAACGTGCCACATAAAGTGAACAGGCAACAGCTGACGGCTGTTTTGGTCATTGTCTACAAACAGCGTAGTAATACTACATACGTTGCAATGGAGTGTATCGGTTACGCAGCGCTATGATTGGCTAACGATTAAATGACGCCATGCATTGGTTCCGCGTAGTATTTTTAGCAAGGGGCCTGCCGCCCCTTGATATTGTTAGGCCAACTAAAACTGATTAACATCGACGAAATAGTTCGTCTGTGTTCTCACAGAAAATGAATTCTACGGACCTTATTCACAATGGATGTTCTTTCGAAAGTATAGTGTAGAGCAGTATATGATTATTTTATGAAAAGTGTTTCTGAGATTTGCAGGGAGAACAATTTTGCGGAAGAATCTGCTTATTTAACCACGGATAAAGCTAATGACCACAGCGTGACATGAGCATGATAGTTCTGAAAGACCTTCACTCTCAGTAGATTCATTCACATAACTTGAGTCTAAAAATAGCCTGTATGTTCTATTCCTGGCGATTCATGTTTAAAATATATTATGCACGTATGACAGCTGTGCAGTCTAAGTCTAATGCAGGAAGCTCATATAGAAACTTTCGGCATTACTTTTGACCTACATGAAGTTATCACCTGCATTACAGACCCATACTTGGCCCTCTTTTTGAAGGCAGCTTAAGATAGGTTCTGCTGTAGTCACATATATCGAAGAGAGCAGTATCAAACAAACAGCCCTTCTAACAGCAACCTGTAGGTTCGAATCAAGGTGAATCTCAATGATAAAACATACAACAAATGACAAATGGTTTTTGCAGAAATTTATTAATGAAGAATTCTAGGTTATAGTTGCATTCCTCTGAGCGGATATTTAAATGTTTACCAGTTCTTGATAATTATGTGTACTTGTTTAGATTCAGATAGACAGGCGTTTTATGTGGGTCGAAGCAAAGGTCTCCGATCAGCTATTAGCATGTCTATCGTTCTGACTTAAGAAATAATTTGGTCTCGGCTAGTTCACTCAATCCCCTAAATGGGACAGTAGACAAAAGGTGTTGACCTAGATAAAATGTATTCTGTGGGAGTAAGATAAGGGTTGAATAGATGAAGAAGTTAAAATGCATAGGTAAATGTTGCTGCACCAAAGGTGGTCCCAAATCGTCTTGTTGGTGCATCAAGGGTATCGTTATTTATTGCCAATCACTTCTTGTTGTAAAGCATTTTCGCTGTCACTCCCTTAACGCATAAAGTCTGAAACAGACAGACAATTAATCCATTTAAACATGTAGTGAGTTATTTAACTCGTCTAAATAAAACAAACCCCTCTAAAGCGACCACTTAATGATGATACATTGGTGTCTTTAAAAGCAGGTGGTTGCTTAATGCAGGAGGAAAGTAATTCAGAAAGCTCCTGCAGGAGCTTTTTGCATTACTTTCACCCTGCATTAAGCTACCACCTGTATATAAGACCCAGAATTATACCTCATTTTGGTGGTCACATTAGTGTGTTTTTACTGTATACGTTTTGTAATTATTATATTTTTTTGGCTTGATCTTTGGGAAAGAGTGGAGTAAATAGTACAGGCCCTGATTAGATAGTTCCTCCGAGAGCCATCTAGTTTCGGTCTACAATGTTTGTTTCCTCACACATCTACAAATAAGGAAGCCCCAGAATAGACGGCTCTTATAGAAGCCGACTCGTCAGGATCTGCTCTGTTTGCTTAGGATGTACATGTAATATAGATCTGATTCTACAGCTTTTGCCTTAGGCAACATGTCCTGTGTTCATATGCCATTGTTAAAAAATCTTATTTATATTCATGACGTCATTATTTCTTACATGAATATTCAACAGAGAAAGGGGTTGAACTGCAATGGCGGCGTTTGCCTTACATGGAACACAACATACGAGAAACATTGAGATACTATAAAAGCTTACTACAAGAGAGCGACCAAAAAAGGTGTAATGAAGAAAACAAATGAGAAGGATTGCGACAGAGGAATAAAATTAGACAGAATTAGAGAAATGAGTAGAAGAGAGAAACGGGCTGAAGAGAGAATGATAAGAAACAATTATTCGAAGAAAGACGACGGAGAGAAGGAAAAAACAAAAAGGAGACGAACTAAACGAATAACTCACTATACATAGTTGGCCATTGACAACTTCCCTTGTGATCTTTATCTTGGTACCCCCCATGGTATGTTCTTCTTCTAGTTTTTCTCCGACAGACTTGATTATGCCCTATCAATGAAACAGACACGGTTCGTGTTCACTGTAACTCTCTCTATATACGAGGGGAAAGCCAAAAGTTCGTGGATTAAGACTCTAATTTTCCTATTTGTCCATACTGTCGCATGATAGTTCAACTGTAGGTACCTTGAAGCATTTACACTACGTTGTAAAACGTCTATTGGGCTACTCCAAATATTTAACGCTTCCTCCATAAATACGCCTTTCTACGCCTCTGTAACGATCACTTGTTGAAACCAATGTGATAAATAGAGCATTTGCTCCATAGGAGCAAATGCTCTATTTATCACAATGGTTTGAATACTACACAATTCTAACATTTTCCTTTTCTCTCGTAAATGCTCCTTTTCGTTAGATTTATTCAAAGAGGTTGGGTCTATAAATAGCCTATGGAGATCACTATTATAGCGACTACCAAGGTACAGGCCTTGAATGTCCGTTTGAAGTAGTTAACTGCTTAAACATTTCCCTCCGCATATCAGGCAGCTCCTGTAGGAGCCGTCTGACTATGGTCTGTACCTATAAACTTGACCCGTTTCCTTTTGGAATAGTCCATTTGAAAAGTCAGCATTGTAAGGGTTGAATTAATGGCGAATGTACCGTAATCTGTGATTATCTTGTAAACAGTATGGATGCAGATGGGGCACCGAGTCCCAGCGTCGTATCAGGGTCCAAACAGTTTGACGATCTTGTTATGTGTTTAACCCTTTTGGCGCCAAATTTCTAATTGTCGTCTGCAAACCAATTTTGTCAAATCATTCGGTAAAATAGGGAAATGAGAGAAATGGATGCAAATTTCAAAGGAATAAAGCACAAAAACTGAAGTCCATGATCAGACGCCGCCTTAAAAGGCGGCGTCTGATCTGGGACTGAACTATTTGTCATGGTGCATTGTTGCGACATTGGCGAAGAAAGGGTTAAACGAAAGGGAAGAAAATGCAATAATAAAAAATTGAAACAGACGACATATATTATAAATGAGAATACTTGACAGCGAAAGAGTGCATAAAAAGGTTTGTGTCGAGTGGTTGCTTAAGTTATTTCCTACTGTATTGATTTAAGTTTTCAAAAATAAAATTTGGAAAAGTGTTTACAGATTGTGGATAAAAATAAGCCGCGTGCAATAAGCGACACCGAAATAGGACGTGCAAATAGCGTACAATTCACTGATTACTTCTAAAGACCTGTGTTGACTTTGTGATTCAAACTTTACACTTCAAACATGTGAACTCTGAAGTGTGCCGTTTGAAATTTGAAATGTGAACTATGAAGTTTGAAATGTGAATGTTCTATAAGATTTTAAAAGCATTTATTCATGAAGTTTGAAGTGTGAACTATGAAGTGTGGAGTGTGTATAGGGAAATGTCACCACCGGTCTTTCGTAGATTACTATACAGTTGAACCTCGATATCTCGAACTACTTTACAATACAGAACTATTCTAAAATGTATCATTACGCATGTCAAGAAACACATGTGACAGCTTAATGCAGGTCGAAAGAAATGCAGGAGCTTTCAGCATTACTTTTCACCTGCATTAAGCTGTGAACTTGACAATTTGTTCGAATCGAAATCGAATGACACGAACTTCTGTCAGACGCCTCTGCAAAATTCACCTGTTGAAACCATTGTGATAAATATAGCATTTGCTCCTATAGGAGCAAATGCTCTATTTATCACAATGGTTTCAAACTACATATCTAAAATTTCCTCTCTATGGCATATGCTCCTTTTCGATAGATTTCAAAGTGGTTGCGTCTAAAAATAGCCTTTGAGGTAATGGGTTAACCAAGCGCCATTTTGCTACCTGTAAAGGGTTAGTAGTGGGGTAGAACATAATGAAAGTCCTGGTCAAACTCGTCATTTAGTTCTTCAGCATATGTTGATAATAAGTGGGTAAAACTATGCTCAGAAACATTACTGCCTGTTTAAAGACAATAGTCATCGAATTTTTTAAAGATTCTGAAATCATTCTCAAACATCTGATTGGTCAGATTGGACTAATCAGATAGAGCGGAACGTCGGTATCTTGAACTTTAAGGGATCATACAAATTACTAGAAGATAAGGGGAGTTCGAGTCAGCCATTACTTGTGACCTGTCCCAAATTATCGCATGTCTGTATAGAAATGTGCAGTGGTGAATCGTAGCACAATTTTGTATTAAAAAATTGGAAAGGACCCAATTTCTTTTTCGATTTATATCAAGTAATGACAACGTCTATAATGGCAACAGATAAAGTTTCGTACTGAGATATTAAAAACGCTGTTTCTCCACAAAACCATATGCCGTGACCATTGTTTAGAAACTGCATTTAATATGGATTTGTCGTTGACCCCGATCCCGAAAGAAACTTATTTTATTATCGAAAATGCTTAAGAGTGTTCTGAAGTCGTGCTGGTAAATTTATTGAATGTGTTTCAGAACTTACTGTCATTTCTTCTTCTGAGAATGCTTTATAGCTGCTCACTTCCCCGACCTTGAGCTTGACCACAGTTTCCTTCTCCCCTGTCCTAGCTGTAACTGTCCACGTGTTACCGTCAACAGAAAAAGTGAGGGTTCCTTTTATGTGTTTCTCCATCATATTGCGAGACTGTTCGGGTATATCTGCAAGGGATCATTCTTAAGCATCTGATTGGTATGCAAGGGATCATTCTTAAGCATCTGATTGGTCAGATTCTGAGCTTGCTTACAATCTGACCAATCAGATGCTTGAGAATAACCTTTAGTATGTCATGGAATGATCATTGCAAATCTTTGGATACGAATGAGGCGGTATAATGCGGCGATTTATCAGGATCCTTACTGTTTGCCACTCCTTGTATACAGTAAAACCCCTCTAAACCAGACGTTCAATTTAGTATAAATATTGATCTTAGAGACATGTGGTTATAGGATCTATCTGCATGACTCCCACTCTGCATTAAGCAGTCACCTGCCTAAAAGTATCTAAATCTTTCTCGACTAGAATTCCGGTTTATACGGGTTTTACTGTATTAGCTGAATCAGTTAACGAAGCATATGCGTTAAAACAACTAAACAAAAGAGTTTGTTTTAGCACAGCTTTCATTAACCCTTCGACTGAAAGAGAAGCCATTTGGTAACTTGGCATACATAGTAGATCCAGATCTGTCATATTGTGTAGTATTATTTTGATTAGGCGGGGTCTGCATTTGTTGCAAAGAAATAAAGTAGGTTTGATTATACAGCTTGCCACAGTAAAATACTCCTGTTTTGATACTGTCAATATAAAGTAAACTAGTTAATTACAGATATTCATTTTAAGAAATTATGCAGGTGACGCTTGTTGGAGAATAAACATTACTTAGCATGCAAAGAGTTAACCCTTCCCCTGCTATAAAAGCCTTTACACGCTTTTGTGAACAGAGTAGACCCATATCAGACGGCTCCAATAGATGTCTGATCAGGGTCTGCTCTGTTCGCTTACGGAATAATATGGGTCTGCATGACTTGTACTTTTTGCTATGGGTTAAAATAACTTAAGTATCGATGACAAGAAAATGATTTTTCTCTACGATGCATCACTATATTGACCCTTTCCCTGTTTAATATTCATGAAAGAAAAAATAACATCATGAATATTCATTAGCAGAGATTTTATAGTGTAAACTTTAAAGAGGAATTGTTTGCTTTGACGAAACTGTAGAATCAGATCTTTATTGTGTCAAAAGCAATCAGAGCAGACCCTGACCAGACGTTTCCTGAAGGAGCTATCTGGTTATATTATGTTTGCAAATGTGTGAAAATGTGTTTATATGAGGAAAATGGTAAGATAATCGCCGAGATGGCAATATTACTGGTTTATCTTCATGCCTTTTAAAATGCACATTTTTAGCCAATTTCAATCTCATTTTCTTTCTTTAATATACAATCTGCAGTAGCAACAACAGAAACACCATAACATCAACAGCCACAACCGCAACCGCAATAACAGCAACACCATAACATCAACAGCCACAACCGCAACCGCAATAACAGCAACACCATAACATCAACAGCCACAACCGCAACAGCATTAACAGCAACACCATAACATCAACAGCCACGATCGCAACAATAATAACATCAACAGCCACAACCGCAACAATAATAACATCAACAGTCACAGCCGCAACAGTAATAACAGCAACATCATAGCCACAGAAGCAGCACCATAACATCAACAGCCACAACTGCAACAGCAATAAAAACAACACACTAATAATGACGAAAACACCGTCGGTGAGAACCTGAATTTAGGCAGTTGCTTTTGTACTCCAGGGCGGTGGTTTTGTAAAATGGTGTATATTTAACTAAAATGGGAATGGAACTAACATACATTGACACAACCCTGCAGGTGTAGCAGTTTCTATAATATTTGCCGAAAATAAGGTCAGCACAAATATAACACAATATTTGTATCAGTACTACCCATAACATGTATAGATATCATTAATTCATTTAATATTGGATATACTTTGTACTTCTGTATTTAAATTTAAAACGCTCGGATGCTTCTGCTTTTGATGATATTGATGATTATGATGACGATGATGATGATGTTAAGGAAATCAATAATTGTCAAAACCCTCAGTCGTTGATTATTAAAACAATGTCTATGCCGTAACAGATGTGTGTCAACTGTTAGCAAAGTTCGTATATATCTTGTCTATCAGTTCACATTTAGAGAAAATGTAAGTCAAATTCTTACTCAGAACATTCATATACGCGTCCAAGTTCTCGGATGCAACATGTTGCCAGGTTCCAACAACAGCCGACATATTTTCAGACTAGCTCGGGTACCTGCGGTTTCCTCGGCGTCGCGTGTATTTATGATAAGACTACTACGGGATCAATCGTATGGACTCAGCTTTTCCGACAAACTCCGGCAATATCTGACAAAGTGTGATAACGGTGTATGAATACATTATTTAGTGATTGAAGCAGAAAGTGTAACAGATCATACACACGCATATGTCAATACGGCCTTGGATATTTATGAAATGATTAGAGTTTCGTTGGAACTATGTTCTCCCCCGTATACTTCTGAAATGAAGTAGTAACATGCCCACTATAGTAAACCCTTTCAAACTAGGTGTTAATTTTAACATAAATATCGATTTTGGAGACAGGTGGCAGCTTCATGCAGGGGATAGTAATGCAAAAAGCTCCTAAAGGAGCTTTCTGCGTGACTTTCATCCAGCATTAAGCATCCACCTGCGTAAAAGTATTTAAATTCTACTCTACTAAATTTCCGGTTTAGAATGGTTTTACTATATTTGGCGTGTACTATTTTGCATTAACTACAGTAAACCCTCTCAATAACAACCACCTCATCAAATATTTATATTAAAGGCAGGTGGGTGCTTAAAGTAAGGTGAAAGTAAAACAGAACGCTCCTATAGCAGCGTTCTGTTTTACTTTCGCTCTGCTTTAAGCAACCACCTGTCCAAAATACCAACTAATGAACACAATTTAGTGGTTGTTATAGAGAGGTTTTACTGTAGTTATTATTTCCGTCAAAATAACTCTCCTCATGCTAAGCGTGTCTCGGCTGACATTTGAGAACAACTTGGGTGCAAATGAGATTCCAAGTAACTAACACGCCGTCTGATCAGGATCCAAGCTATTTGACAATATTATAATAGATTCTCAAGAGTGGGGTAGAATTGGAAGTAATTTAAAAAATCTGCAAATCAGATAATTTGTGCGGACAATATTTTTATTCGGTTTTAGATGGGTTCGTACAGTAAAACTGGAATTCTACAAGAGAGGGGTTCGTTCAGTAAAACTCTAAACCCGAATTCTACTAGAGAAATAGGGGGCCGCTTAATGCAGGGTGAAAGTTATGCAGAAAGCTCATAGAGGAGCTTTCTGCGTGACTTCCATCCTGCATTGAGCAACCACCAGCGTAAAATTATCTAAATTCTACTCTACTAGAATTCCGGTTTAGAATGGTTTTACTATATTTGGTGTTTACCATTCTGCGTGAACTACATGTAGTTATTATTTCTGTAAAAATAACTCTTCTCATGCTAAGCGTGTCTTGTCTGGCATTTGCGAACAATTTGGGTCCAAATGAGATTCCGAATAACTCATCGTCTGCAGTTATTTGACAATATAACAGATTTTCAAGAGTGGGTCGAATTTAATTTTTTTTTTAAAAACAAAACAAAACAACAACAGCAAATCATATCATTTGTGCGGACACTATTTTAATTCAGCTTGAGAAGGGTTCGTACAGTAAACCCCCTTTAAACCGGAATTGTACTGGAGAAGAATGTAGATACTCTTCGGCAGAGAGCTGCTTAATGCAGGGTGAACGTTATGCAGAAAGCTCATAGAGGAGCTTTCTGCAAGACTTTCACCCTGCATTAAGCTGCCACCTGTCTCGAAGACCGATATTAATACTAATAAACGTCCTGTTTATAGAAATTGCACGATGCGTGATATTGCCCGATGCTATCCAATGTTTGGGGATGTGGCGTTGTACATGTACATGTATACTAGAAGGTTGCCGTTCGATATCAAAGACATTAGAGCAAACCAAAACTAATTGTATCAGAGGGAACTGGATGTGATATTGATTTGTTACATGAAGTTAATCTATCTCTAACAGCAAACCTGGAGCAATCTAGACATAGCTACATATTATCTGCTTTATCCCCGCAAATTGAAAATATGTAAATGTATGAAATATGCATATATCTATGTATAAATGAAATTAGCATAATGCATCCATCGACAATGATATCTTACTCGCGAGCTATAATGATCTCCACAGTCACGCTTGTTGATTATTGTCTGAGAAAGACACGCAAAATCACATACTACATGTACATGTATATGTATAGAGTTAAACCTCTCTACAAACGGATATTGAAAATAAGCCTTATTGGTACCATTGTAGACACTGTAGAAATATATCTTTGTTATTTAATAAGCAAACGGAGCAGCCCCTAATCAGAAGACTCGTGCATAATTCGTCTGATCTTGGTATGCTATGTTTGCAGAGACGTTAAAATACGTACGTATGGAGTAAAGGGTTAAGACGAAATATAAATACATTATGAACGATTCTACAGTTTCTACCAATACAAAGAAGTCCACTTAACATTGGCCATGATTAAAACGTTACTGAATACAGTAAAACCCTTCTAATGCGACCCTCTAATGTTATATGAATGAACAAAGGGTGCATTTAAAAGCAGCTGACAGCTTAATGCAGGAAGGAAGTTATGCTGAAAGCTCATTCGCGTTGTCGGTAACCGCGTGGTTAGTGTGAGAGGCACACATAGTTCGACGAGTGATCATGCAAACATCATATCTAGATCTAGTTCAGATCCGCGTGACATTTATCACGGTAGTATGTCAGACTCTCTGGACAGTCCGAGCGAGTGTCGTGACCGCCGGGCGCGCGAGATCAACATAGACGCTTTGGGCAAGTAGCGGCTAACAGCGGCTAAATCTGAAAAGTGTTGACCGCGCCACCACGTATTTAGGCAGGGTGTTAATCTTGGTTGTGGCGGAACCAGGGGACATAACCGTGGTCGTCACGTCATTAGCTGTCCGTAGGGGTTTGGTACATTAGAGGGTGGAGTTCCAATAGTATATCAGACAGCTGTTTTACTTCGTTCCGAATATCTTTTTAGCAATAATTCCGATATGCCTGTTCTATATTTAGGCCAATTTTCAGTACCTACTGAATATTCATTAACAAAATTGTTATAAAGAATTCTTCAAGGCGGAACATTTTAGACATTTTAGAAAGTAAAGAAACAGATCTATCAAATTCCAATAGCAAACAGAGTAGACCCTGATCAGACGGCTCCCATAGGAGCCGTCTGATCTGGGTCTACTCTGTTTGCAAATGCGTGAAAACACGTTTATACGAGGGAAAGGATTAAATTAGTCTTTTAAATAGATGTTGAAGGGTACAAATGGTTTAGACATAACCGTGAAAATACATATAACCGGACAAAACATTGTTCAAGAGGTATAGGACTTTTAGTCAAAAACCATATACATGATGAGTTTGAAATCAGTGTTGTTGATGATTCTTTTGAAGGTGTTTTATGGATAGAATTACGTTAAATGTTTACATTTGTACTATGAAATCTATTGTTGTAGGTGTGTTAAATGTTTACATTTGTACTATGAAATCTATTGTTGTAGGTGTTTGTTATTTACCCCCAAACAATTCGTCCAATTCTTTTATGACACTCTTTTAACAGATGTTCACATCACAATTGTAAAGAATCACCTTCTAGAAACACGACAATTCTACTGATGACAGTATTTGCAACCCTAGAAATATTAAGACGACACTTAAAGACGACGCTTAAAGACTTAAAAATTGTATCAATATGACAAAATACTTACGTCGTTTTGGATGAAATGTCTGTCAAGCGCGTGTGAAACGTTCTACATACGTTTTGATTACGTCAATCACGTGACCGCTTCAATGCCATGATTTGCCCCTCTTTTCATCACATTTTGGTAATGGTTTTAAACTATTTTAGTTTACTTTTCTTGCCCAAATATATAGGAATGGTTCGGGTCACCTTTTTAGCTCGACTATTCGAAGAGTAGTGGAATTTTCCTACTCGCCCCGGCGTCGGCGTTGGTGTCGGCGTCCGCGCCCGCACCTGCGTCCTAGTCACACCTTGGTTAATGTTTTTGTTAAAGTTTATTTTTTTGCATTTGTAAAATTGTAATGTGGTTTACTCCAGAAACGCATCGAAAACCGAAATACATGCTGTTTATCAATGTGGAAATGATGTCATACAAGTAATAGATAAATACACTGACCTAGGTTTTGTACTGACGGAATATTTAGACTTTAACGTTACTCCGAAAGTAATCGCTCAGAGTGCAAATCGTGCCTAAAGTCTTGTCATAGCGAAATGTAAATTATCAGGGGGAGTACCATATTCTGTTTTTACAAAATCATATGACGTAATAGTCTGGCATTCAATTGGCTATGGCGTAGCAAGTTTGAGATGCCGGTCATTTTTCTGTATTAACCGTCTATAACAGGGCCATGAGGTTTTTCTCGATGTTAGGAAACATACACATAGACGGGGAGATGGCATGGCAGCCCCCGATTGTTAAACATTGGAAACATGTGTATCAACTGTGGTCACGTATTCGCAACACCCTGTCAACACGTATTGATAAACTTAAAGGACTTTTGGCGTCTGCTGCCAGTGGACCGTCTTGTAAAGATTGGTTTTGTATGGTGTGTTCTAAACTTCTTGAGTGTGATATGACTAACTGTACTAATATCGATGTTCATATATCCAAGAAGCACGTTTGTAATGTTGTCGAAAACAATGTGATGAAACAATTTATCAATGGTTGGAAGAATTTGATCAACAGTCCCACTGGTCAGTCTGGTAGGGGAACATTAATTTAAGGACATGTTGTACATTGAAATCAGATTTCTATGATAAAACAATCAGCTAATTGGCATGAATGATCATGTCTAGCATGCATATTCATAAAGCAGTGATTAAGCTACCTCTACCATCTAAATATTACACCAGAATTCAACCTGTTTTGGTGGTCGTTTTATAGAGGTTTTATTGCATGTGTAAACGGTAACTGTGTAGTATTTTTACACTCATAATGGTCTTATATCGGTCACAAAATTCAGTCGTATTGTCAGAGCGGGCATATACGGACCTAGCGACGGGCCTATAACCTATATGCCCGCTGCCAAGATAATTATTCTAAATCTATAGCAACAATTTTTGCCAATGTTTTACAAATGTAATAAACAGGTTATGACACGGGTGACTAGGGCCGCAGAGTGATATAGGCCCTTATAGGCCTTTATCACTCTACGGACCTAGTCACCCGTGTAATAACCTCTATTTATGTTATAAGAAATAAAGTAGAGTATGTCCTAATCGGCCATTTATTTCTTAAACATAGGAGTCTTAGAAAGCAGATGGGTGCATAATGTAGGGCAAAGTTAAAGCAGAAATATCATATTGGAGCTTTCAGCATTTCTTTTGACCTGCATTATGCTACCACCTGCTGGCCTCTTTGCATGTACGCCGACAAGAAAGGTTAAGTACTCTATGAAGGCGACCTCTTAAATCCAGAAATGGAAGGAGAACGTCGGATATCTGTACTATTTCGTTTTTGTCGTACCCTTTATTACTTTTCTACAGTTACTCTGTTTGCAGCTCAATCATTGAGTACACTAGCGATAGGTGGATACAGTTTGTTCACTTAAATGTTTTCGTTATACATGCACTTTACCACTGGATTTGCCGTCGCGGTTGTTGTAGATTAGTCGGAGAGGGGATACGTTTATTTACACTGTTTGTCTTTAAGGGTGGTGATGGAATAAGTGTGAGGTTGGGCTCCCATAAACCAGTTTAACATCCCCGTGAATTTTGTCACTGACCGTTCCAAGGCGGTACTTCCATCGTCCCCCTATTGTATGTTTGTTTTGTCTTTGTGCGTCTCTTGATGTTTTTATAGTTATGTACATTTGCTGTTTCCTTATGTTGCTGTTCGGGCGACTGTTTGTTCTGTATGTGGTATTTCCTGCATAACTCATTTTTGTACTTTTACATACCCGTAATTGAACCTTTTTGATGGCCTCTTAAGATAGGTTCTACTTAAGTCATATATATCTAAGAGAGCAGTATCAAACAAACAGCCCTTCTAACAGCAACCTGTAGGTTCGAATCAAGGTGAACCCCAAGGAAAAAACATACAACAAATGACAAATGTTGTTTTTCAAAAATTTAATAATGAAGAATTCTAGGTACAGATATTTGGATTCATCTGAACGGATATTTAAATGTTTACCAGCTTAATATTTCCTGAGATTTACGTGTACTTGTTTAGATTAAGACAAGCGTTTTATGTGGGTCGAAGCAAAGGACTCCGATCAGCTATCAGCATGTCTTTCGTTCTGACTTAAGAAATAATTTGATCTCGACTAGTTCTTTCAATGCCCTAAATGGGACAGTAGACAAATGTGTTGACCTAGATAAAATGTATTCTGTGGGAGCAAGATAAGGGTTGAATAGATGAAGAAGTTGAAATGCATAAGTAAATGTTGCTGCATCAAAGGTGATCCCCAATCTTATTGTTGGTGCATCAAGGGTATCGTCATTGATTGCCAATCACTTCTTGTTGTAAAGCATTTTCGCTGTCACTCCCTGAACGCATAAAGTCTGAAACAGACAGAAAATTAATCCATTTAAGCATATAGTACCTTATTCAACTCGTCCAAATATACAACAAACTCCTCTAAAGCGACCACTTAATGAGGAGACATTGGTGTCTTTAAAAGCAGATGGTTGCTTAATGCAGGAGGAAAGTAATGCAGAAAGCTCCTGCAGGAGTTTTCAGCATTACTTTCATCTTGCATTAAGCTGTATATAAGACCCAGAATTATACCTCATTTTGGTAGTCACATTAGTGTGGTTTTACTGTATACGTTTTGTTATTATTATAATATTTATTTTGGCTTCTTTATTTACACTGTTTGTCTTTTAGGGTGGGGATGGAATAAGTGTGAGGTTGGGTTGACTTGTGTCACTGACCGTTCCAAAGCGGTACTTCCATATTTCCCCTATTGTATGTTTGTTTTGTCTGTGCGGCACTTGATGTTTTATAGGTATGTACATTTTCTGTTTCCTTGTGTTGCTATGTGGTGTTTCCTGCATGACTCATTTTTTTGTACTTTTGACCGTTGGGAAAGGGTGGAGTAAATAGTACAGGCCCTGAACAGATAGTTCCTCCAAGGGCCGTCTAGTTTGGGTCTACACTGTTTTCTTTCTCACACATCTACAAATAGGGAAGCCTTGTGCATATGCCACCATAAACATTCAGCTGATTAATATTAATGACGTCATCATTTCTAACATGAATATTGAACAAGAAAGGCGTAAACCCTTTCCCTTATTCTGACGCATCTGCAAACAGAATAGACCTATAGGGGCCGTCTGATCAGGGTCTACACTGTTTGCTTATGGTGTAATATAGATCTGATTCTACAGCTTCTGCCTGAGGCAAAATGTCCTGTGTTCATATGCCATTATAAAAAATAATCTTATTTATATTCATGACGTCATTATTTCTTACATGAATATTGAACAAGAAAGGGAGTAAACTGTCATGGCAGTGTTTGCTTCTCATGGAACACAATATACAAGAAAAATTGAGATACTATAAAACCTTACTACAGGTGAGTGACCTTAAGTGGTCTAAAGAAGAAAAAGAAATGAGAAGGATTGCGACAGAGGAATAGAATTAGAGAGAATGTAAAGAAATGAGTAGGAGAGAGAAACCGGCTTAAGAGAGAATGGTAAGAAACAATTCGTTGAAGAAAGACGACAGAGAAAGAATAAAAAAAGAGGCAGACTAAACGCGATACATGTACTCACTAAACATAGTTGCCCATTGACAACTTCCCTTGTGACTTCTATCTTGGTATCCCCAATGGTATGTTCTTCTTCCATCTTTTCTCCGACAGACTTGATTATGCCCTATCAATGAAACAGACACGATTCATATTCACTGTAGCTTTCTCTCTCTATACGAGGGGAAAGCCAAATCTTCGTGGACAAAGGCCCTAATTATCTTATTCGCCCATACTGTCACATGATATTTCAATTGTAGGTACCTTGAAGCATAGGCCCTACGCTATAAAACGTCCACTGTGCTACTCTAAATATTTAAGACGTGGCAATGATTATGGTAACGTCATGTAGGGCTAATTCTCCCTATTAATATACAGGAGATCACTATTATAGTGACCACTGATGTAAGATTGATACACCATTTGAAGTAAATGATTGTTTAACCATTGCCCTCGTACAAACGCCTTTTCAAGCATTTGCGAACAGAGTAAACGTAGATCAGGAAACACCTGTAGGATCCGTCTAAAGGGTTAAGCTGTGATATTGACAAATTGTTCAGATCAGAAATCGGATGACTCGAACTGTAGTTCAAGATATTGCTGTTTCACTGTACTTGAGAATACACTCAGACTTGAAACTTGAACTCAGATTCTAATACTTAAACTCGCCTAATACACCTTGTGCAGATATCTGAAATTCACACAACCACTCAACACAATACCATTCATGCATATTTTCGCAGTCTGAAAACTCAATGATATTTTATTACCGAAACTGTTCAATAGTATTCTCAAGTCGCGCTGGTAAATTTGTTGAATGTGTGAGAACTTACTGTCACGTCTTCTCCGGTGAATGTTTTATAGTTTCCCACTTCCCCAACCTTGAGCGTGACTACATTTTCCTTGTCCCCTATCTTAGCTGTAGCGGTCCACGTGTTACCGTCAACAGAAAGAGTGATGGTTCCTTTTAGGTGTTCCTCCATCATAGTTCGAGACTCTTCTGGCACATCTGCAAGGGATCGTTCTGAAACATCTGATCGGTCAGATTCTGAGCTTGCTTACAATCTGACCAATGAGATACTCGAGAATAACCTTTAGTATGTCACGGAATGACCTTTGCAAATCTTTGGATATGAATGAGATGGTATAATGCGGCGATACTTCTTGAATACAGTATAATCTCTATAAACCGGACGTTCAATTTAGTATAAATATCTATCTTAGAGACAAGTTGCTGCTTAATGCAGGGTGTAAGTCATGCAGAAAGCTCCCCTTGGAACTGCATGGTCCCACAGCCATCTGCTTAAAAGTATCTAAATTCTTCTGACTAGAATTCCGGTTTATACGGGTTTTACTGTATTAGCTGAAATCAGTTAGCGAACTTATGAGCTAAAACAACTAAACAAAATAGTTTGTTTTAACACAGCTTTAACCCTTTAACTGAAGGAGAATCCCTTTGGTATCTTTGCAAACATAGTAGATCCAGATCTGTCAGATCCTGCAGTAGTATTCTGATTAGGCGGGGTCTGCACTTGTTGCAAAGACATAATGTAGGTTTGATTCTACAGCTTGTCACGGTAAGATATTCCTGTTTTCATACTGTCATTATAAAATAAACTAGTTAATTAGAGATAATTTTAAGAATTGAAGCAGGCGACAATTGTTGCAGAATAAACATTACTTAGCATGCAAAGAGTTAATTTTGAATAAAATGGATCTGATTTTAGGCAGGTGGCTGCTTAATGCTAGAGGAGCTTTCTGCATGACTTGTCCTTTTTGGCTTAAAACAACCTGAGTATCGATGATAAGAAAAATATTATTCTCTACGATGCATCACTATATTGATCCGTTCCCTGTTATATATTCATGTAAGAAAATGACATCATAATTATTCATTAACAGAGTTTTTATAGTGTAAACTTTAAAAGGGCATTGTTTGCATTGACAAAACTGTACAATCTGGGTCCATGCTTATAAAGCTTTTAATTGAGTCTGAGTTTCGTTCTCAAGCTTTTGATTGGTCAGATTTGAGTTCTTAAGCTTTTGATTGGTCAGATTTGAGCCTTTGGCTCAAATCTGACCAATCAAAATCTTGAGAACGAACTCAGACTCAACTACACGTTTTATAAGCATGGACCCAGATCTATACCATGTCAAAAGTATTCAGAGCAGACCCTGACCAGACGGCTCCTAAAGGAAATATCTGGTTCTACTCTGTTTGCAAATGTGTGAAAATGTGTTTATATGGGGGAAAAGGTAAAATAATCGCCGAGATTGCAATGTTTACTGGTTTATCTTCATGCCTTTTAAAATGCACTGTTTTTAGGTAATTTCAATCTTCTTTTTCTTTCTTTAATGTAAAATCTGCAGTAGTAACATCAACAGCCACAACGGCAACAGTAATAAAAGCAACACCACCAATAATGACGAAAAATTGCGTCGGTGAGAACCTGAATTTAGGCAGTTGATTTTGTACTCCAAGGCGGTGATTTTGTAAAATGATGTATATTTAGTTAAAATGGGAATGAAACTAAAACCCTGCAAGTATATCAGTTTCTATAATATTTTCTGAAAATATCCTTATGTGATTAAAAAAAGATCTGCACAAAATTAACACAATAGTTGTATCAGTACTACCCATAACATGTATAAATAGCATTAATTCATTCAATACTGGATATACTTTGTACTTCTGTATTTAGATTTGGAATGCTCGGATGCTGCTGCTGCTGCTGTTTATTATGATATTGATGATTATGATGACGATGATGATGATGTAAAAGGAAATCAATATTTGTCAAAACATTTAGTCGTTCATTAAAAATGCAATGTCTATTCTGTAACAGATGGGCGTCAACTGTTAGCAAAGTTCGTATTTGTCGTGTGGCTCAGTTCAAAATTTAGAGAAAAATGAATGTCAAATTCTTACTCAGAACATTCATATACGCGTCCAAATTCTCGGACGAAACATGTTGCCAGGTTCCAACAACAGCCGACATATTTCCAGACTAGCTCGGGTACATGCGGTTTCCTCGGCGTTGCGTGTATTTATGATAAGACTATTACGGGATCAATCGTATGGACTCAGCTTTTCCGACAAACTCAGGCAATATACGAAGCGCGATAACAGTGTATGAATACATTATTTAGTGACTGAAGCAGAAAGTGTTACAGACCATACACACGCAAATGTCAATACGGCCTTTGATATTTATGAACTGATTAGAGCTTCGTTGGAACTATTTTCTCCCCGTATACTTATGAAATGAAGAAGTAACATGCCCACTACAGTAAACCGCCCGAAACCGGGTGTTAATTCTAACATCGTAAATATCGATTTGGGAGACAGGTGGTAGCTTAATGCATGGGATAGTCATGCCGATAGCTCCTAGAGAAGCTTTTTGTGTGACTTTCATCCTGCATTAAGCAACCACCTGCGTATGTATCTAAATTCTACTCTACTAGACTTCCAGTTTAGAACAGCTTTACTATATTTGATGTGTACTATTTTGCATGAACTAGTTATTATTTCCGTCAAGATAACAATCTTCACATGCTAAGTGTGTTTTGGCTGACATTTTGGGAACAACTTGGGTGCAAATGAGATTCCGAGTGACTAAATTTCCGTCTCATCAGGATCCAAGCTATTTGACAATATGATAATATAATCTCAAGGGTGGGGTCGAATAGGAAGTAATTATAAAAAACAACAAATCAGATTTTTTGTGCGGTCACAATATGTATTCAACTTGAGAAGGGTTAGTACAGTAATATTCTAAACCGGAATTCTACTAGAAAAGGGTTCGCAAGTAAAACTCTAAACCGGAATTCTACTAGAGAAGGGTTCGTACAGTAAAACCCCTCTAAACCGGAATTCTACTAGAAAATAATTTAGATACTCTTCGGCAGAGGACTGCTTAACCCATTCCCTCATATTGACGACTTTTGACGACTCTGTAAAAGTCACTTTGTGAAACCATTGTGATAAATAGAGCATTTGCTCCTATAGGAGCAAATGTTCTATTTATCACAATGGTTTCAAGCTAACAAAATCTAAAACTTTCCTTTTCTCTAGATAATGCTCCTTTTCGGTAGATTTTTTCATAGAGGTTGTATCTAAAAATAGCATATGAGGTAATGGGTTAATGCAGGGTGAAATATATGCAGAAAGCTTCCAGGGGAGCTTTCTGCAATACTTTCACCCTGCAGTAAGCTGCAGTAAATTGAACGTCCTGATTATAGAGGTTTCACGATACGTGATATTGTCCGATGCTATCCAATATTTGGCGATGTGGCGTTGTACATGTATACTAGAAGGTTGCCGTTCGATATCAAAGACATTAGAGCAAACCAAAACTAATTGTATCAGAGGGTAAGGGATGTGATATTGATTTGTTACATGAACTTAATATCTCTCTAAAAGCAAACCTGGAACAATCTAGACATAGCTACATATTATCTGCCTTATCCCTGCAAATTGAAAATATGTAAATGTATGAAATATGCATATACTGACTCTATGTATTGATAAAATTAGCATAATGCATCCCTCGGCAATGTTATCTTACTCGCGGGTTATAATGATCTCCACAATCACGCTTGTTAATTATTGTCGCTCATATAAACGTGTTATCATGCATCTGCAAACTGTGTAGACCCAGATCAGACGGCTCCTATAGGATCCGTCTGATCAGGGTCTGCTCTGTTTGCTAAGGGAACTAGATTTGTTTCTATACTTCGTAAAATGGCTACAATGTTCCACCTTCCATATTTAAGAGGGTTTTACTGTATTCATTTGTCCATGAATATTCATTAGGTATTGACATTTGTAATAAACATAGAACAGGGAAAGGGATAATTATTGTCTCTGCAAGACATTCACCTACTACAAGTACCTACTACATGTATATATGCATACTGAGCTAAACTTCTCTACAAATGGATATTGAAAATAGACCTTATTGGTACCATTGCAGAAACTGTAGAAATATATCTTTGTTATTTCATAAGCAAACGGAGCAGACCCTGATCAGAAGACTCCTGCATGATTCGTCTGATCTTGGTCTGCTATGTTTGCAGAGACGTTAGATGCGTATCTATAGAGTAAAGGGTTAAGACGTAATAAATACAATTCTACAGTGTCTACCATAGCAATAAAGTCCGCTTAACATTGGCCATGATTAAAACGTAAATGAATACAGTAAAACCCTCTAATGCGACACTTTATACGAATGAACAAGCGTGCACTTAAAAGCAGCCGGTAGCTTAATGCAGGGCGAAAGTTATACAGAAAGCTCCTTCGCGTTGTCGGTAACCGCGTGGTTAGTGTGAGATGCACAAATAGTTCGTGGTTAGTGTGAGATGCACAAAGAGATCATCCAAGCATCGTATCTAGATCTAGTTCAGATCCACGTGACATTCATCATGGTAGTATGTCAGACTCTCTGGACAGTCTGAGCGAGTGTCGTGGCCGTCGGGGCGCGCGCGATCAACATAGACGTTTTGGGCCAAGTAGCGGCTACCAGCGGCTAAATATGAACAGTGTTGACCGCACCACCGCCTATCTAGGCAGGGTGTTAATCATGGGTGCGGCGTAGCCAGGGGACATAACCGTGGTCGTCACGTCATTAGCTGTCCGTAGGGTTTCGGAACGTTAGAGGGCGGAGTTCCAATAACATATCAGACAGCTTTTTCTTCGTTCTGAATCTCTTTTAGCAATAATTGCGATATTGTAGATGTTGCGGAAACTCATCTTTTAAATTAGTCTTTTAAATAGATATTGAAGTGTACAAATGTTTTGGATATAACCGTGAAAATACATATAAACGGACAAAATATGGTACGGGAGGTATAAGATATTTAGTCAAACACCATAATTATTATATATGATTAGTTTAAAAGGTATTTTATGTATAGAATTACGCAAAATGTTTACAATGAAATCTATTGTTGCAGGTGTTTGTTATTTACCCCCAACAATTCGTCCAGTTCTTTTAATGCCCGATCCTTTTATGACACTCTTTTAACAGATGTTTATTTTTATTAGAATAAGGACCTGATATACATATTTGGCGATTTTAATGGCAGATGCGGGAATTTAAATGATTTCATGTGTGGTGTTGATGTAGTTCTCCTGCGAGATGTTATTGATTTTGCTACTAATTCTTACGGAGAGTTATTTATTGAGTTCCTCATTAATACAAACATGTGTATTCTTAATGGCCGCAAATGTAGTATAAACGACTTTACATCTACATCGACGAAAGGCAATGCAAATTGTAGATTATTGTATTGTGATGCAGGATAGTCCTTTCTGGCGTTAAAGTAACTCGTACTACCGATGTTGTAATAATATAGGGACCATTCCTACGATATAACCTGCTAGTTTACCAGATCAGTCTTTATTGTCATGGAATATTGCTTTTGAGGACACAATTTGTCATGCCTAATCAAATGATGCTGACTCTTTTAATCAGTCTTACATAAACTTTGACCATCTGCCAATTTTTCTAGACACACCATCTGATACTGACAATGTTAATGCTGTTACCGGTAATTATACACTAGAAACTGATATTCAGTCCCAGCGTGACATTGATTTATTGTATGATAGCTGGTGTAAAGTGTTAAAAAGTACACTGCTTAGGGATTTGCCGTATAAGAAAGTCTTACCTAGTGTTACATTTAAGAAGAAGCTTAGGAAAGATAGGCCTTGGTGGTCGGTGCATTTGACTCATATATGGAATGATATGTGTCAGGCAGAATCTGACTGGCTTTCATTTCACTTCAGAATTGAGAAATTCTGTTTTAAATCTGTTTTTGTTTTTAAACGTAAAGAATTTAGAATATGGCAATAAATCGTGCGTAACAGTGGATGTATTAAAGAAAAAGAAAACGGATTTTGAATCTTTGTTTACTTTTAGTTAAGATGAAGTCCTTAACGATAAACTTTAGAATGTAAATCCAGATTCAAATGTTAGATTGCATTATAACGCACTTATTTGTATTTTGGACGTAGAAAAGCTGTTGAAATGGCAAGACTAGGGAAAGCAACTGGAAGTGTCGGCATTCCCACTGAAGTTCTTGAAAATGATTCTTGTATACATTTCCTTCATGTTTTATGCAAAGTTTGTTATGAACGTGGTATCGTGCCATCTTCATGGGGAAAATGTATCATTATTCCAATTTCAAAATCCTGTTCGACTGATTCTAGGGATCCACTTTCTTATAGAGGCATTGCCCTGGCCTTATGTATAGCATTTATTTAATGTATTCAACTCTAAATGTGTAGAAGCAAATACAAACTCGTCGATGAAAGTACAAACTGAGTCATGCAGGAAACACCACATACAGAACAAACACTCGCCCGAACAGCAACACAAGGAAACAGCAAATGTACATAACTAGAACAATCAACAAGAGACGCACAAAGACAAAACAAACATACAATAGGAGGAAGATGGAAGTACCGCCTTGGAACGGTCAGTGACAAAAGTCACTGGGGGGGGGGTTAAACCGGTTTATGGGCGCCCAACCTCACTCATATTCCATCCCCACCCTAAAAGACAAACAGTGTAAATAAACGTATCCCCTCTCCGACTAATCTACAACAACCGCGACGGCAAATACAATGGTAAAGTGCATGTATAACGAAAAAACATTTAATTGAACATACTGTATCCACCTATCGCTAGTGTACTCAATGATTGAGCTGCAAACAAAGTAACTGTAGTAAAGTAATAAAAGATAGTGGTTTGAGAAAAACACGCAGCACAACGGATAATATTTTATCACATTGCTTCATTATAGAAAGCGCTGAAATCGTTGAAAGACTGGCGGAAAAGTAGTCCCACCCTTGGCAGTCAATATTTTTTAGCATATCAACATAGTTTTAAATTTTTTGGCAGAGGTTTATCAGAGGACTATTTCTGTAAAGTATTATTCCAATCTGACCCCTGGGTTTGGAGAAGATTTCTTACGATTTTTCTTTTTGTTGCCATAGCAACCAGGGTTCGTCATGGTTCCGGATTGTTTTAGCAATTCTGATCATTTATGTGAAGTTTGGTTACATTCTACCTTGTAGTTTCTGAGGAGACGTCGTTTAAAGCAATTACGGACGCACGGGTGGACAGACAGTCGGAATGACGGACTGACCCCCATGGAAAAATGGGGAACAATTGAGATGATAATAAGAAAAAAACATTCAACTGTAAATTACAACACCGGCCTGACAACTAATGGAAAAGTAGTAAAGTCAAGCAGGCAAAGCCACATGCAAGACGCAACCACCACCAAAACACCGATAGACAGCATGACACACACACACACAACCACACACCCAAACGCGCGCACACACACACACACACACACACACACACGAAATGAACACAGAAAACACCAAAAGACACACAAGAAACAGGGACAAACGTTCCACAACATGAACAAACCACAAGCACAAAGACGCAAGGCAAACAAAAGGAAGGGTGACAAAGAGAGTACCGCCTTGGCACGGTCAGCAGCAAAATCACCACTGGGGGTTTAAACCGGTTTACGGACGTCCTAACCTCACACTTCTCTCAAAGTCACCCTAGCTTTACAAATATTGTAAATAAAGGTATCCCCGCTGGACTTACCCACAACATAGACGACGGTGAACACAGGACAACATGTAAAACATAGCATAATAACTGTGACAAACCGTCAAATATGTACTCAATGACTTTGCTGAAGTCAGAGCACCTGCAGGTAAGCCGTTAAGGGCACGGCAGGGAAAAAGTAATACATGAGTCTGGTAAGCTCCTCCTGTATCCAAGTTTAAGAGTATACCATCATAGAGTACTACCCTCGGCCTGTCATCGCGCAAGCAAAGAGGGAAGCGTAGCTACCGACTGTAAAAGGGTCGATAACCAAACATGCAGTGTGTTGCAATATAATAGGATCATAACCTTTCTTTTTAAATGTTTTAATGCGTTTTATAAACAAATCATGAATGGAAAAGTAGTAAAGTCAAGAACACATTTCATACCACAATTTCCCATAAAATTGCACAGAAAAAGAGGTATGCAATGTAAAAAAAAAAGGTTAAGTACTGGCCCTTACAGTAGAGCCTGTCTTAAGCAACCATTAATTTATTGAACATAGGATTCTTAAAAAATGCAGGTGGACGCTTAATGAAGGGCAAAAATAATGCATAATGCTCCTATATGAGGTTTCTGCATTAGTTTTGACCTGCATTTAGCTACCATCTGCCTTATAGGTCCAGAGTTGTGCCTCATTTTGAGTGTCGTTTAAGACAGATTCTATTGTACTTGTATTCATCTGGAAATATCTGTATCCGAGAGAAAGATTTAAAAAACGGTATCGCTTCACATGAAAACTGATTTCAGAGTTACACAGACAATACTCGTCTATAAATACAACAGAGCAATACTGAGAACTTGGTCAGCATTGTGTCGTATTTCATATCACAATTGTAAAGAATCACTCACTAGAAACACGACAATTCTACTGATGACAGTATTTGCAAATCTAGAAGCAATAAGTCGACACTTAAAGGCGACGCTTAAAGACTGAAAAAGTATCAGTATGACAAACGTCGTCTAAGATGAAAGATGAAACGTCTGTCAATTCAGGCACGTGTTAGACGTTCTACAAACATTTTGATCATGTTATTCATGTGACCACTTCAATGATATATTTTGCTCCTTTTTCTCTTCCCGTTTTGGTAATGGTTTTAAAATAGTTTAGTTTAGTTTTCTTGCCCAAAATATATAGGAATGGTTCGGATCACTTTTATAACGATAAGAGTGAGATTTCAACGGGCACTATATTTTCGACCGCTTACCTCCTCATTTGCATTTGACCTAGAATCGCAGGACAGGGGCGGATCGGCAGTTCTGGTTCAAGCAGTAGTGAAGTGGTGTTTTGCTGTATTGAAAATATGCGATTAGACATATAGATCCACATATGGTACATTGATACACAAAACTGTTAAATCGGACCTGGCATTGGAACGATTGCTGAATCCGACTTGCGGTACTAAAGACTGACTTTCTTCAGTCTAACTAGGTTAATGTTGAAGAAATCTACATGTTGCACTTTCATTGGTTTTAAAAAGGCATATGTGGCTGGCCTCGTTCCGTCTGTGGGCGAATGTCTGGAATTGGTGGGGAAATGCTTGCCGCTTTATAGTCTCTATATACTCCTGTATCTTCTTGTGTCCAAGTTAATTCATTTACGACAAATGGCTGAGGTTTAAGTTGGCCTGAGTAAAGGCTGTATTATATCCCCACTTTTGTTCAATTTATATATTTATGATTTAGCAATATACATTAAGTCGCTTAATGTTGGTATTGATGTCTGACAAGATAAAGTATGCGTCCTTATGCAAATGACATCGTTATATTAGCTAGATTCAGTTCAAGCTTTAGAGTCATTACTTAATTGTGTAAACGATTGTTGTGCAAAGAATCATAACATAACATAATCAGATGGTTATTAATTGTAACAAGCATAATGTGGTTTACTTCAGAAACCCACCCAAATCCAAAACAATGCTGTATATCAATGTGGAAACGAGGTGATACAAGTACTAGATAAATACACTTACCTAGGTTTGGTACTGACGGAATATTTCGACTTTAACGTTACTCCGAAAGTAGTCGCTCAGAGTGCAAGTCGTGCCTTAAGTCTTATTATAACGAAATTTAAATCAGCAGGGGAGTACCATATTCTGCTTTTACAAAATTATATGACCGAATAGTTTGGCATGCAATTGACTATGGTGCAGCAATTTTGGGATGCCAAATGGGATAAAAGGACCATGAGGTTTTTCTCGGTGTTGGCAAATATACACATAGTGCGGCGTTAGGCGGAGAGATGACGTGACAGTCACCGACTGTTAGACAGTGGAAACATGCATTCCAACTATAGGCACGTATTTGCAACATCCTGTCAACACGTATTTATAAACGTATTGGACTTTGGACGTCTGCTGCCAGTGGGCCGTCTTGTAAAACTTGGTTTTCCATGGTCTAATCTAAACTAATAGAGTGTGATATGACTAACTGATGACTAACGATGTTCATATATCCAAGAAGCATGTTTGTAATGTTGTCGAAAACAATATGATGAATCAATTTATCAATGGTTGGAATAATTTGATCAACAGTCCCACTGGTCAGTCTGGTAGGAGAAGAATTAATTTAAGGACATGTTGTACATTGAAATCAGATTTCTATGATAAAACAATCAGCTAATTGGCATGAATGATCATTTCTAGCATGCATATTCATGAAGCAGTGCTTAAGCTACCTCTACCATCTAAATATTACCCCATAATTCGAGTTGTTTTGGTGGTGGTTTTAGAGAAGTTATATTGCATGTGCAAACGGTGGTTGTGTATTATGTAATAAGAAATATAGTAGAGCCTGTCCTAAGCGGCCATTTATTTCTTGAACATAGGAATCTTAAAAAGCAGATGGTTGGTTAATGCAGGGCAACACTAATGCAGATATCTCATATAGAAGCTTTCATCATTACCTTTGACCTACAATAAGGTACCAACTGCATTACAGACTCATAATTAGACATAATTTAATTGCCGCTTAAGACAGGTTCTACTGTAGTCATAAATATACCATAGATAACAGTACAAAATAAACAGCCATTCAAACAGCAACCTATAGAATTGAATCAAGGCGAACCCAAATGATAAAACATACAATAAGTAACAAATGTTTTTTGCAGAAATTTAATAATGAAGAATTCTAGGTACAGATATTAGGATTATGAGCGGATATTTAAATGTCTACGTGTACCTGTCTGGATTAAGACCGACAGGCATTTTATGTGGGTCAATCGTTCTGACTTAAACATATCAGCATGTCTATCGTTCTGACTTAAGCAAGAGTTTTGTCTCGGCTAATTCACACAAACCGCCCTAAATTGGCACAGACAGTAGACAAAAGAGTGAAACCTCGGTATCTTGAATTTTAAGGGACAATACAAATTACTTCGAGATACGGTAGTTTGAGTCTGCCAATTTCTAACTTGGAATCTTTCTCGATGTCGCAAATAATGCTGATTGCTTCTGTAGGAGCTTTCAGCATTCCTTGCGACCAGCATCAAGCTGTCGTATGTATTTATAGAAATGTACAGTGGTGAATTTTAGAACAAAGGTACAAGAATGAGTCATGCAGGAAACACCGCATACAGAACAAACAGCCACCGAACAGCAACACAAGGAAACAGCAAATGTACATAACTATAAAAACATCAAGAGACGCACAAAGACAAAACAAACATACAATAGGGGGAAGATGGAAGTACCGCTTTGGAACGGCCAGTGACAGAAATCACTGGGGGGGGGGGGGGGGGAGGTTAAACCGGTATTTTGGCGCCCAACCTCATACTTATTCCATCCCCACCCTAATAAACAAACAGTGTAAATAAACGTACCCCCTCTCCGACTAATCTACAACAACCGCGATGGCAAATACAGTGGTAAAGTGCATGTAAAACGAAAACATAATTAAGTGAAGTAACTGTATCCACCTATCGCTAGTGTACTGAATGTTTGAGCTGCAAACAGAATAACTGTAGAAAAGTAATAAAGGGTACGACAAAAACGAGATAATACAGATATCCGACGTCCTCCTTCCGTATTACACATTTTGGAAAGGACCTAATTTTTAACTCGAGTTATATCAAATTCGTGCTATCCTAGTTCAAGATATTGAGGTCCCACTGTACCTGAGAATGAACTCATACTCAGACCCAGTTTTTAATACAGTGCCGTGGTATGGAATTAACCTTTATCACGCTGTGACAAGAAATTTGTATATGTCGATAGACGGTAAAACCACTGGGATCTTCCTCCACCTGGACGTCGCAATATGACTTTTGACTACTTCCCATTCGATCAAGCTTTTCAGAAATTGTTGATTGAAGACAAACAGCTTGGATCCGATATATGTCATGCCATCTGGATCAAAGCAGTTTTCAAATTCAAAAAAGGATCGCGTAAAACGTGATAACCGTTATCTTATTCAACCTGAGAAGAGATAAGAAATTGAATGTCGAGATGTTTACGTTTAGCTGGCAATGCCTTGCATGTGTCGAGTTCGCAGTAACGCATGTAAACATGTTGGAACCAGATACAACGCCGAGTAATTTGGTGTTTCATCAGGATCCAAGCTGTGCGACTACATTTTGGTAGATATTAAATACACATTGTATTTTTAATTAGAGTGGGGTACTATGATAAATTTACATCTACGTTACATATTTCTCTTGTGGCAAGCAAGCAAGCGTTAAGTTGCCATGTTAGCAATGCAGATCTATATCAGTGTTCACATTGACTCACAGTGTTCACATATATATCTGTTTGTAACCTTCAGAAATATGGAGAGATGAAACGTACTTTGTCAATGTGTAATAAATAGTTGTTCTTTGAATAGGGGGGGGGGGGGTATTCGTAAAACTGCTTTCCAGCACCAATTAACATTTAAATACTGAATTGCATTTTTGTTGTGTTCATCGACGTATGAATCCAGACCTGATCACAAACAACTTGCATGAATTCCGTATGAATCTAGACCTGATCACACACAACTTGCAATTCATGAAAAACGTTGTGTGTGATCAGGTCTGGATTCATACATCGATGAACACAACAAAAATGTGATTCAATCTTTATAATACCATACATATGTCCTTTTAAATGAGTACTTGTTGACATAAAAACAAATTTGAAATTGGCTATTTTAAGTACCGTAGGAATTCAATCAATATACATTCTAACAACTATGTCAGTTCGTGTACTATATCCTTCATCATGGATGTCGTATCATAGACTGTTCCCAACCGTTTGACCTAGTTGCAAAAACTCGAATTTAACAATAACTAAAGCAACTAACGAAAATATTTCAACACATTTCATACATTATTACCTTGCAAGATTTCCTTTAAATCGAATAACTTGAATAATCTTCCTTAGAATCGATCTGTATAAGCTCTGAACATAGACCAGTAGAATACGTGTCAAAATCCTCATTAAAATCTCCTAAAACGAATCCCTTTTATTTTCAATAAAATGCATTCTACACGAAATTTTACGGTTGATATGCAGCCAGATATTCTCAATTACACCAATTGGACTTGCTCAGAAGTTTGAGAAGCACTAACCTTTCTTTTGGATAACATATTTGTACGTTATGGGAATGCTATATACCGTCAGGTAATTGGTATTCCCATGGGTACGAATTGTGCACCACTTGTCGCAGATTTGTTTTTGTACTGCTATGAGAGAGATTTCATGTTGAGTTTGAATCCTCAATCACAAGAAGATGTTATAAAAGCCTTCAATGAAACTTGTCGATATTTGGATGATATTTTTAACTTAGATAACCCTTTCTTTGATGCTCTGATTCCTACAATTTATCCTAAAGAACTCAAATTGAATCAAGCTAACCCGTCCGACAATTATGTAGCGTTTCTTGACCTAGACCTTAAAATTAATAATGGAATGATTTCTATTTGAATTATGCTGTTTTGCAACACAAGGAAACAGCAAATGTACATAACTATAAAAACAACAAGAGACACACAAGTCTGAATGATATAAATCTAGGTGGTAGAACAGTAGCCACAGCACAACGTCAGCGACAAACTCTTCTGGATTTATAAATAAGTAGCAAAACAGCATAATTCAAATAGAGCTCTAATCGTAAAACTCCGTCATATGCTAAGATCGGTATTTATTCTATAAATCGGTCGAACTTCTGTCATAAAATTAAATGCTTTCATCTATGTTCTATTTTTATGCCTTACTATGCGCACTATTGAGAATTTGGATTTCTGGAACAGGCTAGCGTAGATCAACTCCTCTCTCCGACAAAACATCTGGCCCTTTTATACTTGCGTTCGTAGAATAGTGAAATACTGGTTGGTGGTTAGAAATGCTAGGTAACCCGTGTGAAAACATTCAGTCGCCGGTTACACATAAAGAACTGCGTTATACCGTTTGAAAATATTACAAACTAGATGGATCAAAGAAATCCTCCAACAAAACCCTAAATAAATATGCACCATATGGAAATAGATCTATTGAGCCTTTTTTGGCATAACTACGGTAATTCAGTCTGCTTTGAGCGTTATTCCTATAGGAAGCGACCGACAATGCATCACTGCAGCAACCAAGATGGCGGACATCCTGCTGTAGCATCTCGCATACTAGGCCCTAAAGTCGAGTGCATTTCAGCTAATCAAATAAATAAAGGATTAAAACAGGCATGTGCCAAGTCAAGTAAGAAAATACACAGCTTTCTAGTAAGTGAAACTGGAATGACAACACGATGTACGGTGTATTTCGTCCTCTATCTCTGAGGTCAGATGTCGACATACATGAGTGCATCGCGGATGCTACAACAAATGTGAAGGATCCTGGTCAAGATAGAGTTTCAAAACGCTTCGATAGACACAGCATAACAATAATATATAACATGTTTATGCTCACTGATAATACAATCCATTCATCCAGTCCTAAATGCATTGTGGTGAAAATTGAGTGAGCGAATCACAGTGACAGATTGCACAACACAGTCATTTAGATTGAAGGCTGAAAACCAATCTACATTTGACTTCAATATTTACATAAAAAAGCTACCGAAAGAGTGAGTGAGTTGGGTTTAACGTCCGACCAACAGTATTTCAGTTATACGCAGACGGCACCCGCATGAGACAAGTTATAGTGCTGCCTCACTGAAATACCCCTGCCGCGGGCATATGGCAAGGGCATCCCACCCAGTCACATTATCCTGACACCGGGCCGACCAGTCCTAGAACTACACCTTTTAATGTCGAGCGCAGACAAGGGAGCTACTAGTACCAACTTTTAACGACTTTTGGTCTTACGCGACCGGGGATCGAACCCACGACCTTCCGTACCGCAGGCGGACGCTCTACCACTGAGCCATGCGGCCGGTGCTACCGAAAGATAAAAAACACTATTGTTCTAAATTTTATGTTAAAACCGGCTGAAAATGATATTTTCTCATCGGAATTACTCCACGTGTCATCCCAAGGAAATGAACGACAACATTTGTTTCTGAATTTTGATTTAAAACTTGTATACTCAGAAAAGAAATGCTCCACCTAAGAAAACAAATACTCATAGTGGTGGGTTTGGCAATTCTATGAGGTTTAAGAGGCAAAACTTAATGGCAGCTGAGATTATATGTTTGTTTCGTCTTTGTGTGTCTCTTGATGTTTTTATAGTTATGTACTATTGCTGTTTACTTGTGTTGCTTTTCGGGCGGCTGTTTGTTCTGTGTGTGGTGTTTCCTGAATGACTCATTTTTGTACTTTTTCCTGAACTTTGAGCTGAAAGCTTTTTATTAGACAGAATCTTCTGAATAATAAAACAAATACTGCTAAGTGAGCGTTTAAATAAGTCTTACTGGTTTAAAATATGCTACTAAGGCAGCTGAGAGATGAAAAACAACAAATTTTTGTGAAATTCTTTGTCACCCTTCCTTTTGTTTGCCTTGCGTCTTTGTGCTTGTGGTTTGTTCATGTTGTGGAACGTTTGTCCCTGGTTCTTCTGTGTCTTTTGGTGTTTTCTGTGTTCATTTTGTGTGTGTGTGTGCGTTTGGGTGTGTGGTTGTGTGTGTGTGTGTGTCATGCTGTCTATCGGTGTTTTGGTGGTGGTTGCGTCTTGCATGTGGCTTTGCCTGCTTGACTTTACTACTTTTCCATTGAAACTTTTCTCATCAGATAGGAAACATTCTAAACAGTAAAAGTAATGGTGGCAAGTTGTGGCTTTGACCAAACATTTCACTTTATTGTATGTTTGTGTGGAAGTGTATCCACCATGTGTTGTCGCTGTCATCATACCGGTAGTCTGTCACTGTCAGACCGGGACAACCACGGAGAAAAGTCTCAAGGTCTACACAGTCCTCCCTCTCCTCTCTAACTACTACACTATCTAGTAATACCTCTATGTGACGTCCTGTCTGTGAAATCCTCAGTGCAAACTCACAGAGAGTCCTCACTGACAAAGTAACCCACCACAGGTCAACCCGCTCCACACATTGTGGCACCGTTGGTAGATTATCTACACACATGTAATGCAGCTCAAGTCTCTCTAACTGTGTCATAGTAGACACATCTATACGAGGTCTACACCCTGGGAAGGCATGGTCTGTGCAGAGTCTGTACTCTATTTGTAACTGTTTAATGGTGGTTGACTGTGGTAACTCGTTCAATAGCTTTACTTTATCTAAATGAGTTAATCTAATCCCACTCAGTCGAAGTGCCATTAAACACTTCCTGCTACTGTGACATATTAAAGTCACTTCATTGTATGTTAGTGTTACTTTACTGTGCAAGTCTAAACATGTCAAGTGATTACAGCAGTTTTGTAAGAATGTTTTTAGCGTCTCTCTGGTAATACGTGACGCGAGATCATCCAGGTGCAGTTTTCGAACTGCCTGGCTGTGCAGTAAGATACCAGTTAAACGTGTTAACTGGTCACCTGTCATGCTACGAGTGTTGTCTATGTAAATGGACTTTATATATGACAC
This sequence comes from Azorinus chamasolen, assembly GCA_963576725.1. Classification (NCBI taxonomy): domain Eukaryota; kingdom Metazoa; phylum Mollusca; class Bivalvia; order Cardiida; family Solecurtidae; genus Azorinus; species Azorinus chamasolen. The sequence goes on along the minus strand of OY755240.1, from coordinate 77,202,200 downwards.
TATATTGCCTGGCAACGAACGTTCTACATGGCTAATTGTGCGGTTATAGATAGACTCTACCCTCGGCACTATGTTGCATGGCAACAAACGTTCTACATGGCTAAAAGTGTGTCTGGCAATATACAAGTCCTCTGAACCGATGTTGTCGTTTGTGTGACCATTATTTTCACATTCAATTATACAGTCAGCCAAAAATGTCTGTATGTCTCGTATCAAACGTTCTTGAGACCAGTCACGCAAACTCTGTCTGTAATTTTGTATCCGAACGTCAGCATTAACAACACTAGTGAAGTGACTTAGCAACTGTCTCGTTATCTCAGGACTCATCCCAGACACAAACAGCCAAACCTGAGACATTTCTATCATGATGTCTATTGAACTACAGAGTTCTCTTAGACATTCCAAAGTGTTTTCAACAGGCTGAACAGTTACTATATGTAATGCTGCAAGAAATTCTTGCATTTTTTTGTGCAAAAATGAGAACTTTTTATATCTTCCTGTATAGTTACCAAAGTCCTTATTTTGAGATAATATGCCACATTGTAAACAAAGGTTGATATCTGATGGAGAAATCCCAAAAATATCAAGTTTTAAACTTTTGAAGACCAAGGCCTCTTCCCTTTGTTTGTTAAACAGAGATTTATATGCCAATTTAGATAAGCATATCAGTAACTCCGTGTGACTCTTACAATAGTGTTTTGTACTGAAACATTCTGGCAGCAGTATTTCCTGTGTTTTAGCAGATGTGCGTGTACTCTCTGGTTGTTTTTCCGACATCCTTTTCTCAGAACGTTCAAACAGCAGATCTAACATACTACAGTACAACTGTAATTGTGAGTTACCAAAGTCTTTGCCATAATGCCACAAAGTTACCAGCTGTATCAAAAGAATTGGCACAGTTATAAGGTCAGATAGCTTTCTCTGCTGTATTTCAGTATTAAAGGTACCAATATTTGTGTTTGTTTGTGTTTGTGATTTTCTATCTAGATAATCAAAAAATTTCTTCGCCAGTTCTTTCGAGGAGTTCTTATCAATACCGCACAACTCTATGTATTTATCTACATCTTTTGTTTTCAAATCACTAACATCATACTTCCAATTTCGTGTTGTAGTAAGAAAGACACAATTCTTATTCATTATGTTTCTGCCCGGTATGTGCTTATTCAAACCAGGGCATTTTTTCACATTATCTGGACAAGACCATTCATCCAAGCCATCAAGAACTATAACACATTTCTCAGTTTTCAGTAAGTTGCATATGTCTATAGATATTGGAGCATATTGCATTAACTGTTCTTTAATCATATCTTCAACATGATATATTGTCTCAGTGTCTCTCAGATTAATGTAAAACAAGAATTTAAAATGCGACAGAACTATCTGATATTCTGCTGAAACTGTCCCGTCGTGGACATACTGCACGGCCTTGCACCAGTTCAAAGCCAGCTGGTTACAGAATGTAGTTTTTCCAGTTCCAGCATCCCCCGTTATGTATACATTCGAACACGGACCAGATCGAGAAGAAAATACTTGTTGATAACTTAAACGAAAAGACTGCGACTGTTCCTTTTTCACCTCCTCCAATCCACCATGTTCATCTTTCTCCCTCATTACTTTTGCTGCAGATGGCACATACATATCAGGAATGCATTGTTGGTCAGTTGTCATTGGATTTTCCCACAAACACATGGTCTGGTATATCTCCACAAGGTACTGTTGTACACCTGAAACAAAAGTCAGTAAACCTCATATATGGGGTAATGAATAAGGGCACTCCTTCGTAACTCTTTCCCTCAAAACACTTTTTATGTTTTTGCTTTCTCCTGTAGGAGTCGTCTGATCGATCAGGTTCTGCTCTGTTTGCTTATGAAATCATAATAGATAGGACTCTAGAGCTTCTACCGATACAATAAGATCTGATGTACAGATGCCATTATAAAACAAGAGAGCCAGAATGTCTCTTTAACACCCACCTATAAATTGTAGCACTAGATAGAGATGAAATAGTCACTATATCGCTCATCTGAAAAGTTTTCGCAATAGTCATCTATGGAAATTAACCCTGCCCGTGGTGGCCATGGTTCCCCCACCATAACTTGGTTTTAGCAATTATGATAAACAGTTACCAAGGGACTATTCCTACCAAATGCCATCAAAAGTGGGCCATTCGTTTTCCATATAGACATAAATAAAAATTTACCCCTGTCCATAACAGCCAACGTGGGTTAAGTAAATTTAATCTAAAAGGGTCACCGAGAGACTTCATTATGTATACCTACGAAATACCATTCACATTGGAGCATTCGATTGGGAGAAGAATTTAAATTTTATCCCAATAAACATATTTAACTGCGCCCCTGTTGGCCATGGTTTTTTTTCAGATATCGGCATGGTGTTAGCAATTCCGATAAAGGGTTACTAAGCAAATACCATTCTAATTGGTCAATCGGTTTTGGAGAAAAATATTTTAAAAGTATTTTCCTTAATGTCATATAAGGAAAGTCAGTTCCGGCTCTGGCGGCCATGTCTTTTAAGATATCAGCATGGCTTTACCAATTTCTATAAAGGTAATTTGGAGATTATTTCTACTAAATGCCATTTAAGTGGAATCACCGGTTTCTGAGAAGAATTTAATTTTTTTAATGTTTTCTATACAGTTATACAAGGGAATATAGTCCCACCTGTGCCTTTTTGAGATAACATTTTAGTAATTAGGATTAAGGGTAAACAGGCAACTTTTCCTACCAAATTCCATTCAAATTCCATCATTGGAATTTTTGAGAAGATTTTAAAGGTTTTCTCCATACATGTATTTATATATAGAAATCTAGCCCGGCCCCCAGCGGTCATGTTTTTTAGATATCAACAACTATTCCTACCCAATACCATTCCAATTGGACCATTTGTTTTGAGAAGATCTTTAAAGTTTTTTCTGTATTGTTACATAGGGAATTCTAGCCCCACCCTTTGTGGCTATGTTTTCAGAAATATCAACATGGTTTTAACAAGTTTGACCATCAATTTGAGGAGAAGATTTGTAAAGGTTTTCTATATACTTTATTAATTATATAAGACATATAAGCACAATATAATGTAAGGAATACAAGACAGCTTACAAAAACTATGTGCAACTGGTAACTAAGCCTTTGTATAAATTACTATTTGAACATCAGAATGCTCGTAATTTGCCATTGTTCTATTAACTTTTTAGTACAGGGACTGGCACATATCTACCTGAAACAAAATCTCAGCTTTTGTTTGAATGAATATGAAATTTGCTGGTAATACCGCATACCATACTGAAGTTATTGGCAGGAGTCTTTTTTGCCAACATTGACTTTTTACCTCTGACATTGACCAGATACCTCAATGTTTGGATATGTAAGCTATCTATAAATGATATTGGCTTGTAATACTCAATTTATGACTTTTCTTTTTCGTAAAAGTGACATTGACTTACAAAGTCGCCCCGTAAAAGGTCGCCCGTACTTCATTCTCAATGGTGTTATATTTTCTGGACCTTCGGGATCATTAGTTTTGGTGTTATTAGTTTTGAAAATTGAACACTGCTTAAGCCAGGTGCTAGGAGGCGTGAGTAGTGTTGCAGTTTTAATTACTACTCATGAACAGACTCAATAAAACCGAGTCTGCAATTGTTTCTTTTCTCATTGCTACTTTTGCTTTCGAAGAATCACCCACTTTCAGAATATATTATACCAAATTGCACCTAATTGAAATCCAAACCTTCATCTCTATTCAAGCTAACTACATAGAGAGTGTCATTTGAATATTACATTCCCTGTTTAAGCTATTGTCGGCAAACTAGGTCTGGTGTTCACGAGCCCGTAAGCCTAGCCACATGCCTAACAAATAACATATGCCAATCTAACTAGCACATTCGCTGAATTGATATCCCCTCCAAACAAGTGCTGGTCTTAGGTTTATTGATCAGACAGACAAAGTAAAAACCATACTTGTAGATCCGCTTTTCTTCTCAGTATCAAACATTTACAAAGTTTCATTGAAAGGTACAAACAAAACGTTTCTGAGATATGACAGACGGACACAAACAATGGACCATAATTCTGGTGTTCCAAAGTCAGTATCAATGATACATGTTGGGCTGCATGCTTGCATGCTACTTAACATTTACACAAAACGTACATGTACAATGTATGAACATCTAGGAAACACCGCAAACCAAACACACAGCCACCCGAACAACACCATGATAAGAACGTACAGCAAATGTACATGGCTATCAAAACACAGAGACAAACAAAGACAAAATAAACAAACCATGGGGGGGGGAAGCTGGAAATACCGCCTTGGAGCGATCGGTGACAATTGTCATTGGGTTTTTTAAACCGGTTTAGGGGCGCCCAAACTCACTTATTCCACCCCACTCTAAAAGACACACAATGTAAATAAACATATCCCCTCTCCGATTAATCTACAACAACCGCGATTATCATATATCCATATATATCGCACACGCACACAAAGCAGATGCAAAATATTGCTCATTACGGAAAAGCGTGAAGGACAGTCGGACAATGTCATAACAACACTCCATTGCCTTTAGCGGAAGACAATTTCGGAAATTAAATTATAGATTTATTTTTAAACGTCTGTAATTAGATATGAATATTCCATGAAGAGGCATTTTTGCTACATCATCAGGCGCCAAAACATCTTTAGGCAGAATTTTGTTATTACACAAATCATGCTATCATATTACACAAATCATGCTAGTCACAAGTAAAACCAAGTAAGCTAATCAAGTAAGTGATGTACTGTCAAACAATAAAAACAACTTCGAGACTTCAAATTTAGGAGTACTAATTAGGTGAGTATTGCGTGTCACTCACAACACTTACTGAAACTTAGTGCAGTTATAACATATTTCCTTCATGCAAGAGGAAGGAAAAGAGTAGTCTATATATTCAGGTCAATATGTTACCTTGACCTTGGCAACAGTGAAGTGGATGTTGTCCATGGCATACTCTCTTGGCATTCTTACTTTTGTGCGTCTTGTATGTAGCTTTGCCTGCTTGACTTTACTACTTTACCATAGGTAACATTTATTTGAAGCTATAACATAATCTGATCAACTATATGAAAAATACAGAGCTTACTTCTGTCTGGCATTTGTTTTCAAGCCAAACCTGTGTCCCTGACCTTGGGAGTTATTTTGGTGGATGTTTACAGCAATGACATACTCATGACATGTACAAATGATTGTGTGGAGTTAAATCAAATTCTATCTCTGGATATATAATACCATAACAGGCATGACGTTTCAGACAGTTTAAATGGATTCAATAATGATGTGAAATAAAAAAAATTATGCAAAAGCATGCGGAAGGCATACATAAACTTTGCCATTGACCTTTACTTGAGCTTCACCTATATAGGGGTATGTAGGTTGGTCTGTTACTTGTGGTATGCAACAATTATAACAATAAATCAAAATATGCCCATGTATGTAGACGATAGCAGGACTTGTATTATAACAATAAATCTTTTATTTCAGCCCAATATTTACCTTAAGCTTAAGACTTAATGGATTGGAGTTGTACTGAACCATATTTCAGTGTACAGCCAAAATATGTCAATGTATGTGGAAGACGCATAGCAGACAGGAATTTCACACAATTTCGTCGTGTCCCTCCTGTGCTCAACTACCTATAAAGTTCAGAATAACAACATCCTTTTCAGATTTGCTGCGATTTTTAGGTAATAAATGAAAGATGTCCGTTATGAGATGGAAGCAGTTATACTTATCTCATATGGCAACACCAACTCACCTAGACCATTACTATACATACCATAGCACTGCTCCTCCCAGCTGCTGACATCTGTGTCAGCAGTAGTGTCTTTTTTGTCCTAGAATGTAAAGGGAGATGTTTTTGTTCTAGAATGTAAAGGGAGGTGTATAACCTGCCTGGCTTTCATGTTCTATTATTATGGTCACAATCTAACCCAGTTTTCATACTGAGCTTTACAGTTCAATTAACGATGATTGGGTAAGTTTAGTTTTATGGCAATGTGAAATTCAATAGGTCATATAACACAAATCATTAACAAGAGATGTTTGTGAAACATGTATACCCAAGACTCCTGACCTTTGATCCAGTGACCTCAAAACCAATTTGGATCATCTAGTGGTCATGACTAATCACCACAGCAAGTTTCAAGATTCTTAGCCAAACACTTGAGCAGTTATTGGTCGGAAACCATTTCACCAATTAAGGTCTTGGTCACCTTGAACATTTACCTAGTGACCTAAAACAATAAGGGTCGTCATCTAGTGGTCATGACTAATCTCCACAGCAAGTTTGAAGATCCTTTAGGTCAAACCCTTGAGCAGTTACTGATCGGAAACCATTTTACCAGTTAAGGTCATGGTGCCCTTGACCTTTGACCGAGTGACCCTGAAAACAATAGGGTCATTTTGTGGGCATGACCAATCACCACAGCAAGTTTGAAGATCCTACGCTAAGCCGTTTATCAGTAATTGATCGGAAACCGTTTGACCGACTGACCAACATGTGCAAAGTAATATACCCCCATGTTTTTCAAAAGGGGAGGGGATATAAAAACAGAACAGAAGTTAGTTTAATTCAACCAATCAAAACACCCATATCCTGATACCGAGTGTTTAACACAGGACTCGATGGTTCTATCTAAGTCTTAACCATTTACTCCATATATACGCATTGTTATACCTTTGCAAACAGAGCGCACTCAGATAAGAGTGATTCTATAGGAGCGGTCTGATCAGGGTTTATCCTGATTGCCTATTACATATATATGATTCTACAGCTTAATGCATCATGCATTGTGGCATTTCAGTTTGCTTCATGATAAATGCATCCTGCATTGTGGTATTGAACAGTTTGCTAAACGATTATTGCATGTCAAGATGGGAGTCCTTCTTTCATTGAAGTTTCTTCAATGACACATGTCCCAACGACACACGACCCAATGCGGTAAGCCCATAGCAACAAGCATAAAGCCGAACGACGAACGACGAACGCCGAAGGCATAATGCACTTCAGCCGAACTTGCCATATAGGTGGCGCTGCATGTAAAACCAGATCATCAAACTACTGAAAGTACTGAGGATGGATTCAACGTAGATCGAATTAAATGTTTGATTTGGTTTTTAAATGTTGTTTTGAGCGAAAAAAGCACATTATTGAGAAGTGTGTGTATGGGGGGATTAATTATTTAAAAATGATGTTGCCTTTGGTGCAATTTTATTTGTTGCTTTTTTATGTCCGTCTGATCAGGATCTGTCTTGTTTGCTGATGGTCTGTCATAGATATCATTCTGCATAGTTTGCCCTGATAAAACTCACGTGTCCATATGGTATTTCATTGTCATTATTTTTCACATGAATATTCATTGAGTAAAGGGTCAACTGTGTAGTACCCTGATCGCCGATGTGTGATAGACCACGCGTGGCTCATTTACGAACCGTCTGATCAGGATCTGCTCTGATTGCTAATGGAATTTCATTCATCTGTTTATTTAGAATTTCTGAAATGACTGCAATGTCCCACCTTCCATACTTTCATTATATTTTTGGTCCATAAGTATTCTGTATAGGTAGTGGAATCGGAACTAAATACAGAACAGGGAAAGGGCTAAGATTACATGTATAAATATTTATAAACATGTCTAATATATCATAAAATAGCATATCTTTATTAGAATTATATTGGGTTTGAGAAATACATTACATTATTTTCATTTTGTGTACAATATACTTATAATATGTTTACTAACCCTTTCTCTCATGTTAACATCTTTTCACACATTTGCAAACACAGCAGACCCAGATCAGATGGCTCCTATAGCAGCTGTCTCATCTGGGTCCGCTCTGTTTGTCAATAGAATTTGAAAGATGTTTCTTTACTTTCTAAAATGGCTACACTGTCCCACCTTCCATATTTCATTATAACTATTTTGTCCATGAATATTCAGTAGGTATTTAAATTTTGAATAAACATAGAACAGGGGAAGGGTTGAAAATAAATTAAGATATGGATAATAATAACTCATGAAGGTATAATGAATATTATCTGAAATTATCTGAACATTGAAATACTTTATTTAACGAGGGTAGCTCAATTAGTCATAATGACTAATCTACCTTGAGGCCCTCAAAACAAGCATTTCATACAAAATACAAAACAGTAAAACACAGATCTATATACACAAGAAATCAATGTTCAGAAATTCAGTAATGTTGCGTCTGGATAATTAATAAATGTTGTCTGCTTCAATTTGTAGATTTATTCTTTATGGACACGCATTTGAATCCTGATAAAACTCCGAGTAAAATGGCGTCTAATCTGGATCCAATCTGTTATCATAGATTTGATTTGCTACTAGCATCCAAATAGTTAATATAAAGCTATAATATATAAAGTATTGCACATAAAAAATGATATGCATAAATGACATCTGACCCCGATTCAGGTGGATGAATGCACGCGCTATTAAAATCACATATTTGTGACGTCATTTACCCACGCTGTCATTATTATAAATACGAGAAAATATTTTTGCTCAATACTTGTTAATCTAAAATAACCCCAGCTTCAAATTTTGAAAAATGCAGTTAGAGAGTAAACTAATTGAACCTGATGAGACTTTGAGTTATTAACGATATAGATTAATATATTCTTTCTGAAATTCAACCAATTTGCCCAGGGAGAGGTTATATAAATACTTTTGTGCATGCCCTTATTTAGTTTTACATTGTTATATGTTTTCATTTACATTTTCTTAAATTTTCTTCACTTGAGGTCCTCTACAAAAGTTACATAAATTATGCCCCTTGTGTCAAAATTGGTTCACCCAAGGGCTGGCTAGTTTTCTATAGAAATACATAGTGAAAATCTTCTCCTCTGATTGTCTGGTGAGCGATGTCAGGGCCTTTCAGACCCTCTTGTTATTATTATACTTCTCCCAGCAGTAAATACCCCCCTCCTTCTATTTCTATGTCTTCAGCGTTTTCCTTCTTTACCAATGTATTCGACAAATCACTTCAGCATTTTAGTCCGAGCTGACTAGAGTACGACAAAGGCCGGGGCGAAGTTGGAACAACGAACCACGCATCAAGCATCAAGCACCAAGCACCAAGCACGCTAAGCAAATAGCACAAAGAATATGCTCCAAAGAAGTTTAAACAATGAAACACATAATTTGACGTTATAATAATCAATAAATAAGTTTACAGAAGGTCAAATGTCGGATTGAGGAAGAAACTTCAAAGAAAGAAGAAAGCAAATCGTGACATGCAATAATAATTTAGCATAATGCATTTAACATGAAGCAAATTGAAATGCCACAAAGCATGATGCAATTTTGGCGTTGATCATCCTCCATACTGGATAGATACTAGCCTGTATTACGTGAAATAGACGATTTCATAACATTGGGAAAAATACAATTCGGCAACATCTAAGAACTGTTTTGAATTTGCATAGTTCTCCTTTCGTAAATTGTTTACTTTAAATACTCAAGATAAGGCATTTGTAGTTAGTCTTCCACTCCAAATGAGATATGGCAATACTATTGAAAACATATTTTTCTGCAGCAATCCCAAATTTAGTACGGACCGGAACCACATTTCTATTTGATGGTGGCCTTGATGCTAGACCCAAATGCCCGCCCACTCCCTCGAAGCAAGCGTTTCTAGACGTCCGTAAACCGGTTTAAACCCCCAGTGGTGATTTTGCTACTAACCGTTCCAAGGCGGTACTCTCTTTGTCATCCTTACTTTTGTTTGTCTTGTGTCATTGTACTTGTGCTTTTGTTCATGTTTGGAATGTTTATCTCTGGTGCTTATCTACGTTTTCATTTATATTTAACTAACTTCTTAGTTGCGGATAACATAATTTACACCATTTTATTAAGAGACCACTCTCTACCCACCTCTTGAATGATCTAGTAATGTTAGTTTGATGCTTATAATGTGAAATATACACTAATAGGTTTAGGGTTTAAAAGGTCGTTATGTGCTTACCTTCTCCTTTTGTTCAAGTGCAGACAATCTTTGATCATGAAGACCAAACCTCTGACCAAGGAGATCAAACCTCTGACCAAGGAGATCAAACCTTTGACTTTGTGCCTGTAATGTTGTCGAGACTTTAGCGACATCTTGAGTCAGATCATTTTTCAGCAGAAACTCTTCAAATCTGTCCCTTATATCTTTGAGCTACAAGTACATAAAATACATTATCATATACACCAAACAGGAAATTAATGACTTTGGCCTTGAACCAATTACATTATCACCACGATGTGAAAAACACGTTTGTATGCTATTTACGAGATTAAAAAAAATAAATCTCTATATCTAAATCCCAAGTTAACTGTCAAATTGGAAACATAATCTGTATATATAACGTTTGGTCACATGTATTTCTGCAGTTGTTTTTCAGCTTAAAGGGATTTATGGTGAATGTACCCTAGACAACAAGAGGGCTATGATGCATGGAAAACCTGGTGAACAAACCAAGTGAGCTATTGTATGCATCTACCATGTTCAGACCACTATATTTCACTTTCATACTGGACGATCAAAGGAACATTCCAATGAAGTATTCTACAGTTCATAGATTACCACCAAAGCCATATCGGTAACTTCGATAGAAGACAATCTAGGCATCATTCCGGTGAAGTATGGTCTCACCCTTCAGTGGTATAGGAGGATATACTGTTTAAAAATAATTAATTATGCAGTAGATCGGAGACATTTATATAACTTTAATAGAGGGTCACATGAAGATCATTCCTGTGACATTTGGTGAAATCCAGCCTGTCATTTAGATGCTGTTTAAGCAATTGGTAGATAAAAATATTTTACCTCCTGTGGCCTACATATGCATTGGACTAAAACTGGCTATCTGACTTTGCAAATCTTTCAATTTTGTTCTCGTAGAGGAATAGCTTTAATCTACATAATGAGACTAAACCTAGATTCGTTCGTAAACGAAATCTTGTTCCACTATGCTCTTCTTCACTTCAAATGACGTTTTGCCAATCAAATTGTGCGGCATCATGACGCTGGGTAATATCCAACAACTTATGGGTGCCATGCTCTGATAGGTAGGTGTTTGCGTCATATTCGATTGCAGATTGTCTATCCTCATATTGCCGAAATAGCAAATTGTCTCTTAGATCTGTCTTAACTTCTGTGGGGGTAGTACTCTATAATTGTATACTCTTAAACCCAGAAATGGGATAAGCTTACCAGACTGATATATTACCTTTTGTCTGTCGTGCAATTAACGGCTTCCTTGCAGTCTTCTTCATTGAGTACATATTTGAAGGATTTTCACAGTTGTTATGCTATGTTTTACATTTTGTGCTGTGGTTACTGTCTTCTAGGTTGTAGGGAAGTCCGGCGGGGATACCTTTATTTACAATGTTTGTTTAGCTAGGGTGACATTGAGATAAGTGTGAGGTTAGGACGTCCGTAAACCGGTTTAAACCCCCAGTGGCGATTTTGCTACTGACCGTGCCAAGGTGGTTCTCTCTTTGTCACCCTTACTTTTGTTTGTCTTGTGTCTTTGTGCTTGTGTTTTGTTCATGTTTGTCTCAGGTGCTTGTGTATTTGTTGGTGTTTTCTGTGTTCTTCTCGTGTGTTTGGTTGTGTGTGTGTGTGTGTGTGTGTGTGTGTGTGTGTGTGTGTGTGTGTGTGTGTGTGTGACATGCTGTCTATCGATATGTTGGTGGTGATTGCGTCTTGTATGTGACTTTCTATTGTATGTGTGTGTATGAGTATAAACTTTCCGATAAAGGGTCATATGCAGATCAGGTATTCATGAAATCCATTTGTAGTTTAAAGATATACTTTGTTTATGTCATTAAAGAGATGCCATTGAAAGAAATTGCCAATATATTTTTTTATAGCTCCTGTTACCTACCTACGATTTATATAAATCTGATAGTGTTACATTTTGACATTTGACGAGAATCCAATCCTTGGTTTAAGAGTTTTATTTGAAGCAATTGTCCACTAAAAGTACAAAAATGAGTCATGCAGGAAACACCATATACAGAACAAACAGTCGCCCGAACAGCAACACACGGAAACAGCAAATGTACAGAACTATAAAAACATCAAGAGACGCACAAAGACAAAACACACATACAATAGGGGGAAGATGGAAGTACCGCCTTGGAACGGTAAGTGACAAAAGTCACTAAATCTATTGTTAGCTACTGTGATTCGATTATGCAGCAGACCGGAACCATTTATATAAATCTGATAAAGTGTTATGAGCAGATAATTCCTGTTGAAATATAGTTTTTGTAGTGGTTAAGGAGGATATATTCAAAGAAATTGATGATGAACATCTGACGACGCACGGCGATTGACACAGAGCGATTCCAATCGCTTACCTTACCAAACCGCTTTCAGACATTTTGACAATACCATCAATTTACCCAAGTTCTATATTATAATCATAACGAGTTGATTAATAGATACACTACCTGGTTTATCTCTGCCTTTGTCTGTTTGTAATCATTTTCAAGGGCCTGTAAATCTTCTGAGGTTTTCGTGAGGCCCTGATGTGTAATGGTTTCATAATCGCTGCACTTGACCCTTCGACTTGCAAGCTCCGACTCAACAGCATGCATGCGCGAGCTAAGAACAATAGTTTCTCTATGAAGAGTAACATCCAGCATTTTGGAACGGAGCTAAAAATTATAAACATGTTTTTATTGTTAGCATATACAGTATAAGCCAAGGTTCCAAGGGCATGAAGCGAATGAAGTGAATGTGGAAGATTACCTTTATATGTGTTTTACGTTGAACGGTGTGTGAAGTATTGGACAAAACTAATAGCAATGCCAAATACAAGATACCCAAGTCAATGCTACAAAATGCTCAAGAATCTCGATATTGGACGCACTACCTGTGCATCGCATATAGAATATTTTGTACCGATTTGGGTTCCGATATGCTTGGAATGCTCATGAGATAAGTGATACCAATATATTCTTATGCGAATTTACACAGAGGTTAAGAGACTGTGCTAAACAAGGTATATTTGATAACATCGGGACATCGTCAAAAGCATTAGCGTACAGACTTTTCAAGACCGCCCTCACACCTCAATCATATCTATCCATTCCATTAGGCTATAGCTGGAAAATAACTTTTTTTGTGTTGCAATTTTTGCTCTCGGGGGATCACCTCCCTTCAGAATTTATTATCTTCACAACAGCAGGTGTTAAGTGCTTGTGTTGCGGCCGTAAAATGTCGCCCCGTACTGCATTCTCAGTGTTGTTATACCTTCTGATCCTTCTAGATCATGAATGTCAGTACTTCTTGTTCTGAAAATTGAATACCGCTTAAGCCGATGCTAGGGGGCGTGAGCAGTGTTGCACTTTCAATTACTGTTCATGAACAGACTCAATAAAACCGAGTCTGCAATTTTCTCTTTTTGTGTTGCAATTTCTGCTCTCGGGGATCACCTCCCTTCAGAAATTATCAAATGTTCGTTGTTCAAGCCATAATTTAATGATAGAGAAAGGGCGTCACACACATGTTGAAAGAGACTATAGATTTTGTATTTCCTGTCCAGATAAAAGCATTTATGCCGTGGAAATTGAAATGCACTTAATACTGATATGTCCAACATATGACCAGCTGCGTCAAACGTACTTTAAAGGCGAGTATCTACATGCGCTTCCTACTGAAAGTACATTCATAAGTATCATGTCAGACAATAGACAAGATAGTGTATTTGCTATAGCAAAAAATATCTAGAAAGGAAGATACACCAAGAGTTAACAGAAATTATACTCAAGGTTTACCTGCAAACAGATGAAAAACTATCTGTTTTTAGAAAACAAATGACCTTGACCTTGGTCGGGCAACGCCAATACTAAATAGGGTTCCTGCCCTTATTAATATCGTATGTATTTATAGAAATGTACAGTGGTGAATTTTAGAACAAAGGTACAAAAATGAGTCATGCAGGAAACACCACATACAGAACAAACAGTCGCCCGAACAGCAACACAAGGAAACAGCAAATGTACATAACTATAAAAACAACAAGAGACGCACAAAAACAAAACAAACACACAATAGGGGGGAAGATGGAAGCACCGCCTTGGAACGGTCGAAAGTTTCATGAAGTTCGGACATACAGAACTGAAGTTATCGTCCGGAAACGAATTCAGAAATCCAAACCGCCCACCCGCCTGTCCGCAGCAGAGTTTCTGAAGACGGGAGTATAAAAAGTGCAGACTCGGTAAGTCCGGCTGGGATACCTTTATTTACACTATTTGTAAAGCTAGGGTGACTTTGAGAGAAGTGTGAGGTTAGGACGTCCGTAAACCGGTTTAAACCCCCAGTGGTGTTTTTGCTACTTAACACCTGCTGTTGTGAAGTAAATATATCCTGAAAGTGGGTGATCCTTAATAGAAGGAAATTAGCCCCACCCATGGCGGTTATGGTTTTTCAGATAACAACATGGTTTAAGCAATTTTGATACAGAAACACCATGGAACTATTCCTACTAAATGTCATTCAAACTGGGCCACTGGAATTTTAGAATAAGATTTTAACGTTTTCCCTTTAGCCATATAAGGAAATTTAGCCCCGCAAACGGCGGCTATGTTTTTTCAGATTTCAATATGGCTTTAGCAATTTTGATAAAGGGTCACCAGGCGTCTCATCCACTCAAATACAATTTACATTGCACCGCCGGATTAAAGAAATTTAAAGAAAAGGTTTTCTATACAGTTACATAAGGAAACTTGGACTCGCCCATGGCGGCCGTCGTTTTGAGATACAAAAATCATTTTGAAATTTTGGTAGAGGGTTACAAGAAAAATATTCTTACCAAATAAAGGACAATTTTGATCATTGGTTTTGGAGATATTTAAATATTTTGTTTGGTTGCCATAACAACCACATTTCTACATGGATCCACATTATTTTAACAATTTTGATAGTGCATGATCCAAACAACATTTGTGTAAAGTTTCGTTACATCATTCTGCCTTGTTGTTTACAAGATGCCATTTAATGCAAGCGTTGACGAACGAACGCAGCACAATCACAAAACCTCACCTGAGCATATTCGTGTGAGCTAAATATATCTGTTTTTGTGTTCTGGTAGAATGTTTGATGATGCCGAGTGGTTAAATTTTTTGAAGGGAAGTGATTTGCAACACAAAATGAAACAATTTCAGACTCGGTTTTATTGAGTCTGTTCATGAACAGTAATTGAAAGTGCAACACTGCTCACGCCCTCTATCACCGGCTTAAGCGGTATTCAATTTTCAGAACAAGAAGTACTGAAATTCATGATCTAGAAGGATCAGAAGGTATAACAACACTGAGAATGAAGTACGGGGCGACGTTTTACGGCCGCCACACAAGCACTTAACACCTGCTGTTGTGAAAATTATAAATTCTGAAGGAAATGAACATTTTAATTAGGTTCACATTTAAGATATAAACAGCCTATTTCTATATTTTAAATTGTATGGAAATGAGATGTTTCTTCACAAGACAGGTGTTCCCAAACTTCATATCGTGTGTCTTTACAATAGGACTTGGCTTCCACTACCATATATATCACATCCAAGAGCAACTATTTTAAATCTTAGTATGATCTGCATTCTCAGTGTTGTTATATTTTCTGGTCCTTCGGGATCATTAGTTTTCATGTTATTAGGTTTGAAAATTGAATACTGCTTAAGCCGGTGCTAGGGGGCGTGAGTAGTGTTGCACTTTTAATTCCTACTCATGAACAGACTCAATAAAACCGAGTCTGCAATTTTCTCATTTTGCATTTCTACTTTTGCTTTCGAAGGATCACCCATTTTCAGAATATATGTACTTAACAACAGCAGGTGTTAAGTGTTTGTGTGGCGGCCGTAAAAAATCGCCCCGTACTTCATTCTCAGTGTTGTTATATTTTCTGGTTCTTCGGGATCATTAGTTTTCATGTTATTAGGTTTGAAAATTGAATACTGCTTAAGCCGGTGCTATGGGCGTTAGTAGTGTTGCACTTTTAATTACTACTCATGAACAGACTCAATAAAACCGAGTCTGCAATTTTCTCTTTTTGCATTTCTACTTCTGCTTTCGAAGGATCACCCATTTTTAGAATATATGTACTTCATAACAGCAGGTGTTGAGTGCTTGTGTGGTGGCCGTAAAAAGTCGCCCCGTACTTCATTCTCAGTGTTGTTATATTTTCTGGTCCTTCGGGATCATAAGATTTCATGTTATTAGGTTTGAAAATCGAATACTGCTTAAGCCGGTGCTAGGGGGCATGAGTAGTGTTGCACTTTTGATTACTACTCATGAACAAAGGAACTCTATAAAACCGAGTCTGCAACTTTCTCTTTTTGCATTTCTACTTTTGCTTTCGAAGGATCATCCATTTTCAGAATTAGTATGATCTGCATGTTTTGGCTGTTACTTTTCATTCCTTTATTACTTTTATTTTATCAATGACAATACTTTTGCTCTGTAGCCATTGGAGTAACAACTAAATGCAATTGAATATGCCAACATTTGTAGCGATGGCACATCTTTTTTGTGTTTGGTTTTCCTACTTGATCTTACTACGTTTTCATTAATAACAAATAGTAGCAGGCTAGCAATCGCCCCTCCGTGTTGTCCAGATTGAACTGATTAGTCATTGTGGAAAATCATATTTACTGTCGATGGACATTAACCCTTTCCCTGTTCAATTTTCATAAATTTCACTGCCTACTGAATATTCAAGGACAAAATAGTTAAAATATAGATGATATAACATTGTAGCCATTTCAGAAACTAAAGAAACACATATATCAACTTCCATTTGTAAACAGATCAGATCCTGATCAGACCCTGTTTGCACCTGCGTGAAAAGGGGTTTATATGAAGGAAAGATATAAACACAACTCTCTCAAACAACACCTTAAGGTGTTAAGTGCTTGTGTAGCGGCCGTAAAAGTCGCTTTGTACTTCATTCTCGTGTTGTTATATTTTCTGGTCCTTCGGGATCATTAGTTTCGATGTTATTAGTTGAAAATTGAATACCGCTTAACCCTTTACCTGATAGAAGCGGCTTTTAGCGTGTTTGATTTATTCCTCCGCTGAAGAAAATAGTTCAAATTCATACAGTCATGAACATATTGCATAATAAATATTTTCTATATCCTAGTAGGTGGTAGCTTAAAGCAGGCTGAAAGCTTTACTTTCAACCTGCTTTAAGTGGTCATATGTCTTCAAAACTAGAAACAGGCTATTGAGTAAAGGGTTAAGCCGGTGCTAGGGGCACGAATAGTGTTGCACTTTTAAAAACTACTCATGAAAAGACTCAATAAAACCAAGTCTGAAATTTTCTCTTTTTGCATTGCTACTTTTGCTTTAGATGGATCTACTTTCAGAATTTTAGCCAAGAATTATCATTGTGCCATATTTTGATATTTAATTAGGAGTAGATATTATACATCTAATTGTACACTTTCTGTCTTGGTTAAATATTTACGTGTCCCTGTTTTATTTTAAAAGTGCGGTCAATTAAGCAGTATGGTTGCTACACTTTTGGTGGTGAGTAACCTATTTAAAGGATCAAACTTGCAAAGTTATATTGAAATCTGCGAAGTAGTCCCACATTCCACTGAAATTTGCCAAGCGTTTTCGGTAAAAATATGGTAAAATCTTAATCTTTCAATTGTCATGGCAACGAGAGTTCTATATAATTTGAAATTCTACAGTTTGAAATTCTTTGAAGAAACATTTGAGGATGTAACAATGACCATTTTGTAAGTTGAGCAGTTTGTGCTTAGGTTAGCTAAACTGCAAACCTATTAAAGAGGAAATAATTCCATAACGAGATATAAGATAGTTGTGTATCCCCATACACTGCTGATCTTCAAATCCTATTCAAGCAGTAAATCAGTCTCATTGTAATGGAATACATATTATAAAATAGTTTAAAGCTCTAGACAAAGTGCCCACATTCTACCTTGTTTATGTTGTCAATTGCTCTATGAACAGTGCTCCTTTCTGCATGAGATAAGTCTATCAGACTGTTGAGTAGTTGGATCATCTTGCCCGTATCAATTTGCAGCTGGGCATCACTCACATTCATATTACATGAATGCATTATTGCATGTCGTATGTTCAAGACCTGGAAGATGAGATAAAAGCTAATAAGTAATCAATATCCAAAATAATCATGATCATGTGACTGGAAAGATAACGCAGGGCTGAAAGAGCGTACTTTTTCTACGTTTCAAACTCATTAAAACCGAGTCTGCAATTTTCTCATTTTGCATTTTTACTTTTGCTTTTGAAGGATCACCCATTGTCAGAATATATGTACTTCACAACAGCAAATGTTAAGTGCTTGTGTGCGGCTGTAAAAAGTCCACCCGTACTTCATTCTCAGTGTTGTTATATTTTCTGGTCCTTCGGGATCATTAGTTTTGATGTTATTAGTTTTGAAAATTGACTACGGCTTAAGCCGATGCTAGGGGGGGGGGGGGGGTGAGTAGTGTTGCACTTTTAATTACTACTCATGAACAGATTCAATAAAACCGAGTCTGCAATTTTCTCATTTTGCATTTTTACTTTTGCTTTCGAAGGATCACCCATTTTTAGAATATATGTACTTCACAACAGCAGGTATTAAGTGCTTGTGTGGCGGCCGTAAAAAGTCGCCCCGTACTTCATTCTCAGTGTTTTTATATTTTCTGGTCCTTCGGGATCATTAGTTTTGATGTTATTTGTTTTGAAAATTGAATACTGCTTAAGCCGGTGCTAGGGGGCATGAGTAGTGTTGCAGTTTTAATTACAGCTCATGAACAGACTCAATAAAAGCGAGTCTGCAATTTTCTCATTTTGCATTTTTACTTTTGCTTTCGAAGGATCACTCATTTTCAGAATATTTGTGGTCCACAAATGTGAAAAACTGTTTTAGTAAACCCTGTTTCACTCGGAAATACCTACCTAAATCTTATTTTTCAAATAACAGCATGGGTTTACTAAGTGCAATAGTAAGAGGTGTATGTTTTGCAATTTTATTTCTACTAGATCAACAATTAAATATATTGTTAACGGTAGAGTATTTAGTGTGAAGATTAATTCTGATTTAGACTGAAACGCATCTAATATTATATATGTTCTTACATGAAATGCGCCACGCTGTGGCATTCAATATGTAGGTCAGACAGGACGTACTTTAAAAACTAGGTTTCGTTAACAGTTACCATTTCCGGATCAAAAAAGTACGCAGTTTTCTTTACCAGCATTTTCGTCATACATGACATTCTTTCAAATATGTTTCGGTTCAACCAGTAGAACAAATTTATTATGATTCTAAAACTACCAGCAGTTTAAAATCTAAAGCTCGTTTTATCACAGAGCTAGACTGGATAAAGAAGTTACAAACACCTTTTCCTTTAGGCCTTAATGATAACATTTTCCAATGTCTATTCATGATTTACATACCATTCTAAAACAAACTAACAAACATTCTATGTTATCTTGTTTATCGTCTTTACCCTTTTCCTGTCTCAAGTCCATAGACGAAGAGGCTGATAAAATCTATATGCGTACAGATCCGTTAATTAATACTGCCGCACTTATACAAAGTTACACACAGCATGTTCTTCGTCCCCGTATTGATAAAGAATCTGAACATAAAATACATTTTCTGAAACCACTTCAATTCCTAAATAAAGGTGTCGGTTTTATTGATATTCAAACGTACAAAAATGAGTCATGCAGGAAACAAACAGTCGCCCGAACAGCAACACAAGGAAACAGCAAATGTACACAACTATAAAAAGTATATTTCGTGATAAGAATGTAATCGATACTATTCCCAAATATTTCATAAACTCTGAATCACCTATCATCTGTTATAAATACAATAAACATATTAGGAATGTTATTTTTAACTACAATAAAATTGTCTCTGAGTATTGATGTCAATACCCCTATTTCTTGAGATTGTAGCATTTCTAGCTTTTGCTATAAACCATTTGGTCATGTCATTCCTGGTAATTTTGATATCATTAAGGATAAACGTCTCAGGACCCTCCCAACTAAAGGACCTAAATATAGATTACCTTCCCTTGACGCTTGTCGAACTCATATTGCGGAAGCTATTCAAGAATTCTGCATCAAATGGTGTCGACGAGAACATTCTGATGTTAATGCCCTTTCGGATTGGAAGAAATGTATTTTTGATATTATTGATACGCGTATTACATTTTACAAATCAAATTACCATCTTTTACCACCTCGACCTAGAGTTACATTTCGCTATTTGAAGAAAAACATTTCTAATTTTCATTCAAATTATGTTCTTGTTCCTGCTGACAAGGCATCAAATAATGTAATCATTATTTGAAGATTGTATGATGTTGATGTTTTAAAGAAGGAGCTAACTGATTCACAAACTTATATAACAGTTCAAACACCTGAAAAAGATATAGTCTCGGAACATGTAAAAATGTGAAATAATTTTAAGACTGGTCCTAACATAAACAACATAAACTTTCTACTTTGTACTGGATTCCGAAACTGCATAAAAGCCCTTATAAGGCGCGTTTTATTGCCAACTGTAGCTGTTGTACCACTACTAAAATATCTATACATTTGACGTCCTGTCTTACTACGATCAAAGAACATGTAAAACGTTACTGTGATAAAATATATGAAAATTCTGGTATAAATGTTTTTTGGTCCATAAAAATTCAAATGATGGTTTAACGAAACTTGAAAATGAACAGTATAACATTTCTTCACTGAGCTCTTATGATTTCTCTACACTCTATACTTCTCTACCTCATCATCTTATAAAGGATAAACTGATTAAATCAATAGAAAAAACCTTTGCCAGAGAAAACAAAATGTTCATTGCTTGTAATGTTCGACGTTCATTCTTTCCGAATTCAGAAGTTGAACATTACACAATGTGGACCTGCCTTGATGTTTGTAGATCTCTTACCTTTCTTTTAGATAATATATTTGTGCGTTATGGGGGTACCATGTATCGTCAAGTTGTTGGTATACCCATGGGTACAAAGTGTGCTCCTCTTGTTGCAGATTTGTTTTTGTATTGCTATAAAAGGGATTTTATGCTTAGCTTAAAACCTGATACACAGACCGATATTGTTAATGCTTTTAATAAAACTTCAAGGTATTTAGACGATATTTTGAATTTAGATAATCCTTATTTTGAAACTATGATTTCTTCAATTTACCCAAAAGAACTGTCTTTAAACAAAGCGAATAAATCTGACATTATAGCTTCATTTTTAGATTTGAATCTTTCAATTACAAATGATAAAGTTTCGTCCAAAATACGATAAAAGAGAAGATTTTAATTTTAAAACTGTTTATTATCCATTTCTAGATAGAGATGTGTCCCGTTCTACATCTTATGGTGTTTATATTTCTCAACTTATTCGGTTTGTCCGAGCCTGTTCTTTGCTTGAAGATTTTAACAATCGTAATTTAGTTATAACTGATAAAACATCTAAAGCAAGGTTAGAGATATCACAAACTTCGGAAAACGTTTTCTAATTTTTATTATCGAAATATACCACTCATTAGTAAATATAATTGCAATCTACGGGCGTTACTGCAACAAGGCATTCCTCAACCAGACTTTTATGGGGGTGTTATCTATAAAATTTAAGAAAATTCGGGGTCATATCCATTTTGATGATTTGTTTATAAAACGCATTAAAACATTTAAGAAGAAAAGAGGGTCACCAGAGAACTATTCCTACCAAATACCATTCAAACTGGACCACCGTTTTTGGAGAAGATTTTTACATTTCCCTGTAGACTTATATAAGGAAATTTAGCAGCGCCCCTTACAACCATGTTTATTTACAGATAACACCATGTTTTTAGCAATTTGATAAAATGTTATCATCGGACTATGCCTACCAAATTCTAATTGGACATTCTAATTTTAAATATCATGTGATAAGGAAATGTAGCTCCACCTCTTGCGACTGCTTTTTCCATATCAACTTGGTTTTCGCCATTTTGATACAGAGCCACCAAAAGACAATTCATACCATGTTTTTACCAATTACAATTCAAATCATTCAATTCTTACCACTGGTTTTTGAGATGTTTAAAGATTTGTTTCGTTGCCATGGCAACCAAATGTCTACATTGATCCAGATTCTTATACAAAATTTAATACAGCGTTATACTAAGATTTATGTTACATTCAGCTATATATTCATTGTTTTAGAGCAGATGACATTTACAGTAATTATCGACGGCCGGATGAAGGGCAATGGACTACCACAAAAATTAATTCAGATGGGCTTAACATTCCGGAGGCAATTAAGACATGACTAAAGACAATGGCTGACTGATAATAACCAGGTGTATGCACATGGGTTTGGGAAAGCACCCTAGGAACTGCGGGGTTCTGGCTTGTCCTGGCCACGAAAGTAGTAGTTGTAACCAATGGCAGTCTTCATTGGAGGTAAGGTACTTTGCTACTAAAACTTACTTTCAGTGTTCGAATACACAACACTTTGCTTCATATACATAAACTTCCGTAGGAGCTGTCTTATCAGGGCCAGCTCCGTTTTCGTTTGAAATTCTACCGTTTCTGTCAAGATAACCTGTATGCACGAAACATTATATTTATGATGCCACGATTTCTTACACGAATATGCATGAAGTGAATAAATTCTGAAGGGAGGTGATCCCCCGAGAGCAAAATTTGCAACACAAAAAGAGGAAATTACAGACTCGGTTTTATTTAGTCTGTACATGAACAGTAATTGAAAGTGCAACACTGCTCACATCCCCTAGCACCGGCTTAAGCGGAATTCAATTTTCAGAACAAGAATTACTGAAATTCATGATCTCAAAGGATCAGAAGGTATAACAACACTGGAATGAAGTACGGGGCGACGTTTTACGGCCGCCACACAAGCGCTTAACACCTGCTGTTGTGAAGATTATAAATTCTGAAGGGATGCACTAAATGGGTACCGCCGATATATACCCAAGTTAAAAATTACGTCTCATAAACTACATACACATGCATATATGTTACACATTGATTACTGAAAACATGGAATAATATTCAAAAAGGATGATATTGTAAATGTGTGTCAGGTTTTAATTTCTGGCAAATAATCAAATCAAACTGTACATAATCTCACCTCTTGCACTAAACTGAGATCCGAAAAGAACTTGTACATGTAGCGGCAAGATTTCATCAATTGTAAAATTGCAGCCACATCAGTATCATGTGCAGCAGCAACCTTCTCACTTCCACGAGGAAGGAAACATTTGGCCACTTCCCAAGGTTGAGTTGGCCAAAGTTGTGGCTTCAAGTTGGTGCTTGCAATGTTTTTTCCCGCTGCATGTTTTTGTAAGATCTCTTTCATCCATATGTTGCAGACATTGGTCGAGCACCTAACTCTCCAGGTGTGGTTGTGTCATTCCACATTTTGATGAATACAAGAACTGCAGGATGAAGATTGCTGATGAGAAAGTTGTTGAGACACAATGTCATGTAAATCAGTATGTAAGTCTGACACTCTTTTGTCTGTGAAGTCTTCAATGCCTTCCTTTAGAAACAAGAGTGCCATACTGTCACGTAACCAATTTATATAGGACTCATCCTGCAGTCTTGATGGAGAAGCCATCCTGAGTGAGAAAAGAAACAGTGATACAATGACAAAGCGTGATTCTATGCAATTCGATGGAATACCAGTCTTTCATTAAAATTTAATCATTAAATACTCCGTTCTACCTGTTTCATTAATAATGTTTACTTGGTTCGCTTAACGCTCTCTCTCATATAAATGCCTCTTCAAGACTTTACAAACAGAGTAAATCCATGTCAGATGGTCCTGTAGTAGCCGTCTGATCAGGGTATGCTCTGCTTGCTTATAGAATTGTAGTTTCTTGTTTCTGCAAAGGTAACACAATCCTGTGCTCATGCGATATAATAAACTAATAAATATTCATGATATAATTATTTCTTATATGAATATTAAACAGATTATGAGTTAAGAAATGATATAGATATTATTATTGTACAGTTTCTGTCATGGGCTATGAAAACACAATGTAAGTATGTCTTATATGAACCTTCATGGAGTAAAGGGTTAAGCATTTTATTTTATTTTAGCTCATTAGAAATACTTATAGAACCACTCAATGTTATTTATATAACTGTAATGGCGGACATTATACTATTCTAGGCATCATTTCTGTGAAGTTTTGTCAAATCCCATTTAGGAGAAAAGACATGTTTATTTAAATTTGTTATTAGCTACTATGACATAGATTTGAACTGAATGAAAACATTAATGAATGGCCTCAATTACCAACCGTCGTCTATTTTGTCTGCCTAAAC
This sequence comes from Azorinus chamasolen, assembly GCA_963576725.1. Lineage (NCBI taxonomy): Eukaryota > Metazoa > Mollusca > Bivalvia > Cardiida > Solecurtidae > Azorinus > Azorinus chamasolen. Next base: position 77,177,784 of record OY755240.1, on the reverse strand, counting down.
TAGTCTGACCAAAGTGACGTCTTCCAGTTGCCAAAAGTTGAGTAGCAAAAATGTTTTGAAAAGTACAATAAGACAAATTGTATGGTTCTAAAGGAAGTAGTGTGAAGTGATGACAATTATGTCATGGTTGATTTGAAATTATTTGGAAATCCTCGTACCTTGTTCGTAAAGACCAAATTATTGTTTGTTATTTAGATATGCACTCTACTTCATATGCATTCAGCTTTACTTTGGTTCATCTTTAAAATTGTTTATTACACACAGATGGGTGCTGATGCATAGAAAATTAAACGAACTTACTATATCTGCCATAGAAGTGAACCGGATTACATACGCTGCACCTGCACACATCATTCCTGTGAAATTTGGTGAGACTCTAGTCAAGGGTTTATTTTAAAGAATCTTTATAATAAAATTTAGTTTATAGAAATGATAAAGATGTCAGATTAAAATTATTTTGCTCATTTTCTATATTTATCTCCAATAACCTACATATGAAAATTACTAGAACAATTTATATAACATTAATAGAGGGTAAACCATTCTTATGAAATTTTAATGCTTTATGAGGAGATGAACTTAAAACAAAATGTTCATTATAGTATATATAAGTTCCTGTGATTTAATTATGGCCTGGAGCAAAATCAGAGGGAAATCCATTTGATGGTTTATGAGGAGATGGAATTTAAACAAAGTGTGTATTAAAATATATTTTAAGTTCCTGTGACCTTATTATGTTTCAGACCAGAATGATATTTGGCGGACATCCATTCAGCAGCTTAAGAACTGTCATTTAATGTGTAGTTCTGTGACTTACTTATGCAGTGCACCGGAATCATTTATACCAATAATGCCCAGGCATTCCCATATATCGCTCACTTGCAAACTGTATGGACTAGACACAATTATCACTAATGCAGGACAATAAAAAGACGTAAGTATTAAGTACTTTTTATTGCCCTCTTATCTTATCTGGAGATAACTCAACATGTTCAAAACGCATGGTGGTCATAATAGGTTCTAAATACAGTGTTCCCTCCCAACAACGGCCCTCTCAATAACGAGACTCTCCTTACAACAACGCATGTCACTGTTTTCGAAATAACAAGGCTCCAGAAACAATCTTTTCCCATCGTATTTTCTTTATGCCTCCATTAAACCCTATGTTGTGACCACTCTTTAGAATCGTCACTTTGTGACGATTCTAAATAGTGGTCATAACATGGGGTTTGAATGAGGCATTACAGTTTTAGTTCTCGAAATACATCTCATCTGGGGATCTGCAAACAAACTAACAACTCCCTCTGAACAACACATACAATATTCGTATCCCAAAGGGTGTCGTTGTAGAGAGGGGGCACTGTATGATCAACATTAGTAAAAATATGAGTAATGCAGAAAATACCACATACAAAACAAACAGCCACCCGAGCATCACCACAACAAGAAAACACCCAAAATGTGTATAGCTATTAAAACATAAACAGACGCAGAAAGACAAAACAAACAAACAATAGGGGAAGATGGAAGTACCGCCCTGGAACGATCAGTGACAATAGTCACTGGATGCATAAAGTTATTCCTGCAACATACCATTAAAGCTGGACCACCAGTTTCTTTTAAAAATACATGTATGAGTCATACCGAAAACACCGCATACAACACACACAACCGCCCAAACAGCACAGTATATGAAACACAGTATATGTACATCCACATAAAATACATATAAAAGACACGAAGAGACGCACAAAGACATAACAAACAAACAATAGGCAGAAGATGGAAGTACCTCCTTGGAACGGTCAGTGACAAATGTCACTGGGGATTAAAACTGGTTTATGGGCGCCCAACCTCACATTTATTCCATTCACACCCTAAAAGACAAAGTATAAATAAACGTATCCGCTCTCCGACTAATCTACAACAACTGCGATGGCAATAAAGTGGTAAAAGGGCATATAAAACTTAAACTTATTTAAGTGAAACAAACTGTATCCACCTATCGCTAGTGTACTCAGTGATTTTGCGGCATAGTAACTGTAGAAAAGTAATGAAATGTACGACACAAACGAATATCCGACGTCCTCCTTCCGTTTCCGGAGTTTAGAGGTCGCCTTCATAGAGTACTAAAATTTCTTGTCGGCGTACATGTAGGCTGGGTCCTAGTAGTAGTTACCGTAGCACCCCCTAGACTTTTTTCATGGGTACCAAATAATTCGTTGGGGTCCTCAGAACACATTTTGAGCATGCTTCCCAAAATAAGTTTGTCCCAGCTATGTTTTATTTAACGGTTTCCATGGTAACCCGAGGTAAATTTTGAAACTACCTTTGTTCAGAAAATGCGTCATTACTTTGCTTTTAGACGTAATAGAAGGACAAAACAAATATCAAAGTAAAGCAGAGACATATAGATATGATTTTATTAATATTCATAAATGCATTCTTATGAATATTAATGAGGAAGTCAAAAAGTGCGGTTATTTTTAGAAAAAAAAGAGTTTGTTGTTTAGTCTGAGAGGCTTATTAATGCACAACAATTATTGAATTTATGTTTAAGTTGTTTGTTGGGGTCCTCAGAACACATTTTGAGTATTTCCCCAAATAATTCTGTCCCATCTATATTTTATTTAACGGTTTCTATGGTAACTCGAGGAAATTTTGAAACATCCTTGTTTCAGAAAATGCGTAATAACTTTGCTCTTAGATACAATAGAAGGACAAAACAAAAACCAAAGTAAAGCAGAGACATATAACTTGATTATGATATCAATCTTAATAATATTCATATATGATTGCTTATGAATATTAATGAGGAAGTATAAAAAATCCGCTTTTTAAGAAAAAGGAGTTTTTTGTTTAGTCTTAGAGGCCTTTTGATGCACAAAAATTATTGAATTCAGGTTTAAATTGTTTGTTGGGGTCTTCAGAACACAATTTGAGCATTCCCCAAAATAATTGTGTCCCAGCTATGTTTTAACGGTTGCCATGGTAATCCGAGGTAAATTTCGAAACATCCGTGGTTAAATAAATGCGTCATAACTTTGCTTTTAGAGGCAAAAGAAGGACAAAACAAGAACCTAAATAAAGCAGACATATAATATGATATGTAATTTAACTAATTTTCATAAATGTATTCTTATGAATATTAATGAGGAAGTAAAACAATCCGGTTTTTGTTTAGAAAAAAGGAATTTATTGTTTAGTCTGAGAGGCCTATTAATAAACAAGAGTTATTGAATTCATGTTTGAATGTTTTCATGTGATCATACAAGGAAAATAAACCATCTTTGTTTCAGGTAATATTTCTATAAAGCATGCATATTTCAGGTAATTTGCATATAATGTGCGTAAAGGAATAAGCAATTTTCTATTAGCATTGTATTAAGAATTATTTTGAGTATAATATCTTTTCTGTGATTTATTTTACGTAAAATACCAGATATTGTACCAAAACAGACGAGATCAGAGGATCATTATTTTGTGTATATAATTGATTTGTTCATATCTTTTGAATATAAATGCCATATTTATGAATATTAATGAGATGTAAAAATAAACACACTTAAATGAGCTGTTCTTATCTGTTATTTAATTAAAATCTAAAAATTAAGTTATTTAGTAGAATACCCTCTCTCCGGAGAGAGGAGGCTGTCGACCCAGAGGGACACGATAGCCCTTCTCTACAATAGAGAGTGTCAAAGGGTCCTGAGTGATAGTACGCCACATTAATGAAGGGTCGGTCGGAAGGGGCAGAAAGGGCGTGTCCCTAGGGCTGGGGCATAGAAGGCCCAGAACTCCTAGGGCGGGAAGGGAAGGAAACCTGAGATGTCAGTCCTGAGTTAGGGGGGAAAAGGGAAGGGTCCTAACCGGCTCTTGGACGGCCCCGCTGAGAGGCAGAATAGGATCTGGTTGTCTTACCTTTCTTGGGAGGTCCCGTAAGAGGCTTACATTCAACCTTAGGGATTTAAAAAACCCAGACCCGAAGCGGGATGGTTCCTGGTAGAAGCCCTGTCAGCTCTCTCCTTAACGTTGCCACCGAAAAGTAGTTCGGGGGCAAAGAGATACACCCACAGCTCGTCCTTCGACTTGTCCTGCAGACTAGAGGAAGGTGTCACGGCGACCGCGGAGCATATTCGCTGTCGATGTGAGCCATTGACCCAAGGCCAGTTGGGTCGAACGACGCTAAAGAAGTGCGTGTGAGAGAGAGAGAGAGAGAGAGAGAGAGAGAGAGAGAGAGAGAGAGGAAGGCCTAATGCCCGCCCTGGGGCTGTCGGAATCAAGTGAAGGTATCTGATAAAAAATCCCAGGTTGATTTTCAATTAAAGCCGGAGACCCAAGAGATACCCAGGGAGCCCTTGTCCGTAAGAGTTTAGCGGACATGATCCACCCAGTTGCCGGGCTGGCACAAAAATCTTCGTCCAGGTCAGGCAAACGGGAAAGAAGTCCCCTGGAAGGAGAACGAGACTCCCTAGACTTACTTAGGTTGGGGAGGTCCACTTTTTCGACTGACACTAGCACGGAAGAGGATAGAGGACCCCTGTGAATAGGATTCGGGGGTCTAGGGCAGACAGACGGTGGGAGGATTCTAAAACAATCTTCACACGCCTTCTCAATAGAAAAATATTGATGTTCAGAATCATCTAAAGAAGAAGAGGACTAAGCCCCGTCTAAATCTGAGTGAGAGGCTTCCACAGAGTCTGGTTCCCTTAAAAAATAGGACCATCCCTAGGAGCCATAATGGACAAAGTGTCTTCCTGCTCTCCCTCAGAATCCGCCCTGGTCAACGCCACTTATGGCAGCACCCGGGAGGAGTGTGACCCGCCACAGATATAGAAGTGTGGACTGTGGGTTCACGTGAGAGCTATTCTCCCTCTAGGGATGAACTCACAACATGCTATGAGTGGGGTGTAAGCCTGAACAGGCTTGTGGGGGGGGGGGGGCGACGACGAGAGGAAAAGGGAATGGGGGGCACTGAGGGGGAGTCCATGACCTTGCTGGTCAGGTCGCGAGTAAGTTGAAGCTTGCTGGTTTCCAGAATGAGTGTCGGCTAGCGAGAGCGACCAGCCGGCGAATCTGAGGAAAAGCGATGTCTTCGCATAGAAGAGTAATGGTAAGACCTCGATTTGCGCCTGCGATGAGAGCGGTGCGAGTGCCGGTTCCCATTAGAAGACTAAGAAGGATGTTTACGCCTCCTACGGAGTGTGGTGGGATGAGGGCTGGGGAGTCCAAAGTGTACTCAGAAGATGAAGAGTAATTGCAGGGTCTAGACGACTTTCACCACGGTAATGCGGTGTAGAGACAGAATGCCCAGTAGAAAATATTGGACTGGTAGATTTACCGGTATACTTCGACATCCCAGTCCAAAGGACCGGACCGGGCCACTGGAAGATCGTTGGAGAGCAAACTTGGGACACCGGGCCAAGGAATACACAGTGACATCTTTTGGCCGGGGCTCGGTAGACCGGTCTGCCGGTGACGTCATGAATCGGAAGCACTAACACCAGGACACCGGGCACCAGGCAACGGAAAACTGGGCCTAGATTCGGCGGGACCAGGCAAAATTCCACACAACAAGCGGACCGGGAGACCTGGCAACAATAGTACCTGAGACCAGAACAAAGGGCACCATTCAAGTGGTAAACGGGTAACACGCGCCCGGGCCAGCAGTTGGGTGCCGAGCTGCAACTTACAACTGGGGAATCGACTGCACCACAGGGGATTCTTCTGAGCTTTAGAGGACAGTGATTTGTCTGTTGCGAGGGAGTCGCTGTCCAAAGAGAAGAATACTTCTTTCGTCGGGCAGCAAGCTCCCACGTCTCCCCTGTCCAGAGGGATGAAACTGGACAGGGAGCTGAAGCGGAGCATCTGCAGCAGGTCAGACACACGTAATGAGTTGTCCAGCCAGCCGCGAAATGCCCGCAAGAAGCCTTGCGTTGCACTGGCATGCTGTGGTAAATAATCAAGCAAATGCATAAGACATCGCGAGTAAGTTCGAAGCCATGCAATGCTAATACGGGTAAACATAAACTGGTGATTGCAGCCGAGATGCTATATATTTTCTATTGTATTGCAAAACACTCATAAAAGTAATATTCTTCATAAAACATGCATGAGTCTCAATTCCTCCGCTGTATTTTCTTACAAGAAATGTGTTGTTCACATAAGTGTATATTGCAATATAATAGAAAAACTTACTTTCCTACAACAGTTTACATTCTCATTAATATTCATGATTTTGAAAATAATATTCATTATTTACATATTTATATACATGAACATCAATATCTCTGTTTCAGTCAGTATCAAGCTCTGTACTGGTTAACTAAAATAATCTCAGATAAAAAAGAACAGCTCAAGTGTGTTTATTTTTACATCTCATTAATATTCATAAATATGCATTAATATTCATGAACCCAAAGTAATGACCCTCTGCTCTTGTCAATTTTTGTTCAATATCTGGTATTTTACGTAAAATAAATAATAGAAAAGATAGCACACTCGAAACAATGTTAAATATATTAAATATATTATGTTAAATTGCTTATTCATTTACGCACGTTATATGCAAATTAGCTTAAATGTACATGTTTTTAGAAATATTACATGAAACAACGAAGTTTTTATTTTCTTTGTATGATGGTATTAAAACATTTAAACCTGAATTCAATAACTCGCTGTATATTATTAGCCTATTAGGCCTCTCAGACTAAAAACCAACTCGTTTTACTAAAAACGCATTTTTTACTTCCTAATTAATATTCATAAGAATGCATTATGAGTATTAATACAGTTACATATCGTATTGAAGCTATATGTCTCCGCTTTACTTTGGTTCTTGTTTTGTCCTTCTATTGCCTCTAAAAGCAAAGTTATGAGGCATTTTCTGAATCAAGATAGTTTCGAAATTTATTTCGGGTTACCATGGAAACCGTTTAATAAAACATTGCTGGGACACAATTATTTTGTAGGAATGCTCAAAAAGTGTTCTGAGGACCCCAACGAACAATTTAAACCTGAATTCAATAATTTTTGTGCATTAATAGGCCTCTAAGACTAAACAACAAGCTCCTTTTTCTAAAAAAGTGGAATTATTTACTTCCTCATTAATATTCATAAGTAATAATATATGAATATTATTAAAATTATATATCATATTCAAGCTCTGCTTTACTTTGGTACTTGTTTTGTCCTTTTGTTGCTTCTAAAAGCTAAGTTCTTACGCATTTTCTGAACCAAGGATGTTTCGAAATTTACCTCGGGTTACAATGGAAACTATTTAATAAAACATAGATGGGACAAAATTATTTAGGGAAATACTCAAAATGTGTTCTGAGGACCCTAACGAACAACTTAAACCTACATTCAATATTTTCTGTGCATTAATAAGCCTCTCAGACTAAACAACAAACTCCCTTTTTTTCTAAAAAAATGCATCTTTTACTTCCTCATTAATATTCATAAGAATGCATTTATGAATATTAATAAAATCATATATCATATTCAGGCTATATGTCTCTTTACGTTGGTACTTGTTTTCTCCTTCTGTTGCTTCTAAAAGCAAAGTTATGACGCATTTTCTGAACCAAGGTAGTTTCAAAATTTACCTCGGGTTACCATGGAAACCGTTAAATAAAACATAGCTGGGACAAACTTATTTTTGGGGGCATGCTCAAAATGTTTTCTGAGGACCCGAACGAACAATTTGGTACCCATGAAAAAAGTCTAGGGGGGATTCTACTGTAACCACTACTAGGACCCAGCCTATAACTCCAATATTAGTAAAGCCAGAGTTATAGACCCTAGGCATGACACTTCCTCTCATCATTCTCTTTCTAAGTATTAAGTTTCAATGCAATGGCATGAGCCCTATAGGAGTTATCGTCCAGACAAAAAAAGTGGTAAAACAAGTACAAGGGCAATAACCCTCTCGTCATGACCTTTCCATGTATAAAGCCAGAGTTATGAACCTTGTGCATGTCACTTCCTCTTATCATGATCTTTCTATGTATGAAGTTTCAATCCAATGGCATGACCCATATAGGAATTATCGTCCGAACAAGATTGGCAGCCGACCGCCCGCCCGCCCGTCTGTCCGTCCGCCCGTCCACCCGCCGTACATTTCCGTAGAAAACCCGGTTAATAAATCACACGACTGTCTCCTATGCTTTTCCGCGATATGATATTGGTATTTTCCTTAATGGCATCCGTGCTAGCTTTAGAGTAACCTATTTTGCTCGAATATAATATACTAATTGTATCGTATCTTACCTGTAAAAATGGTTAAGTCAAGTTTCGTCAACAGTTAAGAATTGTTTCACATCCGAGGAACTCGACCGTCTCGGACTTCTCCTATTAACGGTTTATGTCCCACCCTGTTAAACGTGTGTTGCTATAAACACTATACGGGTGCTTACTACAGACATGGTCCGTCACGCGACCAGTTATCTATTATAAAAGAGACAAATAGTCTCGAATCTCTATATCAAATCTGTAGTTATGTGACCTTGGCATAAGACGAAACATACAATAGCCATTATGTTAACTTCAAGTATAGACTGTGTGCTCAATTACCAAACCCTAGGACGATTTAGTCTATTCATGATGTGAGTTATGTTGACAGGTGTATAATGGACGCAATGAGGTTTGGTATAAGTTATTATGTTAAAGACGATATTCATCGAACAATTATTAAAGATAAGGTGACAACTGCGCATAATTCTATAACATGTATAAAATGACATTAATTATTGTTCAACCCTTTCAACAATAAGCAAAAGACGTGTACAAAAGTGTCGTCTGCTTATATTCTAAAGCAAAGTTACTTCAGTTCCTTCAAGTCTGTGTTAGAATACCTACCAGTTTAGGCCTGATGAGAGACCCATCTGTTCCCACGACCCCATTTATGGGACATAGGCAAACAGTGTAGACTATGATCAGACGCCGCATAATGCGACGTCTGATCAGAGTCTACACTGTTTGCTGATAGGAATTTCAATATATAACAAAACGAAATTGATAATTTAGGCCAGGCATCCCTTAGATAAAACATGGACTAATCCAGTATATACACATGGAATAATCCACTGGGCGCAAATGGGTTAATCAGGTTACTCGTATCAAATATGCAAACAGTAAAGATCAAGATATAGGATCCTCCAATCAAAGTATGCACTGTTTGTCTTCTAAATGTGATCATGTCTATAATATACCCTACAATTGATCAGTTATTGGTTACTTGATTGAATGTGACCTGGGTACAAATATTATACGGATAAAGACATGAAAGTGCTAGAGTCTAGTTCTAACATTCAACACAAAAGAGGTCAAGTCAATTTTGTTTATTATTATCGATACGCTTGAACCCACTGAATGCGGGGAATGTGGTAGCTGACGATCGTGTTTATAATCAGTATAATATACCCATATCTAGGAGGTCCTGTGTTTATTGTTTCGCACTGCAAATTTTCTCAAAAGGTCCTTTATTCTGACTAACTTCTATTGTTAAACAATTATTTACCATTTTTCGTCGACCACATGTACTTTATACCCCAATTCCACTGGGCGGCGGTTCCACTACGCTCATGGCGATCATGGCGCTTCTCCAAAATCTTCCAAATCGCCACAGAAGCGCCGACATGTGCACAATTTTGGGATTTGTGCGTTTCCAGTACGCTTATAGTACGCTTCAGTAACGATATCGCTGCGCTGTTTACGACCATGCCGGGTTGTTGCTGCGCTTCTACGGTGCTTGAGGTCTCTCCAAGACGCTTCTATTACACTTCCAGTACGACACGGGATTTCAGGCTACGACTAGTCTACGATTACTACGTTGCTGCTGCGACCATGATCCAACCTAAGGAGCTGCACAGGAGCTGCGCTTCTGTTGCACTTTTGGAACGTTTCTATATAAAATTGGCGATTTAGCTGCTTTCGAAGCAGTTGACCACCATCCTTCAATGAAAATTGCTCCAGCTTGCTAGTTTGATAAAAAATAGTTTGATAAGGTTCGGTGTTGAGAGACAAGTCAGATAGAGAAGGAGGGCTAAAAAGGTTCTGGGCCCGTCCATGGTTGGCAGAGAGAAGGCTCCAATTTCGCCATTTTAACCAACTTATGGCAGAACCCAATAATAAAGATAACGGTGGAAGTGTTGCATATTTATACCCTGATCGGCATGCGCGTGGCGTAAATCGTCATGAGCGTGGCTCAGTCGCCAAGGGCGTAGCAGAAGCACAGAGGAAACGCAACCAAAGCGCCAAGAACGTAGTGAAAGCGTAGTAGAAGCGCCGTGGTTGGTGATTCATAATTTGTCGAATCGCTGTGGAAGCGCTTTGATCGTCCCTAGAGCGTAGAGAGCGTAGTGTGAGCACCTAGAGCGTAAGACAAACGTAGCGGATTCGTGGAAAACTTTATATCTCGGCGCTTTTGTTGCGACGTGAATGCGCTTGTGCTACGTTACTCACGCTGCGGCTACGATACTGCTGCGTTCATGAATTTCTTACTACGCTTTTGCGGCGCTTCTAGGCCACGGCGATGCCGCTACGTAAAATGTGTGCAAGTTTCAAAACAAACGCCGTGAAGTGGCGATCAAGAAGCTTCTGTTACGCTTCTACTACGATCAGTGCGTTTCTACTGCGCTGTTGCCGTTTCTGCTACGATTCGAGGCCTTTTTATACCCCTATTCCACTGAGCGGCGATTCCACTACGCTTCGAAATGTTTGTAAAAACGCCGCGAATCGTAGCAGGAGCGGCAACAGCGCAGTAGAAGCGCCCTGATCGTAGTAGAAGCGTAACAGAAGCTTCTTGATCGCCACTTCACGGCGATTGTTTTGACCTTGCTCAAAACAATCGTACTGACATCGCCGTGGACTCGAATCGCCGCAGAAGCGTACTAAGAAATTCATGAACGCAGTAGTATCGTAGCCGCAGCGTGAGCAACGTAGCGCAATCGCAGTCGCATCGCAACAAAAGCGCCGAGATATTTGTCCGTATACAAATGCTTTTTCACACATTTGCAAACAGAGTAGACCCAGATCAGACAGCTCCTATTGGAGCCGTCTGATAAAGGTATGCTCCGTTTGCTTATAACATGATATAGATATGATTCTACAGTTTTTGTCAAAGCAAAAACATTTCTTAAAAAGGTTAAATTTTTAGAAATGCAGCTAAAAAATATTCATAAGATCATTATTTCTTACATGGATATTGAACAGGGAAAAGGTTAATGCTTGAGTCACCCCATAGGAAGACTTAGCTAAGAGAAGACTTAGATCAGGCCCAACACTGTGTTTTTCTTGATCTGGGCCTTCAACACAATTTGATCCATTTTCTTCGAAGGATGATGGTCAACTGCTTCGAAATCAGTTTAATCACCCATTTTATATAGAAACGTTTCAAAAGCGCAACAGAAGCGCAGCTCCTGCGCCTAGGTCGAAGCAAGGTCGTAACAGCAACGTATTAAGCGTAGACGAAGCGTAGCCTGAAATCCCGTGTCGTAGTGGAAGCGTAGTAGAAGCGTCTTGGAGAGACCTCAAGCGCCGTAGAAGCACAGCAACATCGCGACAGGATCGTAAACAGCGCAGCGAGATCGTTATTGAAGCGTACCATAAGCGTACTGGAAACGCCAAGGTCCCAAAATTAGGCACATGACGGCGCTTCTGCGGCGATTTGGAAGATTTTGGAGAAGCGCCATGATCGCCATGAGCGCAGTGGAAGCGCCGTCCAGTGGAATGGGGGTATTACCAAATTTTCGAAGCGTAACGGAATCGCCGCTCAGTGGAAGGGGTATTAAAGGCTTAGTTTCTTATTTTCTCCTTAGGAGCTTATGGTCCTGGACATTTGCAGCTCAAAGGATAAATAAGAAAAATAATACAACCTACATTTATACCGACACACAAATATTGTTTGCTGAAATTGTCGTACAATTAAGTTACTCTTAACTGTGTCATATACAGCTTTCCCTCTTACTCTATGTTCATATTTATACAGGGTTCACTCTTACTCTATTCTGAAAATGGGTGATCCTTCGAAAACAAAAGTAGAAATGCAAAAAGAGAAAATTGCAGACTCGGTTTTATTGAGTCTGTTCATGAGTAGTAATTAAAAGTACAACACTACTCACGCCCCTAGCACGGGCTTAAGCAGTATTCACTTTTCAAAACTAAAAACATCAAACCTAATGATCCCGAAGGACCAGAAAATATAACAACACTGAGAATGAAGTACGGGGCGACTTTTTACGGCCGCCACACAAGCACTTAACACCTGCAGTTGTGAAGTACATATATATGAAAATGGGTGATACAGGTTTCACTCTTACTCCATGTTCATGTTATACATTTTTAACTCTTATTTTGTGTTCATATTTATACAGCTTTCACGTTTGGTCTATTTTCAAGTTATACATGTTTCATTATTAACCCATGGTTACGCTATACGGGTTTCATGTTTATCCCTTGGTCACATTATACAAGTGTCACTCTTACTCAATGGCCATTTATACACGTTTTATTCTTACTTAATGTTTACACTATACCAGTATTATTCGTGCCCCATGGTTACATTGTATGGATTTAATCTTCCTACATGATCCCTCTATAAGTTTGCCTGTGTTACTCCTTAATCACGTTATACGGCTTTCAATATTACCCCATGTCCACATTATACAAGTTTTATTTTTACTGCATGGTCACATTATACAAGTTCTAAACTTACTACATGGCCACATCAGTTAGGTTCTCGCTTACTCTATGGTTACTTTAAACAGGTTTCACTCTTACTGGTGCCTCCGTTGCCGAGTGGTTATGGTATTTACCAGACTGGAAATATTTCAAAAGAACCAGATATAGATATTTTTTCAATTTCTTCTATACGAAAACGCAAATCTCGATCACATGGCATTCGCAAAAATGGTAATATTAAACGAAAATCTCGTTTGAAAATGACTCTTCTTGATCTACATACTTTACGTCTAACTTCTGGCAAACATGCCATGCTTTCTAGATTTTCCTCCTTATCTATATGTTCATTAAAAGAAATTGACGAGCAAGCCGATAAAATTATTTTTAGATCAGATCCTCTCATAGGAACGGCTAGTTTGATACAAAGCTTTACTCTACATGTTCTCAGACCGCACATTGACAAATTATCTGAACACCAAAGATTCTTCTTGAAAATTCCTTTTATTAATAAGGGTATTGATTTTATTGACCTCCAAAGTATTTTTAGAGACAAACATGTAATTGACACTATTCCTAAATACTTTAAAAATACAGAACCACCTATCATCTGCTACAAATATAACAAACCCATCAGAAATACAATTTTCAACTATAATAAAATTGTGGCCGACCTTAATATTAATGATAATATTCCTGATAATTGAGATTGCGCCACCTCAAAATTTTGCTATTCTCCGGCTGGTCATGTGATTACTGGTAATCTTTAGATAATTAAAGATAAACGTTTACGATCTCTTTTGAATAAAGGTCCCAAATATAGAATACCATCCATGATAGATTTTAACTCTTGTCGAGTTCAGATTGCGGAGGCTTTACAAAATTTTAGTATTAAATGGTGTCGAAGAGAACATGTTGAGTCTAATGCTCTTTCTAGTTGGAAAAAACTAATTTTTGATATTATTGATAAACGCATTTCCTTTTATAGCTCTAATAAACACCTTCTTCCACCTAAACCTAGAATTTCTTTTAGACATCTTAAAAAGGGTTTACAGGATTTCCATTCAAAATACGTTTTTGTTCCTGCTGATAAGGCATCGACTAATGTGATTATTATTTGACGATTACATTATATCGATGTCTTGAAGCAGGAAATTATTAATACCAAGTCATACATTTCAGTTACTACTGACGAAAAGACCATCGTTTCAGACCATGTCAAAAAGTGTGAACAACTTGGAACTGATATTAAAATTACACAACATAAACTTCCTACAATGTATTGGTTACCAAAACTACATAAAAAACATATAAAGCGCGTTTCATTGCAAATTCTAGTTCATGTACAACTACTAAATTGTCTATACTTTTGACTTCTTGTTTAACGAAGGTAAAGGAACATGTAAGGTTCTACTGTGATAAGACGTATGAAAATTCTGGAATAAATCTCTTCTGGTCTATTAAGAACTCTTCAGAAGTATTAAACATACTTAAGAACAAAAGGTATCTTGCATTCACTGTAAGCACGTACGATTTTTCCACTCTGTACACAACTCTTCCTCATATTTTAATTAAGGATAAGCTTACTAACTTAATCCAGAAAGTATTTGCCCGGGAAAAAACATCATTCTTGGCATGTAATGCTGAAAAAGCTTTCTTTACTGACGAGCAAATGAAATATTACACCAATTGGACTTGTTCAGAAGTTTGCGAATCACTAACCTTTCTTTTGGATAACATATTTGTACGTTATGGGAATGCTATATACCGTCAGGTAATTGGTATTCCCATGGGTACGAATTGTGCACCACTTGTCGCAGATTTGTTTTTGTACTGCTATGAGAGAGATTTCATGTTGCGTTTGAATCCTCAATCACAAGAAGATGTTATAAAAGCCTTCAATGAAACTTGTCGATATTTGGATGATATTTTTAACTTATATAACCCTTTCTTTGATGCTCTGATTCCTACAATTTATCCTAAAGAACTCAAATTGAATAAAGCTAACCCGTCCGACAATTATGCAGCGTTTCTTGATCTAGACCTTAAAGTTGATAATGGAATGATTTCTTCTAAAATACATGTATATGACAAAAGAGATGATTTTGATTTTAATATTGTAAATTTTCCTCATCTTGGCGGGATGTTCCCCGTGCTCCATCTTACGGGGTTTACATATCTCAACTTATTCGTTTTGCTAGAGCTTGTTCGTCTATTGACGATTTTAACAGTCGAAATCTCATTTTAACTGAAAAACTGCTTAAGCAAGGATATAGGTACCATAAACTAAGGAAAACTTTCTCTAAATTTTACTATCGAAATCTCTCGCTTATTGGCAAGTACCAATGTAATCTCAAGGCGCTTCTGCGACACGGTATTTCACATCCTGATTTTTATGGTGATGTGATTTACAAGTACAAAAATGAGTCATGCAGGAAACACCACATACAGAACAAACACTCGCCCGAACAGCAACACAAGGAAACAGCAAATGTACATAGGTAGAAAAAACAACAAGAGACGCACAAAGACAAAACAAACATACAATAGGAGGAAGATGGAAGTACCGCCTTGGAACGGTCAGTGACAAAAGTCACCGGGGGTTTAAACCGGTTTATGGGCGCCCAACCTCACCCTTATTCCATCCCCATCCTAAAAGACAAACAGTGTAAATAAACGTATCCCCTCTCCGACTAATCTACAACAACCGCGACAGCAAATACAGTGGTAAAGTGCATGTATAACAAAAAAACATTTTATTGAAAATACTGTATCCACCTATCGCTATTGTACTCAATGATTGAGCTGCAAACAGAGTAACTGTAGAAAAGTAATAAAGGGTACGACAAAAATGAAATAGTACAGATATCCGACGTTCTCCTTCCATTTCTGGATTTAAGAGGTCGCCTTCATAGAGTACTAAACCTTTCTTGTCGGCGTACATGCAAAGAGGCCAGCGTGATTGCCAACTGTAAAAGGGTTCACAACCAAACATGCAGTATGTTGTAGTAATACAGGATCATATCCCTTTTTAATGAATTGTTTTATATATTTGATGAACAAAGTGAGAAAATGGGTATGTCCAATAATTTTACGAAGTTTGTAAATCACATCACCATAAAATTCCGGATGTGAAATACCGTGTCGCAAAAGTACCTTGAGATTACATTTGTACTTGCCAATAAGCGAGAGATTTCGATAGTAAAATTTAGAGAAAGTTTTTCTTAGTTTATGGTATCTATATCCTTGTTTAAGCAGTTTATCAGTTAAAATGAGATTTCGACTGTTAAAATCGTCAATAGATGAACAAGCTCTAGCAAAACGCATAAGTTGAGATATATAAACCCCGTAAGATGGAGCACGGGGAACATCCCCGTCAAGATGAGGAAAATTTACAATATTAAAATCAAAATCATCTCTTTTGTCATATATTTTAGAAGAAATCATTCCATTATTAATTTTAAGGTCTAGGTCAAGAAACGCTGCATAATTGTCGGACGGGTTAGCTTTATTCAATTTGAGTTCTTTAGGATAAATTGTAGGAATCAGAGCATCAAAGAAAGGGTTATCTAAGTTAAAAATATCATCCAAATATCGACAAGTTTCATTGAAGGCTTTTATAACATCTTCTTGTGATTGAGGATTCAAACTCAACATGAAATCTCTCTCATAGCAGTACAAAAACAAATCTGCGACAAGTGGTGCACAATTCGTACCCATGGGAATACCAATTACCTGACGGTATATAGCATTCCCATAACGTACAAATATGTTATCCAAAAGAAAGGTTAGTGCTTCGCAAACTTCTGAGCAAGTCCAATTGGTGTAATATTTCATTTGCTCGTCAGTAAAGAAAGCTTTTTCAGCATTACATGCCAAGAATGATGTTTTTTCTCGGGCAAATACTTTCTGGATCAAGTTAGTAAGCTTATCCTTAATTAAAATATGAGGAAGAGTTGTGTACAGAGTAGAAAAATCGTACGTGCTTACAGCGGATGCAAGATACCTTTTGTTCTTAAGTTTGTTTAAGACTTCTGAAGAGTTCTTAATAGACCAGAAGAGATTTATTCCAGAATTTTCATAAGTCTTATCACAGTAAAATTTTACATGTTCCTTTACCTTCGTTAAACAAGAAGTCAAAAGTATAGACAATTTAGTAGTTGTACATGAACTAGAATTTGCAATGAAACGCGCTTTATATGGTTTTTTATGTAGTTTTGGTAACCAATACATAGTAGGAAGTTTATGTTGTGTAATTTTAATATCGGTTCCAAATTGTTCACACTTTTTGACATGGTCTGAAATGATGGTCTTTTCGTCAGTGGTAACTGAAATGTATGACTTGGTATTAATAATTTCCTGCTTCAAGACATCGATATAATGTAATCGTCAAATAATAATCACATTATTTGATGCCTTATCAGCAGGAACAAAAACGTATTTTGAATGGAAATCCTGTAATCCCTTTTTAAGATGTCTAAATGAAGTTCTAGGTTTAGGTGGAAGAAGGTGTTTATTAGAGCTGTAAAAGGAAATGCGTTTATCAATTATATCAAAAATTAGTTTTTTCCAACAAGAAAGGGCATTAGACTCAACATGTTCTCTTCGACACCATTTAATACTAAAATTTTGTAAAGCCTCCGCAATCTGAACTCGACAAGAGTTAAAATCTATCAAGGATGGTATTCTATATTTGGGACCTTTATTCAAAAGAGATCGTAGACGTTTATCTTTAATTATCTCAAAATTACCAGTAATCACATGACCAGCCGGAGAATAGCAAAATTTTGAGGTGGCGCAATCTCAATTATCAGGAATATTATCATTAATATTAAGGTCGGCCACAATTTTATTATAGTTGAAAATTGTATTTCTGATGGGTTTGTTATATTTGTAGCAAATGATAGGTGGTTCTGTATTTTTAAAGTATTTAGGAATAGTGTCAATTACATTTTTGTCTCTAAAAATACTTTGGAGGTCAATAAAATCAATACCTTTATTAATAAAAGGAATTTTCAAGAAGAATATTTGGTGTTCAGATAATTTGTCGATGTGCGGTCTGAGAACATGTAGAGTAAAGCTTTGTATCAAACTAGCCGTTCCTATGAGAGGATCTGATCGAAAAATAATTTTATCGGCTTGCTCGTCAATTTCTTTCAATGAACATATAGATAAGGAGGAAAGTCTAGAAAGCATGGCATGTTTACCCGAAGTTAGGCGTAAAGTATGTAGATCAAGAAGAGTCAATTTCAAACGAGATTTTCGTTAAACATTACCATTCTTGCGAATGCCATGCGAACGAGATTTGCGTTTTCTAATAGAAAAAATTGAAAAAATATCTATATCTGGTTCTTTTGAAATATTTCCAGTCTGGTAAATATTATCATTCAGTCCTAAAGGAAAAGGTGTTTGCAATTTTTTGATCCAATTTAATTCAGATATAAATCTAGCTTTCGATTTAAAGCTACTAGTCGCCTCCTTATCATATGTTATATGCTCAACAATTTGTACTAAAACATCTTTAAAAGAATGGCCAGATTTCCGAAAGTGTTGGTATAAAAAATTGTTTAGTTTACGATTTCGACACTGATATGCATGCTCACGAAATCGAGTTTTCAAAGCACGTCCTGTTTGTCCTACGTACTGTATACCGCAACTAGGCGCGTTTCAAGTTAAAACATAAATAACGTTAGTAGTAGTACAATCAACGTCTGAGTTTATCTTGACATTAAATGTTCTACCATTAACTGTAGATTTTATAGTGGAATTACAAGAAATGTTACTACAACATATGCACCTCTTAGCAAAGCACTTTTGGATAATTGGATACACTCTGTGTCGCCTGCATAAGGACCGTTTACGAATAGAAGAAACATTTTGGATAACAGATTTTAAAGGTGAAAGTACAACTCTTGGTCCATTGAAAAATCATTTATTAATAGAAAGAGATGGTATGTGAAAAGATGAAGCCGACTGAAGATTAAGTTGTTTTAAACGAACAAAAGGTTGAAGGGAAGAGAAATTAGAAATATTTCTGGGTACTTGTACAGACGACACAGATTGCATATTTAAAGCTTTTAGTTCTATTCGAGGTATTTTAACTTTATTCATATTGGAAAGTGATAGAGGGGCACCTGTATTGTGTTCATCAACACGTCAATTACATTAGTGTAGCTACCAAGTGCATCAAATTGTTGGTGAACACAACACCTACCACGAGGTGCATGGCATACTTATGATGATGTAAGAGGCGAATGAGAGTTGTGTATGTTACTTGCATATCCTGCAAGAGAATGATAACAACATCGATTACGTGTACGGGGAGACTTTTTACGGCCACCACACGGCACAAGCAACACTGTTGTGATAATAAAAGTACAAAAATGAGTCATGCAGGAAACACCACATACAGAACAAACACTCGCCCGAACAGCAACACAAGGAAACAGCAAATGTACATAGGTAGAAAAAACAACAAGAGACGCACAAAGACAAAACAAACATACAATAGGAGGAAGATGGAAGTACCGCCTTGGAACGGTCAGTGACAAAAGTCACCGGGGGTTTAAACCGGTTTATGGGCGCCCAACCTCACCCTTATTCCATCCCCATCCTAAAAGACAAACAGTGTAAATAAACGTATCCCCTCTCCGACTAACAAACTTCGTAAAATTATTGGACATACGCATTTTCTCACTTTGTTCATCAAATATGTTAAACGATTCATTAAAAAGGGATATGATCATGTAGTACTACAACATACTGCATTTTTGGTTGTCAACCCTTTTACAGTTGGCAATCACGCTGACCTCTTTGCATGTACGCCGACAAGAAAGGTTTAGTACTCTATGAAGGCGACCTCTTAAATCCAGAAATGGAAGGAGAACGTCGGATATATGTACTAGTTCGTTTTTGTTGTACCCTTTATTACTTTTCTACAGTTACTCTGTTTGCAGCTCAATCATTGAGTACACTAGCGATAGGTGGATACAGTTTGTTCACTTAAATGTTTTCGTTATACATGCACTTTACCACTGTATTTGCCGTCGCGGTTGTTGTAGATTAGTCGGAGAGGGGATACGTTTATTTACAATGTTTGTCTTTTAGGGTGGGGATGGAATAAGTTTGAGGTTGGGCGTCCATAAACCGGTTTAACCCCCCCAGTGACTTTTGTCACTGACCGTTCCAAGGCTGTACTTCCATCTTCCCCCTATTGTATGTTGTTTGTTTTGTCTTTGTGCGTCTCTTGATGTTTTTATAGTTATGTACATTTGCTGTTTCCTTGTGTTGCTGTTCGGGCGACTGTTTGGTCTGTATGTGGTGTTTCCTGCATGACTCATTTTTGTACTTTTACTAATCTTTCATTTATAAGGATTTCACTCTCACTCCATGGTCACTTTAGACACGGTTCACTCTCACTCTATAAACACTTCACACTGCCAAAGAGTTGTTCTTCGTTCTTCTGTCTCTGCTGTAAGAACAATATCGGCTGATGTTCCACGGGGATCTGTGTTGGGACCTCTTTTATTTTTAATTTACGTTAATGGCATATCTGACTCGCTACTGAGCTTAACAAGATTGTTTGCGGACGATAGCTCTCTTTACATATCTGCTACCTCTTTAAATGACATTGGAGATATTTTAAACCACGATCTTAAATTAGTTTCCGCTTGGGCTAAGACTTGGCTTGTTAATTTCAATCCTGCTAAAACTGAGGCAATGATGTTTTCGCTTAGAAATCACGACACGCGGCCTAATTTATTTTTTAAGGCACTGCTATACAATTTGTTAATTCTCATAAACATTTGGGTGTCATCCTAAATTCAAATGGTCAGTGGAATGATCACATTGATAGCACATCAAAACAATTGGAATAATGAAAAACATTAAATTCACCTTAAACAAAAGGGCCTTAAATCAAATTCACATTTCTTACGTACGGCCAATACTAGAGTATGCTTCTGTTGTTTGGGATGGATGTTCCGAAACTGGTGCAGATACATTAGAAAAACTACAGAACGAAGCAGCCCGTATCGTAACTGGCTTAACCAGATCGGTCTCTCTAGATAATCTATATCAGGAATGTGGATGGGAATCACTCGCCAGTTGACGAAAGTTACAAAAGCTCTGTTTCGTTTGTAAGGCCTCTCATAACATTGTTCCATCATATATTAGTGATTTGATACACGCCCTACGTAAGGGAGCTAACCCACTATCCATTAAGAAATAGCGATGATATCGAAGTGCCTTTCTGACGTACGTACGTCTCCAAAATATCGTGCATCCCGTCTTCAATAGCACTATGGAACAACATCAGTCCAGATAGCAGAAATTTAAATACATTAAGCTCATTGAACTCTTTGCTAAACAATTTTAGCAATTATAACGTTCCATCTTACTACTAGTTTGGAGATAGGTATTTATCAGCTATCCACGCCAGAATTAGGAACAACTGTAGCAATCTGATTGGAGATCTTGTTAAGAACCATCTTAATCAAACTCATTTATGCGAATGTTCACATGAATTCAGTTGAAAATGCCGAACATTACTTTTTTCAATGTAGTTTTCTTCAAAACTAGAGACTTAACCTATTTCGTACAACACAAATGTGCCATCCTCTAAATACCGGAATTTTTCTGTTTGGCAAACAACATCTAAATGATGAAGACAATAAAATCATATTTGCTGCCGTGCATTGTTATATAAAGCAATCACGGAGGTTTTAGCCTCACATATTGTGCAACTATCGATATGTGTTCTAACTGTTAGTTTAATATTATACTTTTTCTAAGATTATGCTAAGATGTCTTACTTATAACGGTATGTTCTTATGCTATGATGTCTATGTGTCCTCTGATCGTACTACTTTAGTTGGGATACCTGTCGCCCTCTCTCTCTCTCTCTATCTATCTATTCTATCTATCTATCTCTCTCACTCTCTCTCTCATCCACTCTCTCTCACACTATATCTTTCACATACATTGTATTAAGTTTCATATTTTGTTTGCCATTACATGTACATTTTGTATATATGAATGCTTTGTATGGGGAGGGTCAAATATAATGTAAGAACTTGTGACCCGACCCAATTTCCTCTAATATGGAAATAAAATATGTTTAAACTATAAACACTTCATGCACCTTTTATTCTTACTGTATGGACACTTTATACAGGTGTCTTGTCCCATGGTCACTTTGTACAGTTTTCACTTAACTGACAGCCAGCTTTATGTGGCCCTCGTATTAGGGTGGTTATAGTTTGATCAGATTAAACATAGAAGTGGCACAGAAATTGATTAGGTTTCACTCATTCACAATAGTTTGGCACCAACTTGATATTACCAAACTTAAGAGCACATGGTATGCTTAAATATCTTGCATTTGAACATTATGGGTGGCTAGGAGATATTTTGTAAAATGAATTAATCAAAACTTCAGTCAAACTGGGCCAACGCATTCAGATAAGCAATAGCAATTGAATTATATATCATTATGCATACATAACTTCTATATATTGTTCAAACTAAATGTACAACATGACATAGGCAGTTGCCAGTATGTATGACAATACAGTAAAACTTCTCTATAACGGCCACTAAATTGTGTTAATTAGTTGGTATTTAGGGCAGATGGCAAGATTTGTAAAGGCAGCTTAAACCTTGCTTTAAGCAGCCACCTGCCTTTAACACAAAATAATTGATGTAATTCAGTGGCCGTTATAGAGAGGTTTTACAATACAAATATACTTCAATACCTTTCATAAATACGATATTTGAGATATTTGATGACTTAAGATTAATGTAGATCGTCCTTGCCTAAAATCTAAAAGCTTGTTTGGTTAAAAAAGAACAAAGACAAGATCAATGGAATGAAATATAGGGTTGAGCGAACCTTTCTAAACAGGGTACAATTTTTCTCCATTCATGTATGAAATATGAAGTGCCATGGTGGCATGTATTATACTTGAGCTCAAAATGAAACGAGCTGGGGATTGTCTATTTAAACACATGTCAAATATTGCGTTACAAGCAGTGTATAAAGGGGTTGAAAAACGTCCGACTCTGTCCGTGTCCGATTCAATATCACTTTACCCTCTGTAAGCCGTATATATTTTCTCTACTGGAGAAAAAAGTTTCAGATATTGAGTGGTTGCATATGTTTATATGCATAGGTAGTTATCTTATAATTATTGCATATAAATTGTCTCGTCCATGGCAACATGTCATCTGCTTAAAATTTACTATGGATACTGATAAGACATCGGGTTAGTGTCCAACTGTTGCCTAGGTAATCACATGTTTACAACTGATACTGTATTGACCATTTCAGATATATTTCAGTTTTCCTTTAAAACTTTGAGACAGATTTCACTCAAACTCTATGTATGGTTGTATGTAGGATTCACATCAAAGTACACCACATACAAAACATATAGTCGCCAGAACAGCACCATGACAACAAATGTGCATGCTTATCATTATTATACAGGTACTTTTGTTTTAAATCAGCAGACTTTGATAAGTAGGAGTTTAAATGCACGTAATGCTCTTTTATCTAATAGTAATCGTTATGCTTTATCTACTAAAGTTTTATGTCAACTATTTGATGCATTTGTTGGATCTATTCTCAGTTATTCGTGCGAAGTATGGGGTTTTGGAAAAACAAAGGCAATTGAACGTGTGCACCTCAAATTTTGTAAAACTGTATTACAAGTTCGCAAGTCTACTTCCACTAATGGGGTGTATGGAGAACTTGGAAGATATCCCCTATATGTATCACGATTTGTACGAATTGTTAAACATTGGTGTAAAAGTGTCAGCTCAGAAAATATATTAATCGGAACATTGTATAATTTGCTTTTACATGATTGTGATAATGGTAGTGTAAACTGGGCAAGTAATATCAGCCACCTGCTGGAAGTTTATGGATTTGCATATGTATGGTATAACCCATTCGATGTTGACCTAAACCACTTTCATAAAGTTTTTAAATCAAGAGTTATAGACGTGTTTATCCAACAATGGAAAAACGATATAGAAACCAGTAGCTCTCTACATTTATATAAGAATTATAAACTGTCATTTGGCTTGGAAAAATATCTAAACATTTTGCCAAAAAAACAAAGAGCTACTTTTACTGGGTTCAGACTCTCAGTAAATAGTTTGAGAATAGCTACTGGTAGATACTCTCAAAATAGAGAGAATCGTAATATGCGGCTTTGCACCTTTTGTCAATGTTTACACAAATATGGGGGGGGGGGGGGCGAGATGAAAGTATCGCCTTTGAACGGTGTCACTGGGTGTTTAGGGGCGCTGACCTTACATTTATTCCACCACACCCTAAATTTCAAACAGTGTAAATCAAAGCTATTTAGTGACTTTTATTTTAACTATATCTACCAATTGTTGAGGTGATTTGAATATGTGTAGGAAGCTTAAGCGAGAAACAATTAAATAAAGATTCTTTCTCAGCGAACTAAATATTGAATCGTTAATACGCCGGTTTACTGTTTAGCTGAATAAGAATAATTTGCGTGTATTAACCTCATTATATACTGAACGTACTGGTAATTCAATATCATTTACAATTGGCCAAAGAAAGACTTATGAATCACTATAAAAATGAATAGGTTAC
The DNA here is from genome assembly GCA_963576725.1 of Azorinus chamasolen. Taxonomy (NCBI): domain Eukaryota; kingdom Metazoa; phylum Mollusca; class Bivalvia; order Cardiida; family Solecurtidae; genus Azorinus; species Azorinus chamasolen. The sequence continues at coordinate 77,153,471 of OY755240.1, read as the reverse complement.
AAAAGTTCACCCAAATTAAAACCTTACAAACAATTTAAAAGTGACTTCAAAGAAGAACACTATGTGACACTAAACCTAAACAAAAGTGAACGGTCTGTAATGGCACAGTTCAGGTGTGGCATTTTACCTCTTCGTATAGAGACCGGCAGGTACATTAACGAACCAGAGACTGATAGACTTTGCACTTTGTGCAACTCAAATGATATTGAGACTGAAACTCATTTTCTGTTAGAGTGTGATAGGTATGAAGTAATGCGCCAAGACATTTTTAATTGTCTGTTTACTGACAATGTGTTCACAGGAAAAACGCGTCTTGAAAAAATAAGCTTTCTTTTAAATGATCAGACAAGAAAGACTGCCAAGTTTCCTGTAAAGGCATTTCTTCTTAGGCGCATATTTATCTATGCTACGTAACATGAATGACGCCACTAACCGTGCATATCAATGACATCCATAATATTTGATATTTTAATACATTACATAAGCTATGATCTCATATCTATGTGAATATGTCTAAAGTTACATTTTTGTAGGTGACATATAGACCCATGGGGCCGGCTGTTTATGAATTTGTATATATGTTTGTGCATATAAGAATATGATGTAACACCTGTCACTATGATAAACAATTTACTTACTTACTTACTTACTTACTAACTTACTTCCATGATACTACTTCATCGCTATATCCGTATATTGTTTAACCACTGCCAGCAGTCTGGATCTAAACGAGATGCCGAGTATTTCGGTGCTTCAACGGGATCTAAAATATTACACACGGGGATACTTTAGAACAACATGAAGAAATTACAGCTAAAACAACGGATGTTTTATAGTGTTGTCATGTTCAATTATTCAAATTTTCAACATAACTATTCTATGCCTGCAGATTCATTTCAATGAGTGACATCAGATCATTGGCTTAGTGGAGGAGCGTACGCCTCCGGTACGAGCGGTCCCAGGTTCGACTCTATGGACACTTTATACAGGTTCATCTCTAACTGCAAGGACATTGTATACAGGTTTGATTCTTGCCCCATGGACACTTTGTACTGTTTTCATTTAACTGGCAGCCAGCTTTATGTCGCAATAGAATAAAATATTAAAAATCATAACATATATTCGTAATAATACACATAATGATTTTTAAGTATTTATCTTCCGAATCTTAACCAGAGACTTAATTTAGATCCAGATTCAACGTCACCAAGGTAATGTAGAAAGCAACGGAGGTTATAATCAAGTGGTCTCTTACCCGCTATCATGCACCTGCTCTTAGTGGTTCACTGATATTCACTACTATTGGCGAATCCGTACTGCCCTTCATAATACTTTACAGGAACACAAAGAGCGCTGGGCAGTGCTCCTTAACTCATCCTCTCCTAGGCTATTTTTAGACCAAACCTTTTTAATTAATCTACTGAAAAGGAGCATTAACTATAGAAAATGAGAAATTTAGAACTGTATAGTATTGAAATCATTGTGATAAATAGAGCATTTGCTCCTATGGAGCAAATGCTCTATTTATCACAATGGTTTCACAATGTGAATTTTATAGAGGCGGAAAAATGCGTCACTAGGGGGTAATGTGTTAAAACATGTTTCAAAGTTGTTCGAGAATTGCAGCAGATGATGACATCTACATTTCGAAGGTTCTTCTTTTATTGTTTCAAAAACATAAGCATGTCCCCAAACAGTTTATATTGATGATATGCCAGCTCAACTGAATACAACCTGTAATTATCGATACGTTACAGATGTACTATGATAATATTTTAGCCGAATCGGAATCTGCGTGACTTGAACCTATTTTAATGAAAAAGTACATGAAACGATAAGAGTTTTTTGTATAAAAAAGAAATATTTAATTTAAAAAAAGAAACTAACACGTTAGCCATGCATGGAATCTGTCACAAAAAACAGTTGTGTGTACCGAACATAATGAATGTACAGATAGGTAAAAGTTGTCGACAGAAGACCTTATTCACCACCAATCAGACCTCAATCTGTAATACTGTTTCCTTATTCATCATTAGATTAAGACCTAAAATTGTCTATCAATCAGGCCAACGTTTGTCAATGCAGCACCTTTATTCATCAGTTAGACTTTGATTTGTAGTACGGTGTCCTTCTTTATCCATCAAACCAACATTTATAATACAACTAACTTTTTCATCAGTCAATCTTAAATTTATCTATGCAATTTCCTTATTCCTTATATCTATCTGACCTTTGTTTCTTATACAACACACGTACTTCAGACAAGTAGCCTATTGTTTTTACAATCAGACAGAACTTTCTAATACCGAACAGCATCCTTATTCATCCATCAGACCACAATTCACTCGTTTCCTTATTCATCCACCTTATTTAAATTGTCTTCTGATACTTGGTCTTATAAACACAAATATTATTTTAGGATATGTCTCATCAGGGTCTGCTCTGTTTGCTTATATGTTTGAGAACTAACGCTCCACTGTTTGCCTTGGCAATCAGTGTATTCATATCATATTAACCATTCACTCCATTAATACGGCTTTCCAAACAAAGTAGACCCAGATCAGGCGGCTCCTATTGTAGCTCTGCTCTGTTTGAATATAACATGGATCTGATTTTACAGTCTCCGCCATGGCCGAACTGTCTTGTGTGCATGTGCCATTATAAAAAAGTAATATACTTAATATTCATGATGTTATGTTTTTCTCACATGAATTACTCACATGGATTAACATTTAAAAGAGAATTGTTGGGGCTTGTTGGGACAAAAGACTGTAAGAATTAGATCTATATAATTTCATAAGAAAACAGAACAGACCCTGATGAGACAGATCCTAGAGGAGTGATCTGATCTGGGTCAACTCTGTTTGCATAGGTAAAAGCAGTATTATCAAGTATAGGATTAATGCATTATTTACAGAGTGGACTGTGCTATAAAAAATGTTAATTTCAGGTTGGTATGCTAATCCTTAATCCTTTCCATCATATAAACGCCTTTCACGCCTTTACAAACAGAGTAGATCCAGATCGGATGGCTCCTATAGGAGTCATCTGATAAGGGTATGTTCTATCTGCTTATTATGTAATATAGATCAGATTCTACTGTTTCTGTCTGAGCCAAAATTTCCTGTTTGCCGTTATAAATATTCAGCTAATAAATATTCAAGATGTCATTATTTCTTACATGAATTTTAAACAGGGAAATGGTTAAAATGTAGATTTTCAGCGGGATTTGACCAGACGTCTCCTGGAGGAGATGAACTTATTTTGTACATCCCATCCTTAAAGTTGAGGTGAAACATTCAAACTTGTACTAGTAAACACTTAATTGTATACTTTTATAGCGTCAGTTGTTTTAATGGAAACCTTGCAAACAGAGTAGACACAGATCAGACAACTCCCATTGTTTACTTATATTTTACAGACCTGACTGATTTTGGTCTACTCCATTTGGAAAGTTATATAAAAGGTGGGATTATGGAGTTACGGTTTAAGTTATTGACCAAATGACACATTTCGTCAACTTTAAACATTCCGTCAAAGTTTATGAGTTTTCACTCTTTACAAATAGCAGCTAGTTATCAATTTACCCTTGCTCCGAGAATATTCATGTACGTAATAATGACATCATGAATATTAGTTGAGCTAAATGTTCTAATAGCACACGAACACAGGAATGTTTGGCCATGGCGAAATGTATAGAATCATATTAAAAGACACAAATGAGTTTGATAAGGCGCATTTATTAAAAATGCCGGAAAATAGAAGCTTTATGTCCGCTTTAAAATTAACATGTATATCGAAAAATAAATATCCTGAGATGTTCCATATCTGGACGATGACCAAACTGCCGTCCATGTAGTACAAAATACAGAGAAAATGTTTCACAGAATTCGAAATGCATGAAACAAAAATATATTGAAAATGTTGGTATAATGTTTAAGATGACTTGACATGCACGTCAAAAATTGAGTAGGAGGCTTGGAGGAGGAGGTAAAACATGTAAACACTAAGCCATCAGCAGCCTTCCTCTCTCAGTTCCAGAACAAAGACTGGCAGCGGAGGCTGCTGATTGGCTAAGAAGGGTCATGTGCAACAGATCTGATGTGTGATTGGCTACCGCTCCCAGCTGCCTCAGTGGGTACGCTAGTTATTTATTTATAGTATACCATAAGCAAACAGAGTAGACCTTGATCAGACGGCTCCTATAGGAGCCGTCTTATCTAGGTCTACTCTGTTTGCAAAGGTGTAGAAAGACGTATGTATGGAGTAAAGGGTTAGCTTTAGAAATAGTTTGTATCAAGATGAGATACTAAGAAGTATCATCCTTTACATGATGGATAGTTATTTAAGAAATAATGAAATCATTAATAATAATTAGAATTTTAATGTTAATGAGGGCATGTGAACACAGGATATTATATAAGCCATGGCAAAAACTGAAAATCAGTTACTGGAATCCTTAGCAGGCAGAGTATACCCTGACCAGGTAGCTTCTGCAGGAGCTGTCTGATATGGGACTACTCTGTTTACAAAGACATCGGTATCTGGTAAAGGGTTAAATTCTCCTCAGGAACACTGTTACCATGTTCTTACTTCGTGAAAAATATGGTAAGATAGTGTGTGACTAGTAGGTGATTACAAATATATGGTAAGCTATTGTGTGACTAGTAGGTGATTACAAAAATATGGTAAGATAGTGTGTGACTTGTATGTGATTACAAAGATATGGTAAGATAAGTTATGACGTGTAGGTGATTACAAATATATAGTAAGATATTTTGTGACTTGTATGTGATTACAATATTTTCAGAGGCAAAGTGTGTGAAGAAAAAATGATAGAGTACATTCCTTTTTTATATATATAGACTAATTGCGTACGTATTTATTGTTTAAACCTTTCCTTCATATAAGCGCCTTTTCACATGTTTGCAAACAGAGTAGATCTACATCAGGCAGCTCCTGTTTTGTTATGATAACCGGTAACATATCCCCTTGTTGATGCCTTTTTGACACCTTTGTAAATATCATTTTTTGAAACCATTTTGATAAATAGAGCATTTGCTCCATAGGAGCAAATGCTGTATTTATCATATAGTATCAAAACAACACAATTCTAAAATATTCCTTTTCTCTAGTAAATTTCAGTTTCGGTAGATTTATTCAAAGAGGTTGCATCGAAAATTACTTTATGAGAGTTCATCCATTGCAACAGAGTTCACTCCCTTGCCTTTGTAACATGACAGCTATAGAACCCGAGATATGGGATGTACCGTATTCTCCGTAATTAATACCCATTACTATGATAAACGCCCCCTTAAAGTCCCTGGACGCCCTGAGGTCGGAAAAAATGGCACTCTGGTGTTTTTGATAGAGGTGCCCATTCATTTGAAAGAAACTGATCTTAAAAAGTTTCAAACATAAGTTTTCGTGTTAAATTACATGTTGTTGTTTTTTAATCGGTAAAAACAAAAGAAGGTTTAAAAACGAAAGTAGGTTTAAATTTAGAGACTGTATGTTTATTTCTACATTTTCTTTCCTCTTTGGCGACGATTTGTTTAGAGACAGTACTCATCCCACTTCGGCTCCAAGAGACGCCTAAATGCATTTTTGATATCGAGAGGCGCATGCGCTAAGTGTTTGCTATATGAGTATTTATAGGGAATATTTATAAAGTACTCTGTCATAATATTTTGACCGCTGGAGCAAAAAATAAAGCGCGATATATTTTAGAGTTTTATTGTTGTTTCTCTACAGAAAACGATAAAATAAAAAGCAAGACTGTTTAAATGGTATACTGAAGGGTGCATTCAGCATAATTATATTTATTTATTTTAATTCAAAGGCGTCCAGGGACTTTAAGCACGGGGCGGCCAACATTCAATAAAACAATTGTATAAATTCTGAAAGTAGGAGATCCTTCGAAAGCAAACGTAGCTATGTGAAAGAAAATATGCAGACTCGGCTTTATTGAGTCAGTTAATGAACAATAATTAAAAGTGCAACACTACTCACGTCCCCTAGACCGGCTTAAGCGGTATTTAATTTTCATAACTAAAAGTAATGAAACTGATGATCCCGAAATACCAGAGTATAAACCAACACTGAGAATGAAGTACGGGGAGACTTTTTACAGCCATCATACGAGCACATTGCACTTTGCTATTGTGAAGTACGTAACTTCCGAAAATAGGAGATCTTTTGAAAGGAAAAGTAGCAGTGTAAAAAGAGAAAATTGCAGATATAACTCTATATGATAACCATTAAGTAAAGAAATATAGGTTTTTCTGCATTATGCAACCATCTGTGCACCGAATGCCAAAATCCCCCGGGAGTGTTTATTAGATATAATATGGTAATTTAGAAAATGAATAATGAATAATGAAATCGTCATTTGTAAAAGAGGTGTCATGATAAAGAATGTGGTGTCATTTTTGAAAATGATTCTATGCCTCTGATTGTTTAGATTGCCCCAAGATTTTAAAGTTGAAAGTCACTGTGACCTTGGCCTTTGACCGACTGGCCTCAAAATCAATAGGGATCATCTACTGGCCATGAACAACCTTTCTACTAAGTATGAATACAGCACACCTAATAGTTATCAGCACACTTGATAGTTGTCAAGTTATTGAGTAGGCGAGATTTTTGAGTTGAAGATCTCTTTGACTTTTACCTTTGACCGAATGACCTAAAAATCTATAGGAGTCATCTGATGGCCATGATAAACCTCCCTCTTAAGTATGAAGACGACACACTTGGTAGTTTTCAAGTTATTGAATAGACAATATTTTTAGTTGAAGGTCACTGTGACATTGGCCCTCGACCGAATGACCTCAAAATTAAAAGGGGTTATCTACTGGCCATGAAAAACCTCCCTACTAAGTTTAAAGACTTCCCACCTAATATTTATCAAGTTATTGAGCGGACGCATTTTTTTTTTATTGAAGGTCACTGTGATATTGGTCTTTGACCGACTGACCTCAAAATCAATAGGAGTCATTTAATAGCTATGACCAACCTTTCTATGGAGTATGTAGACAACAAACATAATACTCATTAAGTTATTGAGCGGACAATATTTTTGAGTTGAAGGTCACTGTGACCTTGACCTCTGACTGAATGCTCTCAAAATCAATAGGGGTTATTTACAGGCCATGACAAATTAAGACAGCACGCCTAATAATTATCAAGTTATTGAGCGGATATGCTTTTGATTGAAGGTCACTGTGACCTTGACATTTGACCGACTGACCTAAAAATCGATAGGGGTCATCTACTAGCCATGATCAAGCTTTCTACTAAGTATGAAGACAGCGTACCAAATATGTATCAAGTTATTGAGCGGGCAAAACGTTTTAGTTTAAGATCACTGTGTCCTTGATCTTTGACCGACTGAGTTCAAAATCAATAGGGTTCATCTACCGGCCATGATCTACCTTTCTACTATTTATGAGGACTGTATACCTAATAGTTGTCAAGTTATTGAGTGGACAAAGATGTGTCTAACGGACGGAAGGGAAGGACAGACGGATGGACAGACGGACGGACAGACGGATGGACGAGCGCCATACCATAATACGACCGAAGTTACCTTGGGCGTATAAAAATGTGGTCACATCACAGGGTTTGTGGAGAAAAACGATTTCAGTATTTAAAACATTATATCTATGGCTCTGTAAAATAGATTTTGTAATTTTGACCGGTTGTCTGTGCTAAAATTGCAGGTATGAAACAGTGTAAAAAATGATGTACATGGGGGTCAGATAAGTTCCGGTTATTTGTAATATTTTACTCAAAGATAAGTCATGTAAGAAAATAGTATGACTTTATTTATACGAGCTTGACACTAGTTGCCAGTTGTATAATACTATATATATCTAGAGCGCAAGTCGACGGTGACATATGGCCTCATATCGGACGCTTGAATTTTACAACTGAAATACAACCTTACATATATTGTCAACGCGTTTATCTCAGACGTTCAGCTTCCACAAAACATATTTGGAGAATGACGTTTTATTCTTTAAAGTACTATACACTGAGCACTATACAACCATGTATTGTACATAAACTATTTAAACGTAACTCCATCAGGCTGAACATGTCACATATCTCTAATCTCTGGTGGTGCAGGATACCTGTTATAGAACATGATATATGCCGTATGTGTCAACTTACATATAATGAGGAGATTGTCCATCTGCTATGTAAATGTAACTGTACAGAAACTTTAAGACAGAGCTTCAAGTCAGACATCATGCTTTTACTTAGGAATCTGTTTATCGATGAATTACTAGCTATGGATGAACTTAAACTACTTGGTGTACCGCTACCACCTCTACTAGACAGAGATAGCGAGAAACATGTCCTCTTTCCCTCGATGAAGTACGTTGTAGCTTGCCTAAGAGTCTGTAGCTACTAATACCCTCCATATATGTAGATTTGGACAAGCAGCATATATGTTAAGGTCATCGGTACATGTCCATGCATTCAATGACTCATGTAATTGTCATGCTGTTAGCAATGTTCGTACTGGGTATCAAGTATAACCTACTATAACCTACAATAAATGTGCAGCTATTGATAGCCCCTCACTGTATCTCTTCCTTACGTTTCGAAAGAGCTATAATAATTTAGGGGAATCACATAGCTACATATTATATCATTCCAGTACCTATTTATAGTATGTTAAGTGTATAGTGACATGCTTGCTGTGTATGTATCATGTATATCATGTTCTGCGAATTATTGTAATATGGACTATTCCAGAATTGCCCTGCGCGGTTTAGGAATTCCAATAATTGCAGGGCATTCTATAATTGTCCAGCGCGAATTTAGAATTGCGCAGGGTAAAATTACAGTATTTGATTATCACGGCAATCATACTTTGCTGTGTTTCGTTATAATTACCTTATAATTTATGATTTATTGGCGAGAAAAAGACTTCGATGCGGGTACACTCTGTTTTTGTTGGCGTAATTTGTGAAAAACAATGTTTCTGTTAAATATTAATCGGCATACTTTAGATGAAGTCTTAATTTGTAATAAACACAATTCAGTTATAGAATTGAAAAAACCAACAACACAAAAACAACACAAAAACCAACAACAACCAACAACAACCAAACCCCTCAAACCCCAATGATTTGTAACGAATAATGTAATTAATTTAGCTGATAAATAAAATAGACTAATAATTAATAGCTAATAGAATAATTGATAATCTATAAATGCATGTAAATGGGGAATTCCAACTTTGTCCACTATTCCACACACTGCGCGCTTTAGAAATTCCAATATTGTCCACCATTTTTGGAATTCCTAAAACGCGCAGTACAATTCTGAAATTGTTCCTATTCCAATAACGCGCAGAACATATATACATATCTGTGTTGTATGTTTGTATTTTCGCATATGTTTTGTGTATTGAATCTCATGAAACTGGAAATAAACGATCAACCAATGGCATGTTGAACAACTGAGAGCCTCCGTGGTGGAATGGTTATGGTCTTTGACTGACAATCGCTTAGCCACTCACCGCCGTGGTTCAAATGATATATACAGTTGAACTTCCATATCTCAAACTTTAACGGACTATACAAATTATTTCGACATAACAGAAATTCGAGTTATTCGATTTTTAATCTGGAAAATTCCACAGCTAAATGCAGGTCTAAAGTAATGCTGAAAGCTCCTGTGTTAAGCTGTCATGTGTGTTTCTAGGTATGCGTAATGATACGTTTTAGAACAATTCTGTATTGTAAATTTTGGAAGCACTGAACTTTTAGTTCTAGTTATCCAAACTTCGAGAAATCCGAGTTCGAGATATCGAAGTGCAACTGGAACAGATTCTACAGCATCTGCAAAGGTAACATCCTTTGTTCATAATACCATATTAAAGTTCAGCTAATTTATATTCATGCATTTATTAGTCACCTTAACCTTGACTACGACCCGGTTTTAGTGAAAAAACTGTCTGAAGTTGGTCTGGATGTTAAGTTATCAAACCCTTAATTGAGGATTTCAAAAGAAAAAAAATGTGGATGCAGCTGGGGAAGACTGAGTGTCACATACCGGTACTACTTTGGTGTCCCTAACGATATTGACCCAGACTTTGACCTCGATTTTATTAAACGTTTGTCCAGAAAATTGTCTAGAGCAGTTGGGTGATAATGAATTACTTGACAATACTTGTTTCTCATATGACTGTTCATGAGGGAAAGTGTTAAGCAAATCTCATTATGGGAAGTTGTTCAGTTGATTCCCAGCGTCTCTCAGATTTGTAACAACTGAAAACCAAGAACATATGGTTGGCATTGTTTTAGACTTGTTCGCACACTTGTTCTGCACTATCATAAATCCCATGTAAGACAATCTGATAAAACTATAACTTACTATGCGTATTGAATACAATAGTCGTTTTATAGCATTATCGTTAAATAGAATATTTTATGTTATTGTGCTGTTCATCTATCTATCTATTTGTGTGAGATAATTGTTTTTATGACCATTTGAAATAGGGGCTTATAGTTACACCTGTTTGTGTGTATATACGTTTGTGTATATATGTGTGTGTAATTATACATTTGTGTATACATAATGTATATACGTAATGTGTGTATATAAATCATTTGATAAGACAATATATCCATATTAGACAGTTACTGTGTGAGTCGTCTGGTAAGGGTCTGCTCTGTTTGCTCATATAATTATATTATCTGATTTTACATTTTCTGTCATTAAAAAAGCATGTCTTCATATACTATTATAAACAATCAGCTTATTGGCATGAATGATGTCATCATTTTTTACATGCATATTTCATGAAGCAGTGATTAAGCTATCTCTGTCTTCTAAATATTACCATATTACCCAATAATTCGAGCTGTTTTAGTGGTCGTTTTAGAGAGGTAATATTGCATGCGGAAACGGTGGTTGTGTATTATGTAATAAGAAATATAGTAGAGCCTGCCCTACCATTGTGATAAATAGAGCATTTGCTCCGATGTCTATCCTATGGACCAAATGCTCTATTTATCACAGTGGTTTCAAAACTGCACAACTCTAATTGTTTACTTTTCTCTGGTTCCTTTTCGGTAGATTTATTCAAAGAGGTTAAATATAGTCTATGAGGGAATGGTTAAGACAGATTCTGTTGTAGTCATATATATCGTAGAGAGCAGTATCAAATAAACAGATATTCCAACAGCAACCTATACTAATAAACAGCCATTCCAGCAGCAACCTATACCAATAAACAGCCATTTCAACAGCAACCTATACCAATAAACAGCCATTTCAACAGCAACCTATACCAATAAACAGCCATTTCAACAGCAACCTATACCAATAAACAGCCATTTCAACAGCAACCTATACCAATAAACAGCCATTTCAACAGCAACCTATACCAATAAACAGCCATTTCAACAGCAACCTATACCAATAAACAGCCATTTCAACAGCAGCCATTTCAACAGCAACCTATACCAATAAACAGCCATTTCAACAGCAACCTATAGCCTTGAATCAAGGCGAATCAAAATGATAAAACATACAACAAATAACAAATGCTTTTTGCAGAACTTTAATAATGAAGAATTCTAGGTTACAAATATTTGGATTCCTCTGGGTGGATATTTAAATGTCTACCAGCTTAATATTTCCTGTGATTGACGTGTACTTATCTGGAATAAGACAGACATGCGTTTTATGTGGGTCGAAACAAAGGTCTCCGATCAGCTATCAGCATGTCTGTCGTTCTGACTTAAGAATGAGTTGGGTCTCGGCTAATTCACTCAATCCCCTAAATGGGACAGTTCACAAAAGGTTTTGACCTAAATCAGGGGGTTTCTGTAGGAGAGGACAAGGGTTGAATAGATGAAGAAATTGAAATGCATAGGTAAATGTTGGTGCATCAACGGTAGTCAGTCACTTCTTGTTGTAAATCATTTTCGCTGTCACTCCCTTAACGCATAAAGTCTGAAAAAGACAGAACATTAAATCCATTTAACCCTTACTGTGCGGGACACGAGTCGCTAGTATCATTTGCAAACAGTGTTTACCCAGATGAGATGGCTCCTAGAGGAGCCCGTCATCAGGGTTTGCACTGTTTGTCATGTTACACGTTCCTTTAGAAAACTCCCTAAATATTCATCATAAGCTTGACATGTGTGCATTTTGGAACAGTCCATTTAAAAACTCATCATTGTAAGGGTTAAACATATAATGCTTAGTAAACTCGTCACAATACAGTAAAATCCTCTAAAACGACAACTTAATGAGGAGACATTGGTGTCTTCAAAAGCAGGTGGTTGCTTAATGCAGGATAAAAGTAATGCTTTTGGCCTCTAAGACCCACACTAATGTGACACCAAAATGAGGTATAATACCTCATTTTGGTGTCACATTAGTGTGGTTTTACTGTATACGTTTTGTAATCTTGTAATTTTGTTATAATCTTTACTTTGACTTGACATTTGGAAAGAATTTGTGAAGCAAATAGTACAGGTTCATATCGGAAAGTTCCTCAAGGAGCCATCTAGTTTGGGTATACACTGTTTTCCCGTGTCCCTAATAAGACACAAACATTGGTTGTTTTAAAACATTTTACCTTAAACATAATAAATCTAATAAAACAAACAAAAAATAAATAAAACATAAAACACGCTAAAACGCATATCTTATGTCACTGTCTGACACATTATTTCTTTAACCCTTTCGCTCATACAAAGGCGTTTTCACATATTTGCAAACAGTGTAGACCCAAATCAGACGGCTCTTGTAAGAGTCGTCTGATGAGGGTCGCTTCTGTTTGCTTAAGAAATTATAATATATATGACTATAGTTTCTACCAATACCAAAACATAGTGCGTGCATATTCCATCATCAACATTCAGTTAATGAACATTGATGATGCCATTATTCTTACATGAATATTGAACAAGAAAGGGGTTAAACTGCCATGGCGGTGTTTGCCTCCCATAGAACATAGTATACAAGAAACATTGAGACATTAAAAAGGCTTACTACAGGAAAGCGACCAAAAGAGGTGTAAAGAAGAAAAGAAATGAGACGGATTGCGAAAGAGGAGTAAAATTAGAAATGATGTAGAGGGGTGAGTAGGAGAGAGAACAGAGCTTGAGAGAGAAGGTGACGAAACAATTCTTTGAAGAAATACGACAGTGAGGGAGGGAGATAACAAAACAAGAGAAAGACTAAACGACGCACAAAACGAGATACTTACTAAACATAGTTGCCCATTGACAACTTCTCTTGTGACCTCTATCTTGGTATCCCCGATGGTATGCTCTTCTTCTATCTTTTCTCCGACAGACTTGATTATACCCTGTTAATAAAACAAACATGATTCGTGTTCACTGTAGCTAAATAGTTCGGTATAGTAAGTGCTTGGTGCTTCCAAAATTTACAATACAGAAATATGCTAAAGTGTATCACCGCATATCTGGAAACACATGTGACAGCTAAATGCAATTTGAAATATATGCTGAAAGCTCCTACAGGAGCTTTTAGCATTACTCTCGACCTGCATTAGCTGTGAACTTGCTAAATTGTTCAGATTAGAAATCTAATGACGTGAACTTCTGTTATATCTAAGTAATTTTATTGTTTCCTTGAAGTGTATTTAACATCAATATTCACTTATTCACTTGCCCCTCTCCACTGTGTTGTAAAGCTAAAATAGGTCAACCGAGCACCATTTTGCTAATTGTAAATGTAAGTAATGGGTAGATTATAGTGAAAATCCCGGTCGAACTGCTCATTTAGTTTTTCCGAATATTTTGGTAATAAGCGGGTACAAGTATGCTCAGAATAAGAAAGATTCTAAGATCATTCTCATTGAACCTATCAGATAGATAGGAATCTCGGTATCTCGAACTTTAAGAAAAGTGGTTTAATTGATCCCCACAGTGACAGAAAACACTAACAAAAACAAATAAAAACGCCACCTATCAATACATTTATTTATACTTTCGCAACCTCAACCCTCAATTGTTTTAGAGTATTCTCGAGTCGCGTTGGTAATTTTGCTGAATGTGTTTGTGAACTTACTGTCATGTCTTCTCCGGTGAATGTTTTATAGCTGCCAACTTCTCCGACTTTGAGCGTGACCACATTTTCCATGTCTCCTATCTTAGCTGCAGCGGTCCACGTATTACCGTCAACAGACATAGTGAGGGTTGCCTTGTGTTCCTTCATCATGCTGCGAGCCTGTTCTGGCACATCTGTAAGGGATACATTTAGTATGTCAGGGAATTATCTTTGCAACTCTTTGGATGAGGATGAGGCGGTGTAACTCGACTTATGAGGATCCAAACTGTTTGTCACTGCTTGTATACAGTAAAGCCCCTCTAAACCGGACGTTCAACTTGCTATAAATATCGATCTTGGAGACAGCTGTCTCCTCTAGGAGCTTTCTGCATTACTTCAACCTTGCATTAAGCAGCCACCTTTCATAAAGAATCTACCACAATTTCGGTTTAGATGGGGTTTTACTGTAGATACGTTCAGTTTCACCAAATAGAGGGCATCCTAATTTTATACACAACAAAATCTCCACCCTCTTCATACTTGCATGATTCTTTTTGGGTTAAAATGATATAAGTTACGACGAAAAAAAGAAGATTTTTAACCCTTCCCCTGTTTATATTCACGTAACAAACAATTACTTTATGAATATTTACTAGCAGATCTTTTATAGTGGCCTCTTTAAACCATTCCCTCATATTGAGGACTTTTGATGACTCTGTAAAAGTCACTTTGTGATAAATAGAGCATTTGCTCCTATAGGAGCAAATGCTTTATTTATCACTATGGTTTCAAACTACAAAATACTAAAATGTTTCCTTTTCTCCAGTTAGTGCTTCTTTTCGGTAGATTTATTCAAATAGGTTGTATCTAAAAATAGCCTATGAGGTAATGGGTTAAAACAGAATGGTTTTCTTTGACGAAAACTGTAGAATCAGATCTACACCGTGTCAAAAGCAATCAGACCACACGCAGAGCAGACTCTGATCATACCGCTCCTGGGGCCGTCTGATCTGGGTCTACTCCGTTTGCAAATGTGTGAAAATGCGTTTATATGAGGGAAGGGTAAAATAATCGCCGAGATAGCAATGTTTACTGGTTTATCTTCATGCCTTTTATAATGCACATTTTAGCCCATTTTAATCTCATTTTCATTTTCAATGTAAAACCTGCAGCAGCAGCAACAACAGCAACAGCCACAACAGCAACAGTAATAACAGCAACACCATCAATAAAGTCGAAAACACCGTCTGTTAAAACCTGAATTTATGGCAGCTGCTTACAATGTACAAGTGTGTACTCCAGAGCGATAGTTTTGTAAAGGTATGTATATTCAGTTAAAATGGGAATGAAACTAAAAGACATTGATGAAACCCTGCAAAAATATCAGTTTCTTTAATATCTGCCGAAAATATCACCCAGCTTGGAGGCAATGAAGGTATGTACAAATATAACACAATACGTGTATCAGTACTACCCATAACATGCATAAATAGCATTAATTTATTTAATATTGGTTATACTTTGTACTATTGCATTTTGATTTGGAATGCTCGGATGATGATGATGATGCTGCTTCTGATGATGATAATGATGGTGGTGCCGGAATCAGTATTTGTCAAAAGCCTCAGCAAACAAGTCAGTCGTTGACTAAAAAATACAATGTCTATCTATGCTGAAACAGACCTGCGTCAACACCGTTTTCTTGTGTCTCAGTTCAAATATATAGAAAAGTGTAAATCAAATTCTTACTCAGAACATCCATATACGCGTCCAAATTCTCGGATGCAACGTGCTGCCAGGTTCCAACAACAGCCGACATATTTCCAGATTAGCTTGGGTACCTGCGGTTTCCTCAACGTTCCGTGTAGTTATGACAAGACTATTACAGGATCAATCGTATGGACTCAGATTTTTCCGATAAAAACCGGCAATGTCCGGCAAAGTTCGATACCGTACATTAGCGACTGTACCGGAAAATAAAAGTGTAGCAGATAATGAATGTATAAGCAATGGTCAATATCGCCGTTGGATATTTATGAAATGAACTTTGTTGGGACTAATATTTTCTCCCAAAATACTTCTAAAAATGAGGTAGCAACATGCCCTCTACAGTAAAGCCCCTCTAAACCGGACGTTCAATTTAGTATATATAAATATCGGTCTTGGAGAAAGGGACAGCTTAAAGCAGAATGAAAGTCCTATAGGAGCTTTCTGTATGACTTTCATCCTGCATTAACCAACCACCTGCGTAAAAGTATCTAAATTCTACTCTATTATAAATTCTGTTTAGAGGGGTTTTACTATATTTGGCGTGTACTATTTTGCAGGCATTACTTATTATTTCCGCTAAAATAACTCTTCACATGCTTAACCTATTTGCGCCCACGATCTCATATATGGGACGTAGGCAAACGGTGTAGACACTGATCAGACGCCGCATAATGCAACGTCTGGTCAGAGTCTACACTGTTTGCTGATAGGAAATTCAATATAAATCAAAACAAAAATGAATATTTAGACCAGACATTCCTTAGATAAAAAATGGACTAGCCCAATATATGAACATGGAAGAATCCGCTGGGATCAAATGGGTTGTTTCTTGGCTGGCATTTGCGAACTGAATGGATCCAGATGAGAGTCCGAGTAACTCGTTATCTGATCAGGATCCAAGCTATTTGACAATATGTCAATAGTTTCTCAAGAATGGGATCGAATTTGGAAGTCATTGAAAAGTTCAGCAAATCAGATAATTTGTGTAGACACTATTCTTTCAGCTTGAGGAGGGTTAGAATAGTAAACCCCGACTAAACTGGAATTCTAGTAGAGAAGAATTTGCGTACTTTTAGGCAGATGGCAGCTTAATGCAGGGTGAAAGTCATGCAGAAAGCTCCTAGAGGAGCTTTCTGCATGACTTTCACCCTGCATTAATTGTTCTGTTCATTAAGCTGCCACCTGTCTCCAAGACCGATGTTTATACTAAGTTAAACGTCCGATTTAGAGAGGTTAGATGGTTCGCGGAATTGCCCGATGCTGTCCAATGTTTGGGGATGTGGCAGAGTATGGATGGAGGGTTGCCGTTCGATATCAAAGACATTAAGGCAAACAAAAACTAATTGTATTGGAGTGTAAACTGAGAATGAGTATATTTGATGACACATTGGCAAACATTGCTAACATTTAGTACGCTATTAGCGATTAATATTTGACGAGTTTTGCGAACAATTTAGATCCAGATAAAACGAATGTTAACCGGCGTCTCTTCAGAATTTAAACAGTTCTACCCCTCGCAGTAACTTGACGAAGACATAGATGAAAATATACAGCTAGAAATAAAGCAGATGTTCCTATACGTGTAGACAACAATGTGTTTGGCTGGCTAGAGGCCAAACGCGCCATAAGGGATGTGATATTGATTTGTTACATGAAGTTAATCTCTCACTAACAGCAAATTTACAATATGTAAATGTATGACATATTAATATACATATACTGACTATATGTATAATCTAAATTAACATAATGCATCCATTACCGATTTTATCTTATCACTGTCGGGTCACAATGATCTCCACAATTACGCTTGTTAATTATTGCCTATGTACATGTAAGACACTCACAAGTACCTACTACATATATATGTATATGTTACAGTCAATCTCGTCCTGCATTAAGCTACATGTACCACCTACCTCTGTCACCCAGAATGTTGCCCCTCTTTGATGGTCGCATCAGAGGGGTTTTACTCTGTGTTATTTCATCAGCAAACGCAGCTGTCCCTGATCAGAAGACGCCTTCATAATCCGTCTGATCTTGATCTGCTATGTTTTAAAGGACGTTAAAACGCGTATCTATGGAGTAAAAACGTATATATATACGATTCTACAGTTTCTACCATAGCCAAAAATCCAGTTATTTTGGTTTGGTTTGGTTTTTATCGGCTTTACGTCGTCTTAAACTCTTAACAGTATTTCAGTCATATCACGACGTCAAGCTAATTACAGGTGGAGGAAGACCCCAGAGGTTCTTCCGTATACGAACAAAGTGCACTGTTTCGTGCACAGAATAGCATCCAGGTAGAACTTCCTCACATGAAAATTCCAAATGCCCAGTCCGGGATTTGAACCCACAGCGGTGAGGGCTTAGCGATTTAATAATGACCATGATAAAACTAGTTAAAAAGTATAGAAAAACATCTACAATGCGACCACTTTATGCATAAACAAAAACGCCTTTAAAATCAGATGGTTGCTTAATGCAGGACGAAAGTTATGCAGAAAGCTCCTACAGGAGCTTTCTGCATACATGTAACTTTCTTGTTGCATTGAGTTACAAGTACCACATGCCTTTAAAACTCAGAATTACACCTGTTTTGGTGGTCGCATTTGAGGGTTTTTACCGTATTCGTGAAGGGCACGGCTTTTTGTATAAATGTTCATGGGGGTAACAGGTTGATATGTGTATAGCAATATTCACAGTTATGTTGTCGTGTGTGCTGTGTCCGACTTGTTTAAATTTGACAATTCTGGACAAAGCTTAACCATTTACTCCATGAATATTCATGAGTCATGTCATTATGGATATTAAGAATAACTGTAATGGCACATGGGCACAGGAATTTCTGACCATGGCAGAAACTGAATATTGAGAACTATAAATATGTCATAAACAAACACTGATCGGGGTCTACTCTGTTTGCAAAGGCGTTAAAATGCGTAATTTTATAATGGCAGTATGAACAAGGGAATTATAACTATGGTAGAAACTCTAGAATTAGGTATAGGCTATTCCACAATCAAATGGAGCAGACCCTGATCAAACGATTCCTGCATGATGCGTCTGGGCTGGGTCTACTATGTTTGCAAAGGCGCTAAAAGATGTATCTATGAATTAACACATTCCCTCCTAGTGATGCATTTTGGTGCCTCTGTAAAAGTGACATTTTGAAACCATTGTGATAAATAGAGCATTTGCTCCTATGTTCATCATAATGGTTAAAAAAACTACACAATTCTAAAATTCTGCTTTTCTATAGTTAATGCTCCTTTTCGGTAGATTTAATAAAATAAATTGGGTCTAAAGATAGTCTAGGAGGGAATGAGTGAAAGGTTTCAAAAGCAATGTGTCTATTTCTACTTTACGGCATGTTCAAGCACAGAACGTGATAAAAACGCAAGGTCTGATCCCGCTCGCATTTGTAAAACGCCTTGGAGCCAGATGAGACACAGAGTGACTCGGCGTCTGACCAGGATCAAAACTGTTTGATAATTGGTCAATAGATTCTAAAAAAACGTGAGTTATGAAATTAAGTAAATGTTTCCCGAAAAACAACATCTAACCGGAAGTAATCAAAGTTGCACGCGATCTGAGTTTGCCCAGGTAAAATAGAACCCCTCTAATGCGACCACTTAATGGATAAACATGGCTGTCTTTATAAGCAGGTGGTTGATTAATGCAGGACAAAAGTAATGCAGAAAGCTCCTCCTCTAGGAGCTTTCTGCATTACTTTTGTCCTACATTAAGCTACCACCTGCTTCTAGCACCCAGAATTATACCTCTTTTATGTGGTCGTATTAGCGGAGTTTTACTGTATTTGTTTAACAGGGTTTAGGGGAGGGTGGGTAGAGTTTACACTTAAGTAAACAGTTTGTGGGTGACTTGGGGACATGCACCATATTTACCAATACTCTCAATGGTTTTCCATATGCTGGTTAACATGAATGTTATGGCGGAAAACTCGTCGATCCATCAAGCTATAGAAAATGTTTTAACATGTTTAACAAATATTGCCCCCAGCACTCTGCCAATATTTATATTGAAATTAAATAATGTATTAATCTCTTTTGTTCATGTTCTGT
Source organism: Azorinus chamasolen (assembly GCA_963576725.1). Taxonomy (NCBI): domain Eukaryota; kingdom Metazoa; phylum Mollusca; class Bivalvia; order Cardiida; family Solecurtidae; genus Azorinus; species Azorinus chamasolen. Next base: position 77,133,567 of record OY755240.1, on the reverse strand, counting down.
CTCCGCGAATGTTCTTTGGTGTTTGTCTGCAATTCGTTTTTGATATCTCTTTCGTTCTCTCCATGTTTCATTAATTGTTTACTTTGCGGGCATCCTGCAAATTTAATTTTGATCCGAAGGATATGATCATTTTTACAATGCTTGATGGACCAAGGTCAAATTCTTGATTCTCTGATGCTGTCGCATAACGGGATAATAGTGTGATATACAGTAAAACCTCTCTATAACGACCACTTAATTAAATCAAGTATTTTGTATTAAAGGCAGGTGGATACTTAAAGCAAGGTGAAAGTAAAACAGAACGCTCCTATAGGAGCGTTCTGTTTCACTTTCACCTTGCTTTAAGCAACCACCTGCCCAACATACCAACTAATTAGCACTCTTTAGTGGTCGTTATAGAGAGATTTTACTGTACTTTACTCAATGCTAATTATCTATGATATTAACAAACTGCTCACGGTCTTCTGTTAACGATTATGTCCCGTCGCATCCTATTGTAAGCCCACGTGTGACAGGGACATTGGATAGATGGATGAGTTGTCGCATCCTATTGTAAGCCCACGTGTGACAGGGACATTGGATAGATGGATGAGTTGTCGCATCCTATTGTAAGCCCACGTGTGACAGGGACATTGGATAGATGGATGAGTTGGTTTATTATTGATATTAATTAGCTGAAGTTTTATAATGATATATGTTCGCATGGTATTTAGTATTGGAGGAAACTGAAGAATCAGATCTATTATAATTTCATAGCAAACAGAGTAAACCCATATCAGACGGATCTACTTTGTTTGCAAAGGCGTTAAAAAGCGTATATATTAGGGAACGGTCTATGTAAACTATAAAGGGGGATAATCGATGAAGGAAGTCACTTTTAATATAACTACACATATCTATCGTATCGTGTGAATTACGTGAACTGTTTTAAAATGCTCCACCTACAGTACTTGAATAACACTAATTGTGCTGAGTCGGTTTTGGTATGAATTCAGCAATAATTTTACAATTGCTCGACCAAGGAGGAGCCAGTAATTAGGCTGCCGAAGGAAGCCTATACGTATACGCCTTAGAAAAAGGTGCATGATTAACCGCAGTCCTGTGTTTCTATAGCTGCCGACTGCTACGGATTTTTTTTGTTATCTCGTCTTTTCTAAAATTCATGAAAATTATGACGCATCCATTAACTCCGCATGATGCTTTGCATTTTAATTTCATATGCACATGTTTATGAACATGTTCTTCGAAAGCGGCTTTTTAAATGCTAGTGATATAGCTATAATTGAAACACAAATTTAGTATAAAGCACCGTGCCGTAGGGGTAGCGCGTTAGCCTAGAAACCAAGGGTACACTGGTTCGATCCTAGGTTGATACGAAAATATTTTTTTCTTTTCGTACGTCAATTTTTTCTTTTTATTTCTTATTTCGACATCAACGAGCTTTTGTTTTTCATTAAATATCCACACATCGTCCCGTATGTAGAACCTACTCCACACTTACACAAATGACACCTTAACTCTGATTTGCTGATGAAATGGCGTCAACAAGTTAACAAGTGAATAATTGATTAACTGTCAGTTGAATTTGGTAACTAGTTGAATACAAACTTTTTTATTTCAAAGTTTCTTTGCATAATAAAAATGCAAACACAACAAAACCCCTCAAACACGACAGGTTAATAAGTGTTAAATACATGTATGTTCTTTCTCTGATTTCCATTCATTTACATGCCCCCCCCCCCCATTGTTTTTTTCTGCAAGTACACTATATAACCCGCTTCTTATTTTATTTATTTATTGACATTTAAGGTCTTGGTTTACACTGCTGATCTTGCCATCTGATACATGTTAGGCAGCCATTTTAGCTTGCGTAAAACCTCGCTTGTTTCTCTTCGATACTCTCTGGAAAGATGTTGGTCTTACTAGTTGGTTTACCGGTGATCTCTTTGCTCTTCATCACTAAATGCGGCGTAGTTGATCTTAGCCCTTCGCTTGCTATTCACGTCAATATACCTACCTGTGAATAGTGAAGACCCAGATGAGACAACTCCTGCAGGAGCTGTCTCATCAGGGTCTGCACTATTTACATGTTGATTGTGCAACCAGTGCACTCCACAGCAGTGACTGCACATAGCGAAATATGTGTACACAGTGAAGATATTTGTAATTATACAACAGGGCATGGGTAAAGAAGGAGATATGTATTTTAAAATTCAGCAAGAGAAGGTTTAAATAACAATTATCAAATTGTTATGGCATTTCTTTGACTGTAAAATATATCGAATAGTTTCAGTTTTAGAAAGAGTTATCCATTTAATATCCCAAAACCTTTTTGAGACACATGGGTAATAACAGAGTAATCCAACTAAAAGAACCTCATTTGGTATACCCCTGTGTTTATCTGTCAAGGGAGATCAAATACAGCTGAACAATATCCCCTTTTGTTCATCACCAAAACTCGACGACTGGTACTAATATTCTGAAAATGGGTGATCATTCGAAAGCAAAAGTAAAAAATGCAAAAAGAGAAAATTGCAGACTCGATTTTATTGAGTCTGTTCATGAGTAGTAATTGAAAGTGCAACACTTCTCACGCCCCCCTAGCACCGGCCTAAGCAACTTATTCAATTTTCATGAAAACTAATGATCCCGAAGGACCAGAAAATATAACAACATTGAGAATGAAGTACGGGGCGACTTTTTAACCCTACCATGTAACGTGTTGAGTTCTTCTTCGACGATGATTGATTTTACTCATGGTTGACCTAATTAGAAGAAGTCCGTTCGATAAGTGCTGCGTAGAACCAGCTGTTACTTTTGTCAATAAAGATATCGTATTACTTACATTGATTAGATCTATCTATCCGACGGCTTTTGTACTAATGAGCACATACACAATAGGTCAATTACACAGAGCATTTACTAGATGACTCAATACATTTTGACTAAGTAATCAGCCAATGATTAAGTTACTGAATATGCATGTTTATAATAAGAGAATCCACTGCAGACCAGGCTGGAAATACTGTAGCAGTAGTCATCCCAACTATGTCTACCCTCGAAGTTGTATATTTAGTAATTATTGTTATTATTATACCACATTTATATAGCGCTCTTTTCACACTGGATATATGCGTTCAAAAGCGCTTAGTAATCTGAGACTCTAAGGGTTTTTTTGGGTTTTTTTTTTTACTTCTCTTAGAATGAATATATTATTTTATAATTGCAGCAAATAGCCTCTTGCAGGGCAGAATAGCATCCTGTGATTGGAAATGCAAATGTATGTGATACATCTTTAGAAATACCTATGTAACATTTTTATTAGTATCACACCCTTTAGATATGACCCTTTAACAAATACGTGTGTATTTTACCAATACACATGTATCTAACTTTTTCTGATTTTGAATTTGTACTGTGTATTATCCATGCTTTGAAAAAAACCCAAAAAACTCCCACATGTTCTTATGTTTAACTGTTTTTGTTATATAGTCGGTAAATAGCTTATTGAAGCTAATGCTATTTGTTGTACACGAGACTAAAATAAAGATTCTTGTATTTTGTATCTTGTTATATGATGAGGATCTGCTCTGTTAGCTAATATAATAATAAAGATGTAATTATTCAGTTATTGCCATTGTCAAATATTTTCTGTGTTTGTATGACATTATAAGAAATAATGAATTACAATGATGATGTCATTATTCATACAGTAAAACCTCTCTATAACGGCCACTACATTACATAAAGTATTTGTGTTAAATGCAGGTGACTGCTTAAAGCAAGGTGAAAGTGAAACAGAATGCTCCTATAGGAGCGTTCTGTTTTATTTTCACCTTGCTTTAAGCAACTTCTATAGGAGCGTTCTGTTTTACTTTCACCTTGCTTTAAGCAGCAACCTGTCCTAAATACCAACTAAGTAACACAATTAAGTGGCCGTTATAGAGAGGTTTAACTGCACACACATTTTCATGAAGAAGAATATTATCTCTCGGCACTATGGCGAATTCTGTCCCGACATTCTATCAGGATCCAAACTATTTGACACTCTAAGTATGTTTTGTTTTGTAATGAAATTGAAGAATCGTCGTCCACGCAGAACTCTGAAGTGGGCGATAATCTTGGTAGAAGAACTTCAATTGGCGGCAAAATGTTTAATCCGCCACACCATTGAAACGCCTTTTAAATCTTTCGCTGCCAACTTTTGCCATCTGTAAACTTTGTCGTCTGCAACAAATTTCATTTTTTAATTTTCTTCAGTTTTTGGAAAACAACAGCATCAGTTACTCTCATCTGGATCCAAACTGTTTGCATAGGTAATCACATATGCGACATTGGCAGCGAAAGACCCAGTAGACCAAGATACGATATTCTACAGTTTCTGCAATGGTAAAAACATTCTCTTGTTCATTATGTCATTATCCTTCACCCTCACGAGGGAAGGGGTTATAGTGGCTCTGCAATACTCAACCCAGTCAAACATTTGATACAGCAGCCATCGTGTACTATTTTGACGACTTATTTGATGTTATACAAAATGATATTTTTAGTTTTGGACAGACAGGAGTATACTGCAATGCCAGGTTTTCAAACACAGCCCTGATTTCATTTGGTATGTCAATGTTATAAGTGGCATTGATGTTTTTGATGGCGGACATAATTTGATTGAGTGATATAAAGGCAGATAATATTAAGGCTGGGTTATGAAAAAACACATATTTGAGTATGACATGATGGACGGTAATTATAGATAACCTCATGTTGCACGAGCGTAAAACTCAACAGAGTGAAGAGTGAGCAGATTTCCAATAACGGATTTTTACGGTTTCAGTGGTCACGCTCCATTTACTTTTGTTCCGTGTCGTAATGCAAATACAATGGAACCTGTCTTAAGCGGCAACTCAAAATAAGTCTAATTATGGGTCTGTAAGGCAGGTGGTAGCTTAATACAGGACAACAGTAATACAGAAAGATCCTATAGGAGCAGTGCATTAACACCCTGCATTAAACAACCACCTACTTTTTAACACTTCTATGTTCAGTAATTGAATGACCGCTTAGGACAGGTTCTACGGTAGAGCGATTGACAGTTGTAATAATAAAGGTAATTTAGATCTAAATTTGTAGCCTTTTTCCTAGCTTTAACTGCAGCAAAACCTCTCTATAACGGCCACTAAATTGTGCCAATTAGTTGGTATTTGAGACAGGTGACTGCTTAAAGCAAGGTGAAAGTAAAACAGAACACTCCTACTGGAGCGTTCTGTTTTACTTTCACCTTGCTTTAAGCAGTCACCTGTCTTTAACACAGAATACTTGATGTAATTTATTGACCTTTATAGAGAGGTTTTACTGTATTACCCAAGGAATATTCATAGCAGATATACATATGTAATAGCATCATGAATATGTATTAAATGAAGTTTGATAGTTGCACCGGATGTTTTGGCTTTGATAGAAACCATAGAATCAAATTACACGTACAGTCAAACATGTCTAAAGCGACCTATCATTTATTGAAGACAGAAACAATTAATAAACAGATGGTTGTTTAATGCAGGGTAAAATTAATGCAGAAAGCTCCTATAGGAGTTTTCTGCATTACTTTTGACCTGCATTTAGCTATCACATGCCATTATAAGAACCCGTTTTGATGGTCGCTTAAGACAGGTTTTACTGTATATATAATGCCATAAGCTAGCAGAACAGACCCTGATAAGACGACTTCTACGGGAGACGTCTGATCTGGGTTTACTCTGTTTGCAAAGGCGTTAAAATGCGTTTATAAATATATCAGATAAAAGGTAAATAGAATTACAAACATCGTGAAATAGTGCTACTTCCGCTGCCAAATTTTGTCGTCTGCAAACGTCATCTTCTGCTACAATTATTTATTTATTTTTCTTCATTTTTGTTTTCTTCATTTAATAGTCATACTAACAAACAGTGTGGATTACTCGGCGTCTCATCTGGATAATCTATCACTCTGTCGCAATGTATTGTATTATATTATATATAAACACCGGATCATAATTTATGCATGTTACATTTATGTTACATAGCGAAAAACTTTTAATCTGTCCGAAATGATGGGACGGGCCTACGTATTTTTCCGTGTTATCTCCGAAGCCTATTTCGTAGAAAATGGCCGAGTCGTGTATCTATCTTCCATATAGCCGAAACCCTTACACTGACGAGCGTCACGACACTGTTACATGGATATAGAATTAAATCAAAGCTTGCTATTCACGTCAATATACCTACCTGTAAATAGTGAAGACCGAGATGAGACAGCTCCTGCAGGAGTTGATTGTGCAACCAGTGTACACCACAGCAGTGATTGCACAGCGAAATACTTGTATACGGTGAAGATATGTGTAATTATACAACAGGGCATGGGTAAAGAAGGAGAAATGTATTTTAAAATTCAGCAAGAGAAGGGTTAAATCAAAGCGTTGCAGACGCTGTATTATTCTTTGTATGGGATCAATGTGTTGAATGATCTCTACTTATTTGTCTGTAAGGCAGGTGGTAGCTTAATCAATGTAAGCTCCTGTAAGCTCCTGAAAGCTCCTGTATTACTTTTGCCCTGCATTAACCCTTATCTTGCTGAATTTTAAAATACATTTCTCCTTCTTTACCCATGCCCTGTTGTATAATTACATACATATTCACTGTGTACACATATTTCGCTGTGCAATCACTGCCGTGGAGTTCACTGGTTGCAGAATCAACTTGTAAATAGTGCAGACCCTAATGAGACAGCTCCTGCAGGAGCTGTCTCATCTGGGTCTTCACTATTTACAGGTAGGTATATTGACGTGAATAACAAGCGAAGGGTTAAGCAACCACATGTTTGTAACGACTACTATGTTCAATAAATGAATGGCCGCTGAAGGCAGGTTCTACTGTACATTGTTTAGAATTGTGTCTATTGCGTAATACAAGGCAGGCGTTTGACGTTGGATTAGATGTAACTCATGATTGTCTTGTCGTTTGTTATATGTATCATCCACGAAGGATGCAACTTATCTCAAGGAAATCATCACATGATAACACGAGAAACATATTCGTTAATAAACGGAACAATTTGTAGCCTTGACGAAAAAGGTGACCCAGCACGATTTAATTAACTCTTTGCACGCTGAGTAATGTTTGTCTTGTGGTCTTGTTGTCTGCTTCAATTCTTAAAATGAATTTATCTCATGTTCTATGCAAAACTATGGTCAAAGTGGCAAACAGTTTGGCTCCTGATGAGACTCCGCATGCTGCAGCGTCTCGTCTGGATCCAAACAGTTTGAATATGTAATCATTGTTTCGCCACTAGCGTGCTAGATTATCGAATAGTGCACTGACCTTGAGGTTTTAGCCCCGTCCGTTCACTACTACTCGGGATCCAACGAGAGTACTGCACAACATGTCTTAAGCAGCCATCAAAAAGAGGTCTAATCATGGGTCTGTAGGACAGGTGGTAGCTTAATGCAGGTCAAAATAAACACAGAAAGCTCCTATATGAGCTTTTTGCATTACTTTTGGCTTGCATTAAGGAGATTTCTTTATTACTTTTAGCCTGTATTAAGCAACCACCTGTTATTTAAGACTGAATGGCCGCTTCAGAAGGTTCTAATATATTCTATATGCACAATTAAATATTATTTTATCTTACATACGTGCCCTGTCTGCAGTGTTGGCATGCGTTTACAAAAGGTTTCAACCAATGACTAGGCCCTCGTCTTTGTGCAATGTTTATCATATCCCGCGAGTGCCTTATGCAATACATATATTATACCGGTATTATTTCACTAGCCTAAACAGTTTTTCAAACGTGATGTATTTTAACCCTCTAAACTTGACATTAAATTTAGTACACAGGCTGTCCAAAAAGAAAGTTTACATGTTCATCCCCTTATAAGTTTGTCCAATATTTAACTATATAGAACCCCTCTAAACCAGACGTTACATTTGGTATCCATATCGATCTTGAAGACAGGTGGCAGCTAAATGTAGGGTGTAAGTCATGCAGAAAGCTCCTCTAGGAGCTTTCTGCATGACTTTCATCCTGCATTAAGCAGCCGCTTATCCAAAAGTATATTTCTTCTCTACTAGAATTCCTATTTATTATTCCATACATACACATTTTAAAACCTTTGCAAAAAGAATAGATCCAGACAAGTCGGTTACTGCATGGGTCGTCTCATCAGGGTCTGGTCTGTTTGCTTATGAGAAATATAGATCTAATTCTACAGTTTCTGTCATGGCCGAAATTTATGTTTAATTACTATTAGTTCAATTAATCTAATAAATATACATGCTATCATCATTTCTTGCATGGATATTAAAGGAGCAAAGGGTTAACTCTTTCGCTGCCGATGTCACATATTTGATAACCTATATATGCAAACAGTTTGGATCCAGATGAGATGCCGAGTAACTCGGCGTCGCATTGGAATCAAAACTGTTTGTTACCGTGACTGATTTTTAACTAAACATGAAGAAAACAAAATAAAATACAATTGTAGCAGACGACAAAGCTTTCAGACGACAAAGTTTGCAGATGAAAGTTGTCAACGAAAGGGTTAATGAGAATTATGCTCCCAGCTCGTCTTCTCTGCCATTGGTCTCATGTCGACTACGGTTTTTCTAGCAAACGGCATCTCATCTGGATTTGATACTCAAGTCACAATAATTACCAGGATAGGGTCAACCCTTTACTCCATGAATATCCATGTGAACAATAATGACATAATGAATATTAATTAGATTAATTGTTATACATGTAACCCCTCTAAACAGGCTTCTATAGGAGCCGTCTGATCAGGATCTGCTCTGCTTGCTAATAGAATTTGATAGATATGTTTAATTACTTTCTAAAATGGCTACAATGCTCCATCTAACATATTTCATTATAACTATTTTGTCCATGAATATTCAGTAGGTATTGAAATTTGGAACAAACACAGAACAGGGAAAGTGTTAATCTTGACTCTTTGCTCGTTAGCGGTGAATTTGTTGAATTTGCATGCAGAATAGACCCAGATTGGACATACCCCAGTTGAGACGACCTATACGAACTACTTGTGTCGCTTAAATCACTCTTTCGAATCCATAAATAATGAAAGAAAGAAGAACTATCTGAAATGAAACAGACACTACACGTCATGTACAGTAAAACCCCTCTAAACAGGAATTCTAGTAGAGAAGAATTTAGTAGTTTTAGGCAGGTGGCTGCTTAATGCAGGGTGAAAGCTATACAGAGGAGCTCTGCATCAAGCTCTCACCTGTCTCCAAGACAGATATCTATAAACCAGCTTGTACGAAACATTTACAGGGACCAGCTAAGGTGCACGACTACAATATGTGAGTCAGTGTGTATTTAGTGTTTTCTCTTGCATAAACCGCCATGTTATGAGATAATCTTTAAAATATCAATCGATTATTAGCGAGAAATATCTAGAAGATTGACAACATGAGTATAAATCGAGCTGGTGTTGTCTGAGTCATCGTTTACAAGAGTTGAACACTTTTACCTCATGAATAATGTCACTATGAATATCTATTACATGATTTTCATTTCACACATTTAGTCACCCACACTCACTCGCTCATTAATTCAATTGACTCTCTCCCGTCTCTCTCACATATTCGCCCGTTCAATCACATACTCACTTATTAACTCACCCATTTGCACAATTCTTTTTATTACACTTTATTTTACATATATTTCATTTCCTGTAATTGATACTTTACTATCTTGAGAACATATTAATGATAGAAATTGGACCGAGCTTATAAAATTCTGAGTCTGAGTCCGAGTATGAGATCATTCGCAAATATCTGAGCAATCAGATGCTTGAGAATGATCTCAGGCTCCGGAAAAAAACGTTTTATAACCTCGAGCCTTAATTCTTAGTTTGAAGTAGTCTTTCTTTCACCCCTTTTCAAAAGTTACAACTAGAGTGTAATACAGTCTTGATCCTGATCAGACACCGATGTCTAATGGATCTATCTACTGTTTGCAAAGATAATCACGGACTAGTCAGACTTTAGAAATCGTCCATGGAAAACATATGAGATGTTAAGACTTTGAATCAAGACCGATTGTTTCAATTACCTGCATTTGACTGAGGACATAACATTTTTCCTCATAATAAGCGACGTTTCGCAAAGAGTCTTATGGCACCTTTGCAAACAGAGTAGACCCAGATAAGGGTCTGCCCTGTTTGCTTATATAATGATGTAGATGTCTTTGTAGAAATTCTTTGTTCATGATATTATAAACCTAATAACATTCATACAGGATAATAACATTCATACAGGAAAACCTGTCATAAGCGGTCATCAAAAAGATGTCTTTTATGGGTATGTAAGGCATGTGATAGCTGAATGCAGGTCAATAGCAATGCAGAAAGCTCCTGTCGGAGCTTTCTACATTACTTTTGCCCTGCATTAAGCAAACACCTGTTTTTAAGACTTCTATGTTCATTAAATGAATGTCCGCTTAAGACAGGTTCGACTGTATATTTATTGTTTCTCACATGAATATTAAAGAGGGAAATGGTAAACCTGCCCATCCTCACCAAATATATCGGGGTTATTGGTTTTGATTAGTATGAACGTTAAGGTTAGTGTAGGAACCATATCAGCGCCCGCTAAAGATGTGATAGTGATTAACATTTAAAATTCAAGATTAGCTTCAAGTTGCAAACCCTGACTGGAGGAGGGTTCGTCCTCTGATATGGATCTACACGGTTTGCAAATGCCGGTGAAGTCGTTTCCCCAGTTCAAAGGGTAAAAATACACTACTCAATGCAGATCTGGGTCCATGCTTATAAAACTTTTTAGTTGAGTCTGAGTTCGTTCTCAAGCTTTTGATTGGTCAGATTTGAGTTCTCAAGCTTTTGATTGGTCAGATTTGAGCCTTTGGTTCAAATCTGACCAATCAAAAACTTGAGAACGAACTCAGACTCAACTAAAAGTTTTATAAGCATGGATACAAGAGTATAACAGAAAGGTCCAGTGGGATGTATCTGCATATATTTCGTTATGCATTGAGTAGCAAATTACATTCACACACTTCGCCAGCATTTCGTAGTCCAAATGTGTATTTTAAATAAATCTACTTCTCTATTTCAAGGGTGTTACTACGAGAATTCGTTTGCTATTCGAACACATTTGCAGCTGCTGATGAGGGGGATGTTTCGTGATCCATCTTAGTCTACACTGTTCGTCTATGTCCCTTTTGAAAAAACCCAGTCACAAATAACCTTCGCTTGCTGAATTTTAAAATACATTTCTCCTTCTTTACCCATGCCCTGTTGTATAATTACAAATCTTCACTGTGTACAAGTATATTGCTGTGCAATCACTGCTGTGGAGTTCACTGGTTGCACAATCAACTTGTAAATTGTGCAGACCCTGATGAGACAGCTCCTGTAGGAGCTGTCTCATCTGGGTCTTCACTATTTACAGGTAGGTATATTGACGTGAATAGCCAGCGAAGGGATAAAACTCATTTCTGAAGAGAAATGCGAGTATAATTTTGGATCATTAACGCTCATGTACATAATTATAGAATATGTTCATGGGCGTTAATGGTCCTAAACATTCGAATCTAAAATAAAACAAAAACAAACAAAACAAACAACAACATAAACACAGATATCATTTTGTTTGTCATAATGGTACATTGCTTAATGCATAACCTTTTGTAAATTGTGCAGAAGTCACAGCTCAGATCAATTCTGTTTCATAACAAAGATATTAAGATTTGGTCCTGGCTTAGTGTCTGAATTAGCCTCAATCACTGAATGATTCGAACAGGTAATTTAACGTCCATATGATATGCTCCGCTCCTTATTTCTTGGCATATAAAATTTGACCCGTCACTCCTTTGGCAGTGAAAGACTGTAATATAAAATAAAATGATTTTTTTAAAAGCTAACAGAATAGCAAAAACAAATATTTTTTGAATAATTACAAAATAATTATTATTTTTTGGATAAGCCACACTACAGTGGATACTTTGAAAGTTTTAGGTATGCTTCAGGCTTGTCACCGTTTTACGTCGTCTTGAGACAGTGTAAATATTATATACCTGTCCGTGTCTGCAGTAAAATACGATTGTATTCGATCAGGCAATACGACCTCTCAGATAAATGATCCGTATTTGCAAATCATTGCGCCATTCACAGACTATGTTTTCTGTTTCTGAATAAAAGGAGTTAGACTATTGATGTTATTTTGTGTTCTTTTATTAAAACAGGTATACATAATAAATTGAATATTACACGAAGTGACGATATGAAGGGTTGTGCCACATTTGTGGTTGTTTGTCCGTGGTATTGTCACTCGCCGCTCCGCTTCCAAATCAAATATTAGATCTACATGTAAATAAACTGTATCAAAACTGAATGCAAATTTACTTACTATGTTTGAATGAGGTACAAAGACAAACATGAAGGTGCGTTGGTGTTAGGAAATGTTCATATGATAATAATAGTGACATATCAAGGGCAAGTGTACTGAATTGTTCTAGTATTATATACTCAGCAAAGGTCCAGATAACATGCGTATATTGAAGCATTTTCAAGAATAACCTCTTTATTTCTTCACCTAGCCCTATATTGTGACCACTCTTTAGAATCGTTTCCTCTCTTCGAGAATATTCTAAAGAATGGTCACAACATAGGATTTGGCGGAGAAATGACGATTTTGGTATTTCAGTACAGTAAAACCTCTCTATAACGGCCACTAAATTACATAAAGTATTTGTGTAAAAGGCAGATAGCTGCCTAAAACAAGGTGAAAGTAAAACAGAACGCTCCTATAGGAGCGTTATGTTTTACTTCCACCTTGCTTTAAGCAGCCACCTGCCCTAAATACCAACTAATTAACACAACTTAGTGGCCGTTATAGAGAGGTTTTACTGTATACACCTTTCTCGGTTGCCCTGTATACACGTACTTCTATTGAAAATGCTACAATACTAGAACACCTTTTAACGAACTACAATGCCATGTTATACCATACAAAATAGTACCGAGAAGAGAAGGTTATAATAAATAGCAATACGATAGGAGTTGGCTGAGAAATAAGAGATTTTGATCGATCAAAGCGTATCTTATCTACAAGTAAAACTAATAGCTTATCACGTATCAGTACAACACTTACTAATTGTATGTGTAAGATCAACATACAACATACAGTTAAACTTCGGTATCTAGAACTTCAAAGCGTTATACAAATAGACATTCGAGTCATCCGATTTCTACTCTGAACAATTTATCAAGTTTACAACTTAACCCATTTGCTCCCACGATCCCATATATGGGACGTAGGCAAACAGTGTCGACTCTGATTAGACGCCGCATAATGCGGCGTCTGATCAGAGTCTACACTGTTTGCTGATAGGAAATTCAATATAAAACAAAACAAAAATGAAAATTTAGACCAGACATCCCTTAGATAAAAGATAGACTAATCCAATATATAAGCATGGAAGAATCCACTGGGATCAAATGGGTTAATGTAGGTCTAAGGTAATGCTGAAAGCGATTACAGCAGCATTACGTTCGACCTGCATTAAGCCGTCACACCTGTTTCTAGATACGCGTAGTGATAAAGTTTACAACAATTCTACATTGTAAATGTTGAAAGGACCGAACGTTTACTTGGCGTTAATCGGAACTTAATCCGAAGTTCATGTTACCCGAGTTCAACTGTACATGTAGTTTAATGAATACAACAGTCTGTATACAACATACCACACAAAGTTGTCCGTTTACTATTTCTCGTTCAACATCCACCTTTTGCTCTCCCCCAATAGTGTGCTCTTCTACTACTTTATCTCCCACGGATTTCAGAAGGCCCTGAAAAAATGCAGTAACATCTCTCAAAAACGAACACGTAATACAAGTCTTAAAGAAATAAAAGGGAGCTGTACTCCCACTGTAATAGGTTCTGCTAATGCACTTCAGAAGATTTAATGCCACTTTTCACTAGTAAACAACGGGATATGTTTCATCCTTACCCTAACACTTTTGTTTCATCCTTATCCTAACCCTTATTGTGCCATCATGTGTTTTGTTTTATGCTAGGAACCGTCTGTCTGTCTAATGTGATAATCGTCTATGTTCTGGACAGTATCAAAGTAAACTATAAGCTGAAGACCAGTTTCTTTCCTGATCAGAGGCCACGTTACATGAACACGTACGTGGCTTCCAAACCAGGTCCGAACTGTTGGCATTTACTGATTCTGAACGGGCGTAAACATTGCTAATCGTCATAGTACAGTATATAACCTGTCTTAAGCGGTCATCAGCAATAGGTCTAATTATGGGTGTCTAAGGCAGGTGATACATGTAACTTAATGCAGGACAAAAGTAATGCATAAAGCTCATATAGAAACTTTCTGCATCGCTTTTGACCTTCATTAAGCAACCACCTGCTAGACAAGTGGTAGCATAATGCAGGTCTAAAGCAATGCAGAAAGCTCCTATAGGAACTTTCTGCATTATCTTTGACCTGCATTAAGCAACCACCTGCTATGTTCAATAAATGAATATCAGATTAAGACCTGTTCTAATGTAGTTGTACACGTGCTTGATGAATCATAATTACCTTCATTGGTACCCCTGTGTGGGTTTGATAGTCGACGGTAGAGCCAAGTTTGAGTGTCACTTTGTTGTCTGCGTCTCCATAGCGACTGACGTAGTGCCAGGTGTCGCCCTCAACAGTGATCTGCAGTTTGTTTGGGTTGTCCCTCAATATTTTCCGCTGTTCTTCAGGGACAACTGCGAGAAATAGAATAGATAAACACTTCAAAAGAGACTTTACCTTCGTAGTTTTGCAAATAGTGTAAGCGTAGACAAAGGACTGCAAAACGTGTAAGCATAGACCGACGTTCTCAGACAGTGTATAAGCATAGCATAGATGGAAGACTGTAAATATTGTAAAAAGCATATGCACAGACAATGTAAATGTTAGTATAGACAAAAGTTTTCAAAGTGTACACAAAGACGAGGGCTTTCAGACAATGTACACATAGACTACGTGTTTCAAACAGTGTACACATACATGTATAAGCACATATACAGAGTATTTCAAACTTTGTCTGGGTTCTCCTCTGTCTCTTTCGTCTCTTTCTCCCATTCTCTCTCTCTCTCTCTCTCTCTCTCGTACCAGTAAACGTTTAAATGTATATCACTACATATGTTTCACAAAACTTTGGCTCATTAATGATTTATCAAAACTTATACTTAACTAGCCAATGTCATTCAATCAAAAAACTATGTCTTGGATCGCACGCATTTTACCGACAGAAATATACGTACTTTAGTACTTAAAGAGTTCACAGTTCAAACAACACCTGTGTTATCCCCTGGACATGTGGTCGCTTGTTGAAATTATCAGCCGTGTCGCATTTGCAGAATGAAAGATTATTCTATTTTCTTAAGTATTAAAATCGGTTTCGAACCTGATGAGACGCTTAGGTACACAACCTCCATCTATGTAGTTGTAAACTGTTTTTAAACATACACCTTCATGGAGTACCCATATATAAGGCCTCGCTAGAACTATGCCAGGGAGGGAATATCATTCACGCATTTATTTTCAACATACATGTAGTCTCCATGAATTTAGATGCACGCAACCAATCGATATTCAAAGTTTGCATTTCCTTCTGTTTCTAACAGTAAATGGTATTTCAAAACCTGTGTCAGAAGCAATAGCAGCCAACGTATTTCAATATACAATGTAGTGACATTATGAACAGAAGATGAAGTAGTTCAATATCAGTAGCAGATGAAATAGCAGCGTTAGTATTCAAATATAGTGGCATTAGGAACAGAATATGCAGTATTTCAATATCAGTAGCAGAAGGAACGATAGCGTATAGGTATTTTAAATATAGTGCCATAAGGAACAGCAGCTGTAGTATTTCAACAGTGGATGAAAACAAAACAGCCGTATTCTTTCAAAATCAGTGACAGAATAAAAAGAGCTGTAATATTTCAAACTATAGCGGGAAAAGAAAACAAACTGAAACTCTGGACAAGATAACGAATTGGCGATACTTCGGAGAAGCTAACAAACTGGCGACACTTAGGAGAAGATAACAAACTGGTGTTAGTTTGTAGAAAATAATTTTATCACACTGATGACTTTTCTAAGCTAATGTAGAAGATAACAAATTGACGATAAACTGACGATACTTAGAAGAAGACAATACAGCAAAGCCCGTCTAAACCGGAATTCTAGTAAAGAAGAATTTAGATACCTTTAGGCAGGCGGCTGCTTAATGCAGGGCAAAAGTCATGCAGAAAGCTCCTAGAAGAGCTTTCTGCATGACTTTCACCAAGCATTAATTTGTCAGCTGTCTCCACAACCGATATTTAAACTAAATTTAGTTTAGATGGATTTTACTGCATACTTTTATTAACTTTACTGTATATGGTAAAACGAAGATATTGTTAATATCTGTTATCAAATAAAGAACTAACCTACAGCGTCCATATACGAATCAAAGTTCTTCGTTTCAGTTTGCTCCCAACATCCAGCGAAAACTGACATTTTGGGTTTTTTTCTCTCAATATATTCGTAAACGTTTAAGCGGTGTTTCAAGAGTGAACTGTTTGCTATTGTTTGACTGGACGCTTTATGAACAAGTGGGATTTAACTCTTTGCATGCTTGTAAATTGCAGTACGCAAAACCAGTTTAAAAAAGCAATGCAGAAAGCTATCATTGTTTTACTCTTCAACAGTATATTAACAATGTCAAGCAATTTGGATTCCGAGGAGAGGTCGATTAACTCGGTGTTCCATCTTGATCCAAACTGTTTGCTTATGTTATTAAATATAATCTGTTAGCGCACAAAGAGCTAATATAGATTTGCAAAACTATTTATAGATTAGTAAAAATCGATCGTACAATAAGCAAGCTTAGCAATTGTAGTATGTAAACATGTCGTCTGCTACAAAGAAACGTCAAAGTTTTTAATTTTAATTTCTTGATTTGGTTTTAAAACAACAGCAACAACAACTATGAAAACAGTAGTAATTAACTCTCTCCCTAATACAAAGTTGCAAACACAGACCAGGGTCTGTTCTGTTCGCTTATGAAATTATTATAGATTAAGCTTTAGATTTTTATCCGTATAGATCTGTATGCCATTATCAAAATCAGCTAATAAATATTCATGAGGTCATTATTTCTGACATGAATACTCAACAGGGAAATAGTTAATCTTTTACTTCATAAATACGCCTTTCTACGCATTTAAGTGGGTGAGTTGGGTTTTACGGCACTGTGACACTGAACAAAGGTGCCCGACGCATGCTTGGACTCATCCATGGACCCCCCCCCCCCCCCAAAAAAAAAAAAAAAAAAAAAAAAAATGAAAAAAAAATGAAAAATTGTGATCGAAGTTCGAAGTATGTTCAACAGGCCTAAAACTATCTATTTGAACCTAAAACCACTCCGAAAAACGAGAAAAACATGACCCGGAAAAAAATTCCTATCGGGTCTATATATCAATACATATATAGACCCGATAGGATTTTTTTTTCCGGGTCGTGTTTTTCTTGTTTTTCGGAGTGGTTTAAGGTTCAAATAGATAGTTTTAGGCTAGTTTAACATACTTCGATCACATTTTGAAAAAAAAAAATAAAAAATATATATATTTTTTTTTTTTTGGGGGGGGGGGGGGGTCCATGGGTGAGTCCAAGTATGCGTCGAGCACCTTTGACACTGAATAGGTCATGTAGCGACGGTTAATGATGATATGACATGATGATGAGGGATGATTTTAGGAAGACGATTTTGGCTTATTTCATTCGCTGAGAAGCAGCTCATGGGATCAAAACCACATTGCCTTCCTTTTTCTTGGCAGATGGGATAATCCCCGTCAAATAAACAAAATCATCCCCTGTGACAGTTAAGCCCTAAAACCACTGCAAGGTAGGAAGGTCTCTGTGGTTCTACGCATTTGAAAACAGAGTAGACCTAGACCAGACAGCTCCTATAGGATTCGTCTGATCAGGGTCTGCTCTGTTTGGTCATAAAATAATATACACGTAGATGCGAGTCTACAGTTTTTGCTATGGCTAAACATGCCCGTGTGTATATGCCATTATAAAAATGAAACCAGTCAACATTCGTGGCGTAAATATATCTTTCATGAACACTCATGGAGTAAATGGTAAATACGCCAACATGAGTATCCGGGTAACATTAGACGTTTTGTCTAGATCTACACGTTTTCACTGATTTATCCCTGGTATGCAAAACTGTAATAACAAAGTTCGGTACAAATGAAAAGTCACATAAGAACTTGCCTACAATAGAACATGTCTTAAGCGGTCATCAAAAAGAGGTCTAATTATGGGCCTGTAAGGCAGGTGGTAGCTTAATGCAAGTCAGAAGTAATGCAGAAATAATCTCATATAGGAGCTTTCTGCATTACTTTTGTCCTGTATTAAGCAACCGCCTGCTTTTTAATACCCCCATGCTCAATAAATGGATGTCCGCTTAGGACAGGTTTATCAGTAGAACAATCATGTTAACCCTTCTCTTGATATTCACGTCAATATACCTACCTGTAAATAGTGAAGACCCAGATAAGACCGCTCCTGCAGGAGCTGTCTCATTAGGGTCTGCACTATTTACAAGTTGATTGTGCAACCAGTGCAGTCCACAGCAGTGATTGCACAGCGAAATACTTGTACAAAGTGAAGATATATGTAATTAATATACAGCAGGGCATGGGTAAAGAAGGAGAAATGTACTTTAAAATTCAGCAAGAGAAGGGTTAATATATTTATAAGAGCAGTTGGTACAAAAGAAGTCTATAATAGGAGGTGGTTGAGTCGAACCTTCATACAGCGACCATATAATGAATAAAAACTGGTGTTAATATCAACAGGAGGTACAATAGAACCTGTCTACAGTGACTATAGAATGGATAAACGCTGGGGTCAATAAGAGAAGGTGGAACAGTAGAACCTTCATACTGCGACCATATCATGAATAAGCATGAGACAATGAGACAACCTGTTTACAGAGATCAAATGAATAAACATGGGGGTCTATAAGAGGAGGTGGTACAGTACAACCTGTATATAGCGACATTGCTATGATAAAGGCGTAATTTTCTACTCTTTTTCGAAGTATCTGCCGCTACATCTAAGGCACTTTTCACCATCTTTATAAATAAGCAAGTTAAACAACAGAAACAGAAACGTAAGCATTATCAGTAGAGACAAGGCCAACTACCATAGAAGTCGCAATAAGATCAGTTGCAGAAGTATATCAGAGAAGAGCAATACTATATCATCAAAGAAACCACAATATATCAGCTGGAGAAGCAACTATATGTCAGCTGAATTAGCAACAGTATATCAGTTGATGAAGTGACAAAACATCAGCTGCAGAAGCAACACTATATTATCAAAACAAGCAACAACATATCTGCGAAAAAGCAACAATATATCAGTAAAGAAGCAACAATATATCAACAAAGAAACAAAAATATATCTGCAAAGAAGTAACAGTATATCAGAAAAGGAACATCATGTATTGGCTGAATTAGCAAAACTATATCAACTGATAAAGCAAGAAAACCTCAGCTGCAGAGGCAACACTATATCATTAAAGAAGCAATAATATACATTTTTGTATCTGCGAAGAAACAACAATACACCAGCTAAACCAGCAATACCATATCAGCTGTAAAATGCAACATTGTATCAACTGAAGAAGCGAGATATATCTGCTCAAGAATAGCTCAATCTCGAGTGTATATAAAGCTACACTAACGAAATTTAGAGCAGTAACAAGGAGCAACAGTGGACGTACAAACAACAAACCCTGTTACTTTAGCAACTGTAACATCAGTACTAACAACTATCTGTAAACGAAGCATCACAGTCACCTGCGCAAACAACACAGCAGATGGTAAGTGCCTGGATGGGTCTAGTGACGGTAATTATTTACCCCAAAAAATATAAGTTTGGAAAGGACATTTGTAATGGTATTATCCTGAGACTCGATTAATTTTCGGCGTGTTTATCGGGATTGTTCGTAATACTGTGTGACAAAAATAGCAAACAAAAGCCAGTACTAATCATGTTCTACGAGGAGTGTATTCTTATAGCGCATTCTTATACCTTCGGAAATTTATCCGAAGATTACCGACGACAATAAACGGAATATGCATGAGTCTCAGGTCAAATTGGGAGGATACTATGTATATCTTCAAACCTTGCACCGCTGAATGTTCTGATAACATTGTTAAACGCGATAACGTATTACTGGGGTCTACCATGTAAGAAATACAATCCATACTTACTCTGTCAATCTGTGCTCAGAGTTGTCGATCTTTATCATTGGCATGAATAAAAAATATATAACCTTTGTCTAAAAGAGCACACGCAGTTTTATCGAAATGTTTGAATGTTTGTTACACTGGAGGTTTATCGTAACATTTATCTCAGCGTCGACAAACGTTTAAATCCTGATTCTCTGACTCCAGTAGAATGTCCTTACTTCTTTTCTATGGATAAGCAAGGATAATCAGCTTTAAAGAGGAAGTCCCTACAATGATCGCATATTTTCAATAATATCATAAAACTTGGTAGTTGTTATGCACTATCATTATTATGAAGGTTCCCAATTTGAACTTTTATCCAGTCACCAGGCTTCTCTAGTGACATAATAAATGGGGTGCAAATAAACTTAGGTTTATTAGGTTACTTCCGGTAGTGGAAGGTTTATTAGGTTAGTAGATAGGCGTAATGATTCTATAACCATGGAACTATTTTAGTTTTCTGTAAATATTCATAAACATGTTGATGGAATAGATCTAACAGATCTATTTGGTCACCAGAAGAATTATTCAAATGAGAAAAAATAAAAATAATTGGCTTCAGCTGGATTCGAACCCGTGCCTGATCCTACAAAAACTAATTCTAATCTCTCTAGAGACGTCGCCCTTACCGATTACGCCACTGAGGCCACATATAAAATGACGTTGATTTATCACTTTTATTAATTTAATCCACGCTGGCAAAACCCGTTTTTGATAAAATCTAACCTGGAAGCAAAGATTGACAGATAAATAGTAAATGTATTCTTTTCACTCTCATGATTATTTGATTGATAAACTCTTACAGAGGCGGTGATAGCCATAAACCTAAATATAGCCTGTTCAGTTCCATCGATTTCTGAGTGACGTTAGGTAGAATCTGAAAATAGAAACCGAGACTACGTAACTCGAATTTGACCAAAGAATATAGATCATGTCTGTTTGAAATAACTTATCGACCCTCGATTCAAATCATCTTATTTTTTCAAATTCAACCACGTTTCCCTTCTAGTAATACAAGTATCGAAACTATATTCCTCTGCGGTAGCTCATTAGATCTATTTACGTCTAAATGGAAGTGAAAAGGGAGGGATCCGTTGATCGAAAAACTGCATTTTCAATGTAAATTATTTCAAGAGTGTTATGAGTCTATAAAAAAAAGACATTTAACTATATTGACTGGATAAATCGAATAATAGGCTAGTGCCGTAGATGGGACGCCTTTATCCGACTCGGAGAGAAAACAATTGAGGCTCGGCAAGCCTCGCCTCAACGTTTTCTCCCCTCGTCGGATAAAGCGTCCCATCTACGGCACTAACCTATTATTCTCTATATATCGTAAAATGCCCCTGTGATACAAATAAACCGATTTCATCAATACTGATAATTTTTGTTCTACAACACAATATTATCGGCCTTTTCCGTTAAATTCCTCCGCGTTTTGCCGATGATCACCGATCCCTCCATTGTTTACGTAATAGCTTTCTCGGAAGTGGTCGGAGAATCGCGAATAAGGCGAACAGTTACGAAACTAAAACCCAACCCGAATAAAAATGAAACATCGGGGAGTAAAACCGGGATCGGCGATATCAAACACAGAGCTGTTTCGTCATTATAAACGGTAATTGGATGGGGCTTTTTGTGATATATTACTTTTCAGCATATAAACAAATGAGTTTTGTATATTTTAAGTGTTTATGAAACGCGTCAAATATAGGGACATCCCCTTTAACACTTTCCCTGTATATTTATTCAAAAGTCCAATACATGTATCTACTGACTATTCATAAACGAAATAATCATAATGAAATATGGAACGTGGAATATTGTAGACATTTTAGAAAGTAAAGAAACAAATCTTGTATAGGCAACTAGCAAACAGATACAGGAGTCGTCTGATTTGGGTCTACTCTGTTTGCTAATGTGTGAAAACACGTTTATATGAAGGAAATGGCTAAACAACTGCATTTAGACTAGCATTCATTAACAAGAAACTCGTTCTGATTATATAATGGAAATCTTAGATTATAATCCGCTGTCGATATTTAGTAATACCAGCGTTTGTACATGTACGGGTAGCTATATGTACACGTTGCCACCGTGTACGGGTACGTGTATGTATGTCGTGATGTTACCACCGTATACGGGTACGTGTAGGTATGTCTTGATGTTACCGCTGTGTACGGGAACGTGTAGGTATGTCCTCATTTCCCCACCCTGTACGGGTACGTGTAGGTATGTCTTCATTTTCTCACTTTGTACGGGTAAGTGTAGGTATTTATACATGTTGCCAACGTGCAAGGGTGCGTGTAGGTTTGTATATGCATGTTGCCACCGTGTACTGGTACGTGTAGGTATGTATGAATGTTGTCATCGTGCACGGGTGCGTGTAGGTATGTACACATGTTACCGTCGTGTACTGGTACGTGTAGGCATGTCTCCATTTTGCCACCATGTGCTAGTACATGTACGTATAGGTATGTATACATGTTGCCACCGTGTACGGATATCTGAAGGTATGTATGCATGTTGCTACCTTGTACGGATATCTGAAGGTATGTATGCATGATGCCGCCTTGTACGGGTACGTTTAGGTATGTATAAATGTTGCCACCGTGCATGGGTACGTGTAAGTATGTATATATGTTGCCGCCTTGTACGGGTACGTGTAGGCATGTATGCATGTTGCCGCCTTGTACGGCTCCGTGTAGGT
The DNA here is from genome assembly GCA_963576725.1 of Azorinus chamasolen. Taxonomy (NCBI): domain Eukaryota; kingdom Metazoa; phylum Mollusca; class Bivalvia; order Cardiida; family Solecurtidae; genus Azorinus; species Azorinus chamasolen. The sequence goes on along the minus strand of OY755240.1, from coordinate 77,110,494 downwards.
ATGTATGTCATCATTTTAACATCGTGTACGGGTATATGTAGATATGTTTTCATTCTACCACCGTGTACGGGTACGTGTAGGTATGTATACATGTTGCGACTGTGCACGGATACTTGAGGGTATATATACATGTTTCCACCGTATACGGGTACGTGTAAATATGTATACATGCTGCCTTCTTGTACGTGTGCGTGTAGAGATAAATGCATGCTGTCGCTTTGTTAGAGTTCGTGTAGGTATGTAATGTATACAGAATTTCCTAAATGTCGACAAAATACTGCAAATTTAGATCATTTAGAACCAGAGAACGTCAAATTTCGACGTCATTTCGATATCTTAGGAAATGACAAAGATCGAAATAATTTTATTTAATGTCGACACTTTTAGAAGGTTTTATGGGAAATATTTCCCTAAATAGTGTCGAATGGTGGATTCGACGCAAATGTCAAACATTTTTAGATGTTGCAAACTATGTGGAATATCAAAATTCGACATGGCTTCGACATATTTTTAAGGATGAAGGAAATATTGAACGTCCAATTTCTACAAAAGGTACAGGGGTCGAAATTCGAAAATGAGTTTGTACCAGGCGTCAGATTTTGCAGACGACAATACGTAGCAAAGAAGATTTATGCTATAAATGTTCAGCACACATCAGAGAGCTCTCTCATTTTCTAGGGTATATGATAGTATGAGTAGGCAAACAAACCAATAACAAAGAAAAACATGAGCCAGTAAGGAAATGATGATGATGATGATGATGATGATGATGATGATGATGATGATGATGATGATGATGATGATAATGATGATGATCAAAATACTGTCTAGACCCGCACAGTCTCAAACCGAAATATAGTACTCATGACACAGATAGGCGTACTGTAGTAATTACCATGTTCATGATGTAAACATCACCTGTTTATAATCAGTCTTCAATATCGGAGTAATAAATTTGTCAGTTTTTATTCTTGGCATTCCTAACCTGAATCCTAATGCCAAAACTATTTTTGTTTGTTTCGTTACATTTACCGTCGTATGCATAAACTCTGGCATATGTGTCAATTGTGTGCTTTAACCCTTTTCCTCTTGTAAGCGCATTTTCACGCATCTGCAAACAGAGTAGACCCAGATCAGACGGCTCCTATAGGAGCCGTCTGATCAGGGTCTGCTCTGTTTGCTTATGGTATACAACTTGAGTATTCAGCTGCAGACAGGCATGCTTGGCGTGCTCTGTCTCACCACTCATCAGTAACGTTTGAGAATAACCGTAATCGATGCCTTGCAGCTGCACGTGAAAGGAGACACAAAAAGAAGTCTGCCCCTGACCCTACGGTTGGAGTTCCATGACCTACTTGTAACCGCATATGTGCCTCAGACTTTGGACTCATGCGCACATGCGCACCCACAGATGAAAGCACAACCAATCGTCTTCCTCGGATTCAAGAGACAACCAACAACATATAGATCTGATTCTACTGCATCTGTCTGAGCCAAAATGGTATGTGTTCATATGCCATTATAAAAAAAATCTAATTAATATTCATGACGTCATTATTTTCTTACATGCAAAAGAGAAAGGGTTAAGCTTCAGGAATACCCCATCGTCCGTCTGTCCGTTCGCCTTGGGTTGATGTTACAATCATACACAAACATTCAGAAGAGACCTTTAAGCTGCTGGTCAAACGGGTTTCCAGAAATGTTCGTCAATTTCATTGAAAATACAAAATACATCAGAAACCCTCTAAAACGACCACCAAATAAATACGCATTGGTACTTTTTAAAGCAGGTGGTAGTTTAATGCAGGACGAACATAATGCATAAAGCTCCTAAGAGAGTTTAGCTTTCGGCATTACGTTCGTCCTGCATTAAGCAGTCCCCTGCATATATGACACAAATAAGACCACTTTATGATGATCGCATTTTGACAGGCTTCAACATATACTTAATTCCTCTATCAACATGATTTCGGTTTGTCAAATAGTTTAACCCTTTCTCTCACATAAACGTGCTTTCACACATTTGTAAATAGACTAGACCCAGATCAGAGGCTCCTATAGGAGCCGTCTGATCAGGGTATGCTCTTCATGTTTGCTAATGGAATCTGATAGAGCTTTTCTTTACTTTCTGAAACGGCTACAATATTCCATCTTCAATATTTCATTATAGCGTTTTGTACATGAATATTCAGTAGGTATCGCAATTTGGAATACACATGAAACAGGGAAAGTGTTAATACTGTACTAGACCTCTTGTTTACAAAGGTATCGCCACAATGACTGTAGATACCTGAAGGGAAGTAGAAAATATGGATATTTTGCTCATATATTTCTTCTGTCGAACAAAATATTCTGGTTACCACGGCAACTAATTGATACAAAAAGCTGTGTAAAATATCGGTACCAGCGAAGACTTTAACCCATTCCCTCATATTGACGACTTTTGACGACTCTGTAAAAGTCACTTTGTGAAACCATTGTGATAAATAGAGCATTTGCTCATATAACAGCAAATGCTCTATTTATCACAATGATTTCAAACTACAAACTTCTTGAATTTTCCTTTTCTCTAGTTAATGCTCCTTTTCGGTAGATTTTTTCCAAAGAGGTTGTATCTAAAAATAGCCTATGAGGTAATGTGTTAAATAAACATTTCACCATCATAGGCGAATAATTGTGATAACCTTTGCCAACAGTTCTGAGTCCCTGCTTATAAAGCTTTTAGTGGAGTCTGAGTTTTGTTCTCAAGCTTTTGATTGGTCAGATTTGAGTTCTCAAGCTTTTGATTAGTCAGATTTGAGCCAAAGGCTCAAATCTGACCAATCAAAAACTTGAGAACGAACTCAGACTCAGCTAAAAGTTTTATAAGCATGGACCCAGATCCAGAGGAGACGCCGAGTACAACATGTCCATTAGACAAAAACGACATAATCTTTTCCATAGGCAGTTAGTCAACTTTTTGCTGACAGAATGTTTATTCTTCATTACTTCTGTTTTACATACAGCAAACACTCGATACTACGAAATAAATTAATTGATATGAAATTAGTAATGAAGACGTTATGTCTTTGTAGCTAGGTGGCTGCTTAATGCAGGGTAAAAGTCATTCAGAAAGCTCCTAGTTTTCTGTATGACTTTCATCCTGCATTTAGTTTCCACCTATCCTAAAGATCAATAATGATACGTATTTGAGAGTTCGTATAACCGAGAGTTTACTGTATTTAACTTGAACCTGCTCTGTATTTTATATCATTTTATATCAAAACACGCCTCGGGCGTCCAACAGTTTATATTTTAACCCTTTCTGCGCCAAGTTTCTAATTCTCGTCTGCAATACAAGTTTGTTAAATCACTCAGTAAAATAACGAAATGAGATAAATAAATGCAAATTTTAAAGGAATAAAGCACATATATAAAAATAGAGATTGGGACAAATAGTGAAGTCCCAGATCAGACGCCGCCTTGAAAAGGCGGCGTCTGATCTGGGACTGCACTATTTGTCGTGGTGCATTTATGCGACTGCGGCGGTGAAAGGGTTAATAAGATAATTAATGGAACATCGGATCTCACAGCCTTTTCTCTGAGTTCGTACGGTAACCTATAACGTCGCCAGCCAGTAATGACATAGGGTTTGGCAGGTGCACTTAAGTCACTAGTCGACGATTCTAAAACATATGCAGGTACGACAGAACCTGTCTTAAGCAACCTTATATTGACTGGGCACGGTAATCTTAAGAAACAGGTGGTTGCTTAATGCAGGGGAAAAGTAATACAGAAAGCTCCTTTCGGCATTACTTTTGCCCTGTATTAAGCCACAACCTTCCTAACGGACCATTAATACAACCTCTTTTCATGATCGCTTAATACAGGTTCTGCTGTACTTGTACGTGACCTTCTTTATTCAACTTCCGTTGCCAACATTGAATCTACGACTATGTTTTGTGCCTTGAACCTGCCAGATATACATGTACAGATGTATATCACGTATAACATATCTAAAGATTTCGGTCAACGGAAAATTTACCATCATGAAAATGCGTAGTTACTGTGTCAGTTTGGTAAACTCGTTAAATGTATGTCAAGGCTCGTTACATGTAACATCAGAATGCCATGATTCGTTACACGTGACTTCAGTATGTCAAGACTCGTATCATGTAGAACAAACTGTCAAGACTCGTTGCATGTAGCATCAGTATGTCAAGATCCGTTACATGTAACATCAGAATGTCAAGATCCGTTACATGTAACATCAGTACGTCAAGATCTCTTACAGAATGGCATCAGAATGTTAGCAATTGTAACATGTAGAATAAGATCTCAAGACTCGTTACATGTAACATCAGAATGTCAAGATCCGTTAAATATAGCATCAGAATGTCAAGATCGGTTACATGTTGCATCAGAATGTCAAGATCCGTTACATGTTGCATCAGAATGGCATGATTCGTGACATGAAACATCAGAATGTCAATTCCCGTTATATGTTGTATCAGTATGTCAATATATGTTACATGTAGCATAAGTACGTCAATATCCATTACATGTGGCATCAGAATGTTAGGGCTCGTAATATGTAGAATAATATCTCAAGACTCGTTGCATATAACACCAGAATGTCAATATCCGTTACATGTAACATTAGAATGTCAAGACTCGTTACAGGTAGAATGAGAATGACAAAACTCGTTACACACAGAACCAGTGTGTCAAGACACGTAGCAATTAGAATAAACTGTCAAGACACGTTACATGTAACATCAGTATGTCAAGATCCGTTACACGTGACATCAGAATGTCAGGACTCGTTATATGAAACAGGTCTAGAATGTGAAGACATAATTATTTAATTTGGCATCAGTATGTCAATATTCGTTACAAGCTTTATCAGTAGTTCAAGATCCGTTAAATGTAGCATAAGTATATCAAGATTCGGTACATGTTGCATAAACATATCTGGGTACATGCTTATAAAACGTTTAGTTGAGTCTGAGATCGTTCTCAAGGTTTTGATTGGTCAGATTTGAGCCTTTGGCTCAAATCTGACCAATCAAAACCTTGAGAACTCAAATCTGACCAATCAAAAGCTTGAGAACGAAACTCAGACTCAACTAAAAGCTGTATAAGCATGGACCCAAGTCTCGTTACAGGAAGCATAAGTATGTCAAGACTCGTTAAACCTAACATCAATCATTTTGTAGCATAAGAATATAATAATAATATCAACAGTCAAACACGCAACATCATTATATCAAAATTCGTTACATATCGCATTTGAATATCAAATGCGTTATACATAGCATCAATTAGTCAAGACTGGTTAC